>CM050327.1:32586911-32828273 GCA_027475135.1 Bactrocera correcta
TTGGAATATTTTATAAAGCTGAGATTTTCTACTAGCTTTACCATTTAAACAAAAAACTATACAAAAATATCCATACTTATATACATGTACATATGTAAGTCGATGGATATATGTATGTAATGTCTTTGGCATTTTATTTCTTCAGCGCTTGCTATAGGCGTCTATTGGATAAACAAATGCCATTTTGAACTTGAGAGGCAAAGTTATTGTAGCGAGCGCATAAATAAAGATAACATTTGGTCAACAGCAAGAAGAGGGGCAGAGTGCCTAGAAATACATGCATATGAATGTGTGTATGCAAATTGCAACGAAAATCATAAATTTTAAAGACTTCGTGTAGACAGGTTAACGACAAATTTACTCTAGCTCTGGCGCCAGTGCTGTCAAAGCGACATCCAATTTGCTTTTAGATTCAAGCATACAACTACCGACACTCATGCAAACATAAAAAAATAAAAGGCAAACTGTGCAAATGAGCGATCATGGATCTGGTTTTAAAAAGTTTATCGATTAAATTAGTTTTTTTTTATTTGCAAATATCGGTGTGACTTGTGAAAATCAATAGTATTATGGTTTTTTTAATTGTTTTGTAAGTTTTTGAGTTTATGTGTGGATCTTGTCAATGTGGTGATGATGAGGTTTAGAGATATAACTATACAGTGTTTTTCAGAATGTACATAGGTATTATATAAATCCCGCTCCATAACTGTACATGTGTGTGTTTAATAACATCCGTCAAGTCAAGTCTCATCCGCATATAACAAATTGGCTCTAACTATGTTAACCAATATTCAAGAAAAGCTTTTTGGACTTGTCACATACATACATACATATTGGTCATCCACTCAGCGTGACAACCATATTGACATAGAAGACATAATATACAGGGGCTGCCCTGTTGATGTTTGGGGACACAGTCCTTGGTAGTTGGAGTTGCCCAAGACTACTCAGCTCCTACAAAGGCTCCTCGATGCAATGAATGTTAGATTACCTCAGGCCCTGTAACAGTATCAGTATAAGACCTGCGCGCCAATTACTTCAAGGTATTTAGTATAGATAGTATGGTGAATTTATTTTCAAATTTGTCAGATTCTGCTGGCACATTGGCATTACGAATGAAAACTGAAAAGGCTGTTACCGCTTTTCATTTACAAATAATTATTTCATGAATCATTTTAAAACATCAAACCAAAAACAATCATCGCGCTTTATTAGTGAAATTACTTCTTAGTATTTCCCTCAAAAAATGTTGGTTACACCGAAGACTTCACATGTTTGTCATGACCTTGGCAATTTTCAACCACATTCCGATTTTATGACAAACATTGCTTGTCGTTCTACAATCTCAAAACATTTCATTACAACATACATGCATCTGGCAGGTAATTTTGAAAGTGAATTGCTAAATAAAGTAGCTGCAAATGGTGTGTAAGAATTCGTGTTGCCACTTTGTTTGCCATTTGAGATAAGATAGCAGTCAACCAACAAGCCATTCTTTTGCACGGAGACATACTTGGTAAATGGTATTTGAAAAATAAAATGATAAAAGCAATTCGTTAAAACTGTTTACGCTACAAGCTGGTAGTTGACAGCGTTGAGAGGCACTTCAGCGTCTGGCGAACAACTCATTTTGGCTCGCCTGTCAGATAAATCATTTATCTGTGTGTAGTTTGCATTTCGCAATGCTGTCAAACATTTCAACTCAACTATTAATTTACGGCGATAATTGCGTGCATTCGAGTGGTCGCAACAACAATATTATGATACTGGCTTGCCAATTCCTTTGGAATTCTTTTGGTAGATGTTCTTTTTTTTGTATCAGGCTACAAACCAAACTCTATTTGTATGGATTGTTGGCAAATATTGGCAACAACAGAAATTGCTGTTAGTAAAGTCGTCTTAGCCAATTACACTTGGGTATCCGCTAACCGATAGTTCATTGTAATAAGTATGCCAATGTGGAAATCAGAAAGTGTGATTCCGAAAGTACCCAGTATTCTGCTGCAATCAAAAAGTGGTAGGAAATGGCTACTCTACATAAAATTGTTAAAATTCAAGTTACAATAAAAATATGAATAAAAAGTTTAATAATGATGTTTTAGATCTACTCGTTCCTCTCACTCTCTATTACTCGCTTGTGAAAACATTACATCTGAATGAAGCCAATAGTCTGTTCAATAATTTTTAACCCAAATAATGTGGGATAA
Source organism: Bactrocera correcta (assembly GCA_027475135.1). Classification (NCBI taxonomy): domain Eukaryota; kingdom Metazoa; phylum Arthropoda; class Insecta; order Diptera; family Tephritidae; genus Bactrocera; species Bactrocera correcta. The sequence continues at coordinate 32,589,119 of CM050327.1, forward strand.
CTCGTTAAGAAGTTACAAATACCCCCGTTTCTCTTTCTATTAGCTTCGGGCAGTAGCTTCTTCGATTCGCCACTCGCCAAATTTTGAATAGTACAGAAAATCATAATGTTATAGTAAAAATAGTTTTCAGAAAGGTTCTGCGGAAGATTTATTGTCCTTTGCGCATTGGTAACAACAAATACCGCAGTCGAAGGAATGATGAGCTGTACGAGATATGCGACGACATTGACATAGCTCAGCGAATACAAAGCCAGCGGCTACGCTGTATTGGTCATATCGTCCGAACGGATGAAAACACTCCAGCTCTGAGAACATGCGATGAAGTAGCCGCCGGTAGAAGTATAGGAAGACTTCCACTCCATTGGAAAGACCGATCTTTTCTCGTACTACTTCACTTTCATTTACATTGATCGGTGATTGTCGTGTTCTATTAACAAAACAGACCCTTTTATCTTCATACAAAACATCGTCTTCGCAAATGTAGTTAGTAGCACTTCGCAACATACATACATATGCAGATTTATACTCTCATAAGCGTAGCTTTGTGTGCTCTTTTATTGGCCATCGCGAGGGCTTTCAAAGCGACCGCCACCACTAAATAAATTACTTTAAGGGGCAATATGTCAGTATAAAAGTTGTCGGCGCTTTCATTAATTCCAGCAAAGTGGGGGCAAGCGCCAACATTACCAACAACAAAAGTATAAAAGAAAAAGCAAAAAATCGCAACAACAAATGGGCAACAGCATGCGACCGCTGAATGAGCGACCGGCAACAGTTGCCGGCAAGTGGCGCAAGCATTGCCTTTCAAATGGGAAAACAAGTACACACATACCTACTAACACACACACACACACGTAAATAGCTGCTGTTGACTGCGACTGGGCAAAATGTTGACCAGAACGCTTGTATGAGCGCGCGCTCAAAGGCAAGTGGACTCGACGCTGAAGTCCATAAAGGCGCAGCGCTTGGCATTTGCGGCGTTTGATGGGGCAGGGGGCGGCGAAATACTTGGAACGCTTTTGTGGCGCCGGCATTGCATGCATCACCATTAATTACAAAATTCTTATGGCATTTTTTGTTGTAAATAAGTATTTGCCGCTTTTGTTGTGCTGATTGTTTTTCGCCTGCGCTGCCACATTAACTGCCTGGCTGAGTGGCGTCAACAACAACCACAACAATAAAAACAGGCGAGGCTTTTAAGCCTTTGTTTTCGATAAATTGCATGCGAGTTGGCATTAAATTCCGCCAGTAATCAGCGTCAACGCCAGCAACCGAGGCGTTGGCAGCAGAAACCAAAACAAAAAATAACAAAAGCAAACAACTACAACAACAAAGGGCATAAGCAAGATTCCGCTGGCAAGATAACTCGCGCAAATATTCAAAACAGCCGCGTCCAGCAACAACAAGTATGGTCGTAAAGCTGCCGACAGGTTTATTGTTTACGACCCGACACAGTAGCAACAACAAGCAATAAAAACGCAAAAACAAAAGGCAAAAAATGAACTGAAAAATGAATTATTGCAGCTGATAAAGTAGTTGTACAAGTGTTGTTGTTGTTGTTGTATTAGTATGCAACGGCATCGGAAATGCGGCGAATTAATTTAATTACACCGGCTACAACAAACATGAAAGTAACAACAAAAACTTGAGTTATTACAACGTTGTCAATTTAATAACTGCGCGTGTAAAGTATTAAGATTTAATGCATGCACACACACACATAAACAGTTATAATCTTATATGCAATATCACAACGAACAACTCACTCTTTTTCTCTTTCTCTCTCTCTCTCGCTTGCAGTTCAAGAATGCACCACCGACTCCGAGGAGCTCATGTACCACCAGGTGCGTGCCTCATCCTCCTGCAGTGCACCACCCGACTTGCTCATGGTGAGCGATCGCGAAAACAATATACCGTTACGTTCCCCGGTAGTCAATCTAATTTCCACCGCAACAACAACAACGGCGGCGGCGCATCATCACAGCAGCGCCGCTGTTGGCTGCAGCAGTGTGCCGAAACATCATCATGCCACTGGACAACAGCAACAACAACATGCGGCACATCGTGATCCACACCAACAACACGGTTCAAAGGATGACGGTGGTAAACAACATTTGAAATTGAGCAGCAGAAGTGCTGCCGCTAAATTCATTAATACACAGCAACAGTTGGCTGTTAGTAGTCAACAACAACAGTATCAGGATGAAATTGATGGGCCACAACAGACATCGCATCAGCGGCACTCCTCACATCAGCACGGCAAGGAGGAGCGCATACGATTGGAGGTGAGTTAATTAAAAGCACAGTTGAATGGACTGACGCTTGGGTTAACGGTCTTTTAGACCAACCGATTTAGTTCGGCTTTGGTTTACATGTAAATATGTATTGGGAATGTTGGAGCACATTATATACAATTTTTGTTAGAAGATTGTAAAAGTAAATTGAAGGCAGTAATTGGCTTTTAAGAGCTCACATTTTTCACACTTGAGACCCTGCGTATGGAATAATAGTTGGCCAGCTTTAACATATAACTTATTATTTTTTAACGGAATAATATCTTTAGAATATTGTGTCAGTAATTGAAATTGAATCGAATTTGATAGAAAAAATTTTCGCATTTTTCTCTTTAAAGTATTCCAAAACACATACAAGATGATATTTTCTGGAGAAATAGCTGTCAAAGTAAAATTAAAATTTCCTAGAAAGATAACTGTCAAATCCGCATGAGTTTGATATTTGCGTTGAGTGTAAACGGATATATTTTTATACTCTCGCAACAAAGTAGCTAAGGAGAGTATTATAGTTTTGTTCACATAACGGTTGTTTGTAAGTCCTAAAACTAAAAGAGTCAGATATAGGGTTATATATACCAAAGTGATCAGGGTGACGAGTAGAGTTGAAATCCGGATGTCTGTCTGTCCGTCCGTCCGTCCGTGCAAGCTGTAACTTGAGTAAAAATTGAGATATCATGATGAAACTTGGTACACGTATTTCTTGGCTCCATAAGAAGGTTAAGTTCGAAGATAGCAAAGTCGGCCCACTGCCACGCCCACAAAATGGCGAAAACTGAAAACCTATAAAGTGTCATAACTAAGCCATAAATAAAGATATTACAGTGAAATTTGGTTCAAAGGATCGCATTAGGGAGGGGCATATTTGGACGTAAATTTTTTGGAAAAGTGGGCGTGGCCCCGCCCCCTACTAAGTTTTTTGTACATATCTCGGAAACTGCTATAGCTATGTCAACCAAACTCTATAGAGTCGTTTCCTTCAGGCATCTCCATATACAGTTTAAAAATGGAAGAAATCGGATAATAACCACGCCCACCTTCCATACAAAGGTTATGTTGAAAATCACTAAAAGTGCGTTAACCGACTAACAAAAAACGTCAGAAACAGTAAATTTTACGGAAGGAATGACAGAAGGAAGCTGCACCCAGGCTTTTTTTAATTGAAAATTGGCGTGGCGTCGCCCACTTATGGACCAAAAACCATATCTCAAGAACTACTAATCTTATTAATTTTACAGCAAAATAAAAAAATATGTAAATGACGGATAATGAAATCTCGATTATCACTTTATCATGCGAGAGTATAAAATGTTCGGTGACACCCGAACTTAGCCCTTCCTTACTTGTTTTTCTTTGTAGTCGTCATCGAGCACGATACAGCAGTGCCTTATTAGAAGATCACTTCCTTATTTTCGAAAATAGGTTGTCGCCTTACAGCGATTTGGTCATCAAAGTCATGTTATGAGGTATTGATAGATATGTATGTAAATAGATAGATAGTTAATAATGAGGTATTTCACTACGACCTAGGGTCTATTGTGCCCTCCCCTATATCACATATGCTGAACGCTACTGAGGTGATGTGATTCTTGTTTACGTAGATGGAAGCTGTGCCTTAGGTCAGCATCTGCAAATTGCTGGACAATTCAGGATCAGGTGCACTGGGGTTTCCTGTTCCATGTTGCAGAGCCGGTAGTTTGCGCAAGAGATTATGATCCTATACTTTCTTTAGAGCGTGCCAAGGTGACGGAAATTGTCACGAGGCAAGTTGATTTTTTCCTTAAACCTTGAGAGGTTGTACCCTCCTAAAAGCAGCTTGGCATGGCGAATTCCTGCTGCCTGCTGCCACGCCTGTTTCCTCTCCACTATCTGTTCCATGCGGAGTGTTCTCAAATTTACCTCGCGCCATTATGACAATGTTATCGGCGTACTCCTGTCAACGAATCCCATTGCTAGTGAACAACCCAAGGAGCTCATCTACTACCAGGCTCCATAGCAGAGGGGTTAGTACTCCACCCTGTGGGCAGCCCCTCGTAGTGCCAGGACACATCTTGCTCTTCCCCACAGTTGTTTCAGCTAACCTAGTTACAGTAAGGCCTCTATCCATTCGTTAATTTCCTTTTCTCTGGTCCCTTGATCACACTTGCGTGAGACGCATTATCAAAAAGCAACCTCGCCAATATCCCGTGAATTCTGTAGTTCAGCTGTGAGGTGCTACAGTGCAGTGTTAGTAGATCTGCCTGCTGGCCGGCATGTAGGGGTGCGACTTTCAGCGCAACCGACCTTATGTGGTTTTCCACTATCTAATCGGCTGGAATGATTTGGCCAACGAGTAGTCCCTCTTACCTACCTTCGCTATTCGCTTCTTAGTTATATGCCATCGCCAGGCTATCTCTCATCAGCCCTAGCAGGAGTATCAAGAAAACTTGCATACATTGTTGCAAAAGAGCTCGAAAGATGCCATCCGCCCTTGGTGAATTATAGTTCGAGGCCCGTGCCCACTTCATTGAGTCTGCAGTGAACGAATTCTTTGCAATCACCCAATTCAGGCGATCATTGGCGATTATTTGATTACACCACTTGTTTCAGTTTGTCATGTAAAATTCCTGTATAATATTTCTTTTTATACCTTTAACATACTACTGTGCCCAAAAAATAAGGTGACATTGTATTTATTTTGTATATTCTTTATTTATTCTTCCAAATCAATTTCATTCCCTTCAAAGTAATCCCCTCCCGATGCAATGCACTTATGCTAACGGATTTTCCAATCTTCGAAACACTGGTTGTAGTCACTTTCCGGGATGGCCTTCAGTTCCGTCTTCGCTTCGGCTTGAATCTCTTCTATCGTATAAAAACAGTGTCCCCGGAGAGGTCTTTTGAGTTTGGTGAACAGCCAGAAGTCGCACGGCACCAGATCAGGTGAATACGGTGGTTGCAGAACGATATGGGTTGAGTTTTTGGCGAAATGATCACGAATTACGAGGGCAGTATGGGATGGTGCATTATCGTGGTGTAAAAACCAAGAATTGTCTTTCCACAATTCCGCACTTTTCAGGCGGATAGCGTTACGCAAACGACGCATAACGTTCAAATAATATTCCTTGTTGACTGTTCGACCGGTTGGAAGGAATTCATAATACACAACACCAACATGATCTTGATTTTTGAGCGACTTTTGCGCGATTTTTTTGGCCTCGGCTCTCTTTTGGCACAATATTCGCTCGATTGATCGGTTGTTTCGAGGTCGTATGCATAGGTCCAAGTCTCATCGCCAGTTATAATGCGTTTCATGACACCCTGGTAGTCGGAAAACATCGTTTCAGACACTTCAACGCGACACCTTTTTTCCAAAAAATTCAATGTTTTCGGTACCAGTCAAGATCTGACGCGCTTGAGGCCCAAAACATCCTTCAAAATGGTATTGGCTGAGCCTTTCGATATGCCAACTTCATCAGCAAGGTCTCTAATTGTTAATCGGCGGGTTTTCAACACCAAATCTTTGATTTGTTGAACGTGAGCTTCTTCGGTTGGGGTTGATGGTCGCCCTGGACGCTCTTTGTCTTCGACACGTTCGCGGCCGTCTTGGAACCCACTAGACCACTTTTAAAAATTTTCTTTAGACATGGCCTCTTCACCAACGGCTTTCTGCACCATCCTCAACGTATCCGCAGCAGAAAATTGATTCCGTAAACAAAATTTGATGCAATTTCTTTGTTCAAGAAATTTCGACATCGCAAAAAACGAAAAACTCACTTTTAGCAGCTCTTAAAACGACACGTATCTCAAACACTAAAGAATATTTTGACATGAAATTTGACGTAAATGTGACTGACAGTACTACCAACCTAAAAAAAAAGAATTCTCCAAATCCTTCGACGCGCGGCGTTCAAATTCTAATGTCACCTTTTTTTTTGGACACATCTCAAAGGCACTATTCGTGCAAAGTTTTATGCTGATTTATTAATTGATTCTTGATTTGTATACTGGTAAATGAAATTTTAAAACAGAATTTAAAATTGTGTGAATTCGCTCAATTTCACGCTGTAACATAGAAGTGTCAAAAAAATATTATATGCCGAATTTGGTTGAAATCGGTAGATCAAGTCCCGTTTGCTAAAAACGGCCGGTTGTCGAATTTTGACTTCATCTCTGACGTATTTAGTTATAGATTTATCGCGCTTTTAGTAGTACCATTATATGAAGAGTGGGCGGAATTATCCATTTTTACACTATTGTGAAGTAATCATTGATTTTGTAGCTTTTTTGCCTTAGGATCTATGTATACTAAGTTTATTGAAGGGCGGGGCCGATTACGCCCATCTACGAGCTTGTAATTTTTTACTCAAGCAACAGCTTGCAGGGACGGACAGACAGACAGTCACCCAGATTTCAACTCGTCATTTATCCAGCTTGATTAACCGTTAGGTGAACAAAACTAATATATTCTGTAGCAACGTAGCTCTTACGTATAGGTAGTAATTTTTTTTTCTTAAAACAATACCAGAAAATTAACATAAGCCAAAAAACAAAAGAACTTCACCGCCCGCTATGCTCGATAAACAATTTGCGTAAAAAAGTGGTCATGTACTCTTCATGCACTCCCCGTTGAGTGGACGCAATTTAAAGATGTGCGAGTTGAAATTTATTACGATAATCGTTTTTGAGTTTTCCTTTGAGTGCTAGGTACTTTGAGGTAAGCGAGTGATTGTTGTTGGGAGACGTGATTTTCAAATGAATTTTTTCAACAAATTACATTTTTCGACGATTTTTATTGCCAATTAGAAAGTGCTGAGAAAATAAATGCAGAATGAGCAGTGAGGAAATGCTGACACATGCAGCGAAAATTTCCAAGAAAAATTCCTCAAATTGCTGGAAAGACGATTTGACGTCTGCTTTATTACTTCGACGTTAGTACCGTTAGTGCACGAAAACAAGCAAATGGCGCTTAAAAGAAAATAAAAAAGCATTCGCAGTTGTTGCTGTCTAATCGCCTGCGGAATTGCCGATGGGCGCCTCGGCGACTGTTGCACCCACGCAAATGCACTCAACTGTTGCAACAACATGTGTACATACACACACACATTTTTACATCACAAAAATATGTATGGCTAGTCTATGTGTTAGCCATTTTAATGGGTCGCTGTGCGGATCATAAATTTGATTTGAAAAATAAACAATTAACAATATTTACATCAATGAGCGCATTTCACAAAATTTGAGTGGGATGAGCGTTGGTGTTTGTCTAACAACGATTTTTTGAGAAAAGTTTGAATGGCAGCTATAAGCTATATTTGTCTGAACAATAGTCCGTACAGAACTGTATAAAACGACTTGTCAAAGTGAAAAATTTTCCATTCGATTTTGATGGCCCAATTTGTAAGATAGTTACAAGTATGTATATGTTATAGTGATTAAAAATCGGCGGTACCGACAAAACAGCTGTTTCTCGGGGAGAAAAAGACATCTGGAATCTACATAACTGAGGTACCAGTTACCGTACGTATAGTCGGGAGGACATACATACATTGTGACAAAAAAGTTCCCGGAAATTGTAAATAAAACGCAAAATATTTAATTATTCATAAATATTTATTTTGTCGCCTTCAAAGTAATCCCCACTAGTTGTAATACACGTATGTCAACGATTTTTCCAGTCCTCCGAACAGCTTTTGGTAAGCATGTGGCCTTTAGCTCCTTCTGCGAATTTCATCTCTTAGATCGACTGAAAACGGATTCCATCATGCGAAATCATTCAAACGGACTAGCTAGAGATGTCTACGACAATGCCGAAATTATTACTCAGTTGCCCTAACCTTCGTTGTCGAGAGCAATAATAGTTCTGTATAGAGATGATTTTTCATAACTTAAGGGGGTATTCTAGTCTACAAGCATGAATTTCAGGTAATTTTTAAAGTGCCGTAGGAAAAGGCAATTAATATTTTTACCATCCATTTTTTTTAGTTATTTATTAATTTCTGAAGAGTACAGAAAAAAATGAAAAACTAAAAAAAAGTAAAAAATTTCAAAAATTAGCAACTGACGAAGTGGGGAGTTTCTAAAAATGTCCACGTGACCATATCCATGATTACGACCCTTCTAGTTATCTGAAACCAAAAAAAAAAAAAAACGATTACTAATCTAGAATAATGTCGCAATGGTCGGAACTACGGAAAAGTGGGCAACATTTTTTTTCACAAATGGCGACTGCCTGAAAAAAATTTTTTTTTTTTATCACTTTTTCTGACTATTTCGAATTTTTTTAAAAATAATAAAAATAAAAATTTTGGGATGGGGCTAGTTTTAATCAGGGACAAGCCTATAAAGAAGACTCTATAAAATTTTCAAGTAAATCGGTCCAGTAGAACCTGAGAAATCGTGGGCACCGTTCTGAAGTTTAAAGAAAAACGCGTTTAAAGTTTCGCGTTTCGACCAAACAATTTGGATGCCGGGTCAGAAAAATGCCTATATTTCCGAAAATAATTTGAGTTTTGAAAAATTCCCTTGTACACATAGTCTTGAATAGAAGAATAGAACTTTGAAAATAATAAAAAAAAAAATCGATGTTTTTTAATTTCTAGACTAGAATACCCCCTTAAAATGTATGGGATTCGAAGGTAATTATACGCAGAGCTTAAGAGAGAGCTACAAAATAAATTTTGCAAATCTGTTAGTAGAAACTAGCTGATGTATCTCGTTATAAGTCAGATAGCTTTATATCTCTTCCTCAGAGCTTTGTAGCCTAGCGCTAAGAAATACTGTTGAGAATTAAATACTAAACAGTTCCGCAATTCTTTTCCTTAAAGCCTAAAATATATTTTCGTTTTCTGTTTAAGGAGATATGCAGGCTACAATTTTTTAACGGATGTTACTCCTTATATTATATTCAGAGTTACCAGAGTTTCTTAAACACTCAAACGAGAAATCTGAAACACGGAGTTTTCTAAACTTTCCTTCACTCCATTTTCAGTTTAAGAAACCCAAAGCATCATAAGGGAACTTAAACACGGAGTTTCTTACATAAATATCAGTTTTTGGCGAGAATGTTTAGCACACTTTAGCTATGTATGTACATTGCAATACATATAAAATCGGACCACCTAACATCCATATGTATTTCTACTTTAGACTGGGTAATTTTTCTTGTTTTCGCTTTCATGCCATTTGCCTGTTGCAACAGTGCGTGAAATATGTTTTCGCCTCTACCAACGCACGCCCGTCTTCCTCTTACTATTCCCACTCTAACATATACTAAAGATGTAAGCGGAGTGAGGAAATTTCATGCGTGGCCCGGCATTAAGGCCAAGTGCCACATAGCGACGCTCATCCTTACCTCGCGCTCAGTTGCTTTTGCTACTGCCTGCGTTTAGCATAAATTATCTGTGTGTGGGCGTGTTTGTGAACAATAAGAAAGAAAGATATGTACATTTTATATGTGTATATTGTTGTATGTTATAAGCATTAGGCGCCATAATTACCTAAATGATATTAAGTCGTGTGTAATGTCATAAAAGTCAACGTGGCGTAATAATTTCCGAAATACCTTCAGTAGATTATCGCACGCGCCCGCATGCAACTCATTTGGCTGTCGCTTTTTTTTAAACTGTATGTGCTCTCAACCTCCGCTCAGTTTAAAGTGATAGTAATTTCCGTTAACGCCTCGGCATTCTTTTCTATTATCAGCATATCATTTCTTCTGCATTCCTTGTTATTTCCGTGAGTCATTTGCTCTCAAATCTTATTTATTGCTTGATTTTATATTTGACAATAATTTTTGCGGATTTGAAATTTTCCTGGTAATTTAGCTTTTAAAACATAACGCTTAGTTAATGAGGATCTCAATATTTAACGGGACTAATTATAATATATTTTACTGCTTTTTGCAGAAGTTTATTTTATGTTAAAACTCGTTTGAGATTTGTAGTCCAGTATTTCTTCGCGAATAAGTTTATTTAACCCTTAAAAAACTCTGAATGCCGCTTAAAACTTTTACCTTCATGGAATCTCCTAACGAAAAAGTTCAGTAGCGACAAGCCTGAACGACTAGTTAGCTATTTTATGCGACCTCTTTTAAACTTCGCTTATAATCTTATATTTTTGTGGGCTGCGTTGCTTGGGTTGCCCGCAGTACAACATCTAAAAGCTCAGGAGAAGATTTCGAAATATTGACAACTGCAAATATTAATTTTAAGCTATACTACGTTGCCTCTAATACTAACCCCAATCACAATTTCTGCCTTGAAAGAAATACTATTTGGAGTATATTTTAATCTGCAGTCGAGAATTGAAGTTCATTATAGTCAAACACAATTGACCCACTCAAGGCAATATTATTATAAGTATTGTTCTAGGAACAGTAAAAACCATTCTTCAAATAGTGGCTTTTAGCAGAAATAAATTTGGGGCCCGGGTTTATGTAAATAGATACAAAAGCGGGCAAGTACAGAACACCTTAGCTTTAATTGATGTTCAAAAATTTTCTAAAATTGGCAAATTTTGGTCGTTTTTAACACTATAAATACTATGTGATATTCTCCCCTTTGCAAGATTCACAAATTGGATTTGACGTAACTACGCCTTCATGCAACAGATGATGCGAATTTTGTTTTCTTACTAATTGCACATGTTTGCACAAATAACAAATAAATCTCTACACAATTCTGCAAGCCAAGCGCTCCGACTGCAATCGAAACAAAATAAACGGTTTTCGGATTTGATTGGATTTGGCTCGTGAGTACCGTAAGCTCTCACTGCAAAAGTGGCTTTCGATGTTTTCGTAAACAAATCAAATTCAGCGCGATTTTTCCGCTGTATATCTATGGAAACCGATTGTTTACACCAACACCCTGCCGCCCGCTCGCCAACACTTGGCCCACACTTCCCGCAAAGCATCCGACTGCGCGCTTTTAGTGCAAAATCCAACATTACGGCGCAACGGGTATTTGCGAGATTTCAATATAAAAAAATGAAAATTCAAAAAAAAAACGGTTTCCGAAAGCGGCACTAAATCAGGCACCATGCGTGCTTCCACTGTCGGAAAATAAATAAATTTTGCAATTTTGTGGAACGATTAAAAGATTTCGTGGGCTTCGGCTGCACTTTGCAACATTAAACGATTTCTGTTATCGCGTGGCATATGTAACTGTGCAACATTTTGCAACATACATACATACATATGTATGTACATATAATAAATCAATTGCTTGTGATTTATACAAGTCCAGAAGACTTATCGGTTAAAACGCTTCAAAATTGTGGGACTCAATAACATCCGAAAAGAGTTGGGTACACAAACATAGAAGTAATGTTTAATAGCGGCAAGAAACCAAAAAAATTGGTTTTCTAATCAAGTGCTTCGTGTCAAACTGAGCTGTATATATTTGCTTTCTTTAAAAAATGTGGCCTTGAAATCTTAAAGAGTTTTTGTACGAGTAGTAAAATTCTTGGTAGCAAAAATTTGCTTAGCCAAAGTTTAGATATTGTCGTTGCTACGGCTATATTTAGGTTAGGTTAGGTTAATTTGGTAAGCCAATAAGCCACGATGTAGTTCAGCTGTTTAGTCCAAGAGGAGTAGTTATAGTTTTGGATGCCTGCTCTTGAAGCGAATTTTAACACATTCTGCGGTCTCACTATCGATACCTCCACCAATGTGTCATACTGTGGGGATCCAAGATGCTTACAGCGTAGTCTTGCCAATGCGGATACACATGAGATGTTCCATTGTTCCACTGGTGCCCTGTTCTTTACATTTCATGTCTCGTTCTATCAGCCCTATCCTGCGGGCGTAAGTGGCCACCAGACAATGGCCAGTTTTTATTCCCGTCATGTTCCTACAGTCTCTTTTTTCGAATGCCAATAGAGATTCTATGTACTTCTGACCTACCGTTTTGCACAAGAGGAGGCTTACCTTCTACGTTCCTTAGTATCTTATTCACCACTAATGTCCATAGAAGCGGAGATAGCACTCCACTTTGCGACTTCTGATCCAGTGTTGTACAGCAGAATTAAACCTATTGATTGGATACCGTTCAGAAGTAGTGTCTAGGAATGCTGCAAGAGCGTTTTCATTATATTCAAGAACCCTTTCAATATTAAGTACCAGTGTATGGAGTCATCCTTTGCGCCCAGTCCGTCCGTTATTCGTCCACCGTCCACTACTTTTGGGAATTAGTTTCCTAAGTCTCGTCACCTCAAACGTTGTTCCTGGATTCTTGCTTTGTCCTGTGCACCAAGTTCTTGTAGTCCCTTAGAAGATCCTTATATTCTTTCCAACAGTCCTCGCCTTCAGCTAGCTTGGCCCATTTGAAGCATTCCCGCACTTTGCGTCTGCAAGACCCAACCTTCTTGTTTCATCAAGGGGGTTTCGTTTTGTTCTTGGGTCGCAGCGTAGGGCATGCGTAGTTTTGAGCATTCGTAAATACAGTCACAGCCTTTTCCAGCTCTTCATGTCTGTAAAGATCCAAGTTTGTATTGCTGGGATTTCTCCTAACCTCGTTTCTGATCTTTGCTTCCGATCTAATGGAGAATCAGATGTATCTAGATTATATTTACTTCTGACTTATCTCTCTAATTAGCTTTATATGGTCAAATACCGGATTTTACAAAGGGATACTTAAAACAACTACTACTTGTGCATCCTCTCTAAATTCAAAACTTTTTTTACTTAAGAACCTTTCATCCCACCACTTTCGATTGCACAGAGAGCAAAGACCCCTTGCAGTCCTTACACAACTTTCCAACTAGTAAATTTTAATTTTACTTTAATAATTTTATAAATTTTTTCTAAATTTGCACAAAGAAAATTCTCGCATATTTGACTAATTACACCATAAATTTGGCGCTCGTCATACAGATTCCAATTTAGCCCAATTTTCCGCCATAAACATTTCGCATTCGAACTCAGATTTCTTCCACGAAATTTCCATTAATTGTATTGAAACGCAAATGGCTAATTGCCAAACATTTTTGCTTCCCCTTTTCCTCGACAATGTAATGCATTTCAATGATGAATACGAAGCAGACTTCTCCCAAATTTTTCAAATCGTTTCCTATATATCTAAATATTATTCAGCAATTCCGCACGTACTGTCCTATATTAGCTAAATTTTTAAGCAAAAATATTGCGAGTGGCGTAACGGGATTTATTGGAGCACGAAATTGCAAGACAAGCAAACGCAAAATGGCAGGCTGAAGGCCTAGACTAAACACTACGCGCACGAGTGGGGGAAAATATGAATATGTCTGTCGTTTGCGCGCACTCAAACCGTAAAGAGCTAAAAAATCTACGTCAGCCTCAATGAAAACTTGAAGAGGCAGGCAAATCATAAATGCTAGACAGTATTTTTAAACATGTCAGCGCAATTCAATATTTACGACAACTCAGAATTTTTCTAGTTATCTATTTGTGTCTGCAGCCAACATATAAACTAACGGCATTTATGTTTTTTCTTCTTTTCTTTTCTCCCCTCCAATTTGTGTACAGGAGTTCACTTGCGACGTTTCCGTTGAGGGTGGCAAGTCCACACAGCCGCTACAGTTCTCCTTCACCTTCTACGACCTCGACGGCCATCAGGCAAAATCACAAAGGATGACATTGTCGGCATCGTCTACACGATATACGAGTCGATCGGCAAGTCCGTGGTGGTGCCACACTGCGGCAGCAAAACAATCAACGTCCGTCTCACTGTCAGCCCTGAGGGCAAATCAAAATCAGCCGCCGCCGCCGCTGCAGCTAACGGTGGAGGCGCGGGTGGCGGCGGCGGCGGCGGTAAGTTGAAGAAAACAGCCAACGGCGCTGGTGCCGGCATATTGGACGCGGCGACAAAATCAAACGCCGGTCACGGACACGGTCACACACGTCGTCAGCACCGCTATCGGCCGCGCAAACTAATTAAATCGGATGATGAGGACGATGACAGTAACAGTGACAAGGAAAAGGAAGCAGCAGCCGCGACCAATGCTCCCGCCACAACGACAAGTGGCGCATTGGCGGTCAGTGGCGTGGGTGCGCCATTGGCGGCGGGTGTGGGTGGCAAGTCAAAAGGTCATTCCAGCGGCAGCAAGTTCAATAAAATGAAGGCCTCCGCCGCAGTGGCGGAGCAGCAGCAAATGATGTATCAGCAACAGCAGCCGCAGGAAGCGGGCAATGCGGCAACGCCACAACAGCAACACACGCCGCCACACATCGACGCGTCTGCCGCAAGCTGTCCGCACGAGAGTCTCTATGAGAATATGACGTCAGTGAATCTGAAATGTTGCAGCACTAAGGATGCGCGGCTGAAAATCGAAGACTGTCGCGGCTGTGAGCCGACAGTGACGAGCGCACCGATTACACCTGCGGGCTATGTGCGCTCGTCGACGGATGTGTACATGCGGCAGGCGTCGACGCGCGTCAAAATGCTGCGTAAGGCGCGAAAACAAAAGGTAATTAATGGCATATGGATGTATGGAAACTGAGTGTGCATGAGAATATGTGGCAGTAACTGTGCAAACAAAATTTCATTTTATAATCACGCAGAGTTGATTACCAATGCTTTGTTGTTGCCACAAAGTCTCAATGCCAACACATCTTAATTTAATATTTATTTGTAAAAGTTTCTTACTAGAATATAAGTAAGCATGCTAATTGTTTGATTTTTGTATTTATTACTTATTAATTGCTTGTGTTGCACGCAAAAATAGTATTTTTCAGTGACTGACATATTTGACTTTTGCGCAATGAAGGCAAATAAATTATACCGCAGTGGTCAGCTGTTGGTTACGCTAAATGAAATATTTTGCTAAGAATAAAATAGACTGTAAGAAATAAACCAAAAAAATTTAAACATTATTTAGATAATAGTAAATTGCAGAAATCAACTCATTTTGAGGGAAATATTCAAAACTTGTTTCAGAAAAGATTTTTGTGCGTCATGACGTATGAGCAACATTTGTGTTTTAACTTCGTTTAAACTGAAACTTTTACATGAAAACGTTAGGAAAATATGGGGGAAGCAACCATAATTATAAAAAAAATATTAGTACGCTTCGAACATCTTCACCGCTATCTCATTGTTTCTATGAGCTTAAGGGGTTAGGGGTATTCAGAGGCTTGAAAAAATGAGAGTTTTCAGTATTTTTTTTTTGTTTGCTACTAAATCATGATATTTTACAAAAGTAGTAAGATGGCATTATTATAGCATGTGTTAACTTGAACTCACGAAAATTTCAAAAAAATATTAATTTCCAAAATTATAGTTGTTTGTGTTGACCTTATTCCACAAAAATGGTACTTGCGGTGACAAGCATAAGTCCTTAGAGATGTGCCCGATATCTCTTTCTTATTTCTCGAATAACTCAAAAACATGAAATATTACACTTAACGAAAATCCAAAAAAAAATTAATTTTTTGAAAATTCTAACTACTCCTAACCCCTTAAGAGTGTGGGGCTAATGGAATGGCCTACCACATTCTCAATCAAAGGCCCCAAATAGTCCTGTATAACAACAATGTCTCCATTGGTTTTAATAATTCCATTATTGGGGCCTATATTGCAACGTTAAGTTAAAAATTCTCATCTAAGTAATATGGTTTAGTAAGAAATTGTATGTTGTTGTACATGCATGGGAAATTGTTTCAAACTTTGGTCCTACATTTTTTATCTTGTGGAGAGTTACTCTTCCGCATAAGCGGTTAGTTTTTAGTTCAACTTTGATGATAGCTAGCAGAATTTAGTTGAATTTAAAGCTGTAAAAGCTGAAATTAAAATTTTAAGTGCCATGCATTTATTCTCTTTCCCATCATGTGAACTTTTCGTAGTGTCATATTTCTCTGTAGCATGGACATGTAGGTAATGTCAATATAACGTGGCATTTTTGGATTTATTTCCGGTCTAAGGCTTACCGACAATAACAGAACCACAGCTAACTCACTAGAAAGCAGCGAATCATAAATTATGTAAAAGTGAGAGCTTAAACTGTGTATGAGTTCCCGAAATGTGACTTAATGTGAATCCCTTGAATGCCTTTTTTTAAGAAGAACATGACAACATGTTATTACGAGCTGTATACTAAGGAAGCTATGGAAATCTGTGGTCAATAAAACATAGCTAGTATATTTACATCCCTTTAGACTAGAGTAAGGCGTATTCCTAAATAATTCATACATGTCGGTTATAGACTGGACTTTAAATGAACAAATGGACTTGAGGTTTGAAATGTCTTACAATTAAAAATTCCAACATAAATTTTGGATAACTGTACTAAATAGGGGCTACCTAACAAGGAACGACCTTTTTCAAATTAAAATATGGCTTTAGTTTTCGAATAATTTTTGGGTATCAAATCTGCCAAGTACGATGAAAATACTGGAACTAACCCCACATTTTAAGGTCTTGCAACCAAATTCTTTCTGTGATTACCACATATGCAAGTAGTGACCATACTGAACTGGATTTATGATTTGTTTTGAGAACAATAACTAGAGAGTTTTAATTTTTTCCTTTGTAAGGCCCAAAAGGGCATTTAGTACAGTTATTTTCAGTCATATTAACAATTAAATAATATTTAATACGAATATGTTTGGACCTGTGGTTAAATGATAAAATAGCATCAGACGACTTCGGTTAAAATGGTTAAATCGATTTAAAACGTAAATCTAGTCTAGTAAATCGATGTATTTTCGGCAGTCTAAGTCGACTTATACCATGTTCAGACCGAAAATTTAAAAGATTAGATTACATTTAATCATTTCATAACAGTGTTCTCGCTGCCGTTAGAAAGATCGAAAAACAGCTGTTATTGTCATTCATGAAGTCTCGTCGCTTAATATTTATCAAAATAAAAGATTGTCATATAGTATTCTGAAATAAAAGTCGTCTTTTTTCAAATATTTTCCACATAATAGAAATAGTGGAGGCATTTTTTCATTTGTTAAGTCGATTTTCAGGTGAAATTAGATTCATTGCTTTAAAAAAAATGTGTTTACATTTTTTTCTCTTTGTAGTGTCTAAATCAGCTGTGATATTTTAACAGATTTCCAATGCTGACAAGTAGATGGCGCAAAATCAGAGTCGCACAGAGAGGTTTTGCGTGGATCAGTTTCAAATCATTTCAATGAAGTGATTTGGAACTGTCATTTTTGTATGGCGAAATCTTGATAAATTTATAAGATTAGTGGGATAAACCACTCAACAGCCGAAATCGTGTGATTAAGTGTCGGTCTGAACATGGTATTAGGCTACTTTAAGGGGAACCACTAGTACCGTCAAAAAAGGTAGTTTTTTTCCACTTTTATTATGGGAGAATAAAAATCGATTACATCCGAATTATTCATATATTGTATGTAAGAGGTAGTATTGAACTACAAAATAAAAATTATTTTATGTCAAAAAAAAAAAAAAAAAATGGCGGAAATATCAACGATCCCGTTGATTGAAATTTTTTCGCCGTCAACGTCCTGGCTAGGCTTCTTATCTGAAAAGAAAAAAGTAAATTTTTTTAATTAGGAAGGACATCAAAATAGTTAAACCACTGTCAAAATGCCATTTTTCTCGGAAAAGCGCTCTATCGCGCACTTGAGTATAAAATTGTCTATACAGCCGCTGTATGAAGTGCAGTCGTTCTGGGCCTATTTTCTTCGGGACAATTATTTTTTAATAGTTTTTCAATTGATTAGAGCGAAAAAAGATTTAGTTTTTTGGAAATTCTAGAGGTATCTCCCCCCTTAACACATAGTCACAGATACATTATGCCAGCTTATAAAAGCAGCTAAACTTGTTTTGGCTTGCTTTTAAAAATTTATGTCTGAAATTAATGAATCATAATATTATATACATATATAGTAAGTGTATACCTCTTCTAAATATTTTTTCGTTTTATTTTTACGTTTTGTTTTATGTTTTCTTTATGAACTTTTCAATTCTTCAATTATGTATGTATGTATATTAAATTTTAATTTCGTTTTATTTATTTTTGTTTTCTATTTTTCGTTGCATTTTCATCACAATGACGATGACAACAACAACCACAACAAATATTACCGCAACTACAACCACTACTATCTCAATACCAACAACTGCTTAACATTACATTACAATCATCATCATCTTTACCGTTATTGCATTTCATTCATCTGCAACTCGTGAACATCATGCCATTCATCCATTCATGCACTCAACATGCATCACAACCACTACCATCACCATCACTAACAACCATCAACCACCAACAAATCGACGGCAATAAAAAACGGCAGTTTCAGGACCATTGCCACGAAACACGACAGCGCAGCCTCTCGGTCGGCAGCGAGGCCTGTTGGTACAATCGCCACATACAACAACAACAGCAGCAGAGCAAACTAGAACAGCAGCAGCAGCAGCAGCAATTAGGTGATGTTGTCGATGGCGTTCAGCTACGTAATCCACAGAAGAACGCAACTACCGCCGCCGCCGCCGCCTCGTCCGCTCTGGCTCAACGGCAGCGCAACTCTGCTGAGTGCTGGAAGACCGCATTGAATCGCAACGACTTGATGAGCATTATACGGGAAAGCATGGAGAAGAATCGTTTGTGTTTTCAGATGAGCGGGTAAGCACCGGGTGCTGGGAAGGGTGGCCCCCTATTATATACATATGTACATATATACATATCCACACAAGCACTTGCCTGCAAAACAAAACTCACAAAAAATATGTATAAACACACACACACACCCATATATGCAATATTCTGGCTGTTGCAAGAAAAAATCCACAAACTACAACAACAAATGCCCTTATAGCAATCACAATTTTTATATTTCTAATTTCGATCCGCCTGATTTCTTATTCAAAAGGACGTAGTACGGAGAACAAAGCAAATTTCTCGCTTTTCACATCTAATGAACACCGTTAAGCGTTGATTTGCATTTTGCATTTTATTATTTGCTTTGTACTTTTATTTTTTACGCTGCCTTTATTTCACCTACTTCTTAATGTTTGATATATTTGTTGTTGTATACTTAATATCTAATTGCATAATCAATATTTTGCTGTTGCATGCATCCTTTGTGAGCCTAACAAGTATTACAGTAAAATGGGACAACGCTGCATAGAGAAAATTGAAGAGTACTTATAATAAAAGCTTAGATATCTTATTTTATGCTTTACATTCTCCAACTTCTTTTTAAAGTGAAGTTTGGCAACATTGCAGAATAAAGCTTCAACAATATTCTCATTTGTATATTTATTTGGAGCTTATATTATAATTTTACTATTGACTCTTTTTCCTTATGGTGAAATTTGGCAACGTCGCAGCTAGCAAAATCAAAAGCTAACTCTACAGCTTTCAATTCGTATTTCGTATATTGGAGCTTAAAAATCTTACTATTGGTCGAACGTCTACAGTTCTTTTATGCTTGAGCTTCTCCAACTTCTTCTTGTTAAAGTGAAGTTTGGCAACAGGGCATAGTAATACTACCAACTGTTATTGGTCAAGCTTCTATAGTTCTTTGCCATTATAGCGAAATGTGACAACATCGCAGAATGATTAATAAAAGTTATCTTTTATAGATTGTGTAGTTTTAAAGATTTACATCTTAAGTAAATTATTAATTAATAAACTACTTTTGGGAAGCCAAATTTTATCACTTGGTGTATATTACGCAGATATTTGTGTCAATTATTCAATAAAGTGATGATAAAAGCCAATCCGAGTGACTAGCGGATATTAAGACTGAAATTGGTTTGAAATTGTCTGCTAAGGGGAGGTAGCAGTATGTTACAAAATTATAGATTTCGGTTCGATTTCGAGACCATGAAGTATCAGGCGAAGGTTTGTAGTAGTTTGTCAACTTCATTTAAATTGAGTAGTCCATCTGCAGGTTAGCACTTTAGTAAAAAAAAAATCCTTCAAAACGTAGTTAGGTGTGGAATACCTGCCAGTACTTTGGAAGTCGTGTTTAGATACATAACGGCGGCAAATAATTGTATTTTTGAACGATATTTGTGATTATTGATTGATTCTCCTGACGATTCCTGAAGTCTTTTCACTTCATACTAATGCTATTGCAAAAATTAGATAAAAAATCTTTGAAAGCCCACACCTCCTATAATGAAATGTCCGTAGAACGCAAATAAAAAGCTTTAACCCTCAATGCGAGGTTAATTAGTACTTTATGTATATCTAAACTTCCTACATATTAACGCTGACGCCCTAGTCTCAAATCACAGCAACTGCACGCATTATGTGAGAATCCTCGAATACCCGATTATTAATTACCCCCCTTAATGCCCTTCCAAGTGCACTTACTCATTTGTGTTATGTTTTATTGGCACTTTCAGAAAACCTCAAGCAAATGTGAGTCCTATAAGGCAACCACAACTTCAACATCAACCGCCTCACAGTCAGCAGCAGCTGCAGCAGCAACAGCAACAGCAACAGCGCTCAAATACTGTGTCGAAAATACCGACGTTAATTGCGAACCACAGCAATGCCATTATCAACCACAGCAACAACAACAATCACAGCAGCAACAACAACAACAACCATCACCATCATCATCATCACAGCCCCAACAACAGCCACAGCAACAGCAGCAGTCACAGTCACAGCAGCAATCACACGAACAACAACAGCAGCGAGTTAAATTTACACGACATCAGCACCACCAACAACACCAACACCACACAACACCATCCTCAGCCACATATACCCATCTACCATCAACAAATGGCCATTAATCCCGCTGTGCTCGCCGCACAAAGTGGCATGCAACATGGTGGACACGGCAAAATGAATTTGTGTGGCTACGACTCTTTTCTACATGCCACCATTTGCGGTGGCGGCACCAGTCACTCGCCACCGCTGACCACAAGTGGCCACGTCGGCGCCTTAACTGCCACCACATTCGTGCCACAAATTGTCGGCCACGATCAACACACTAATCAACAACAACTAATCGCAACAGTACAACCCATAATGAACGCAGTTCCTAGCAGCCAGAGCACGCCCGCAAAAGTCTTCCTCAACTCCACCACACACCAGATCAAAACCAGCAAAATACTACGCAGCGGCTCATACTCACAACAACATACACCGTTGCACAGCCTCACCGCACATAATTCACCACAGTACAGCGGCTATCAGCGGCTGTCATCTTCTAATGCTCATCACAGCCACGGACATGGACATGGTGGCCACAATCAGCAACTACACCAACAATGCGCCAATAAACTGGCGGCTCTGAGTCTCGGCGACGCGCCGCTGGCCCACAACTCACCCGTAGACCACATTGAGAAGTGGCTGAAGAACAATAGCGCCAAACATCAGCGCAAGGACAGCGCCACGAAGTATGCTGATAACGCGCTGTACGCCAAGCTGAGCGAGAAGCTGCAAGAGAGCGCGCTGAGCACGCACAACCAACGCGAAAATGTGCAGCGGCGCAAGCACAAGTCCGCACACAAATTGCGCACGCCGCAGGCACGACATACGCCCACAGCGCAGCCGAAGAGCGCATGCGCGTCCAATGGCATGCATTCGAGCAGCTCGAACACGAGCATAGGCACTTACGCAGCGCTCATACCGATACACGGCGACCCAGCGGAATGTGAGAACCTCATCGCGCCGACCACTACCGACGACGAGGCGGTGAACGAGGCACCCACAGCACTGTTTTACGCGTCGTGCAAGGCTGCCGCAACCTCAACGCCGAAGTCAAATGCAGCGGCTGACGCTGCGGTGGAGCCAGTCGATCAAGACAGCAATGTAGCAACCGCCAAATTGGTGGACATAACCGATGAGACTGAATTGGTGGCTGTTGAAGCTGTGGAGAGCGCGGTGGATGATCTGGATGTGACATTGCGCGTAAGCGATGCGGCTGAGGTCGAGGAGTTGGATGCGGAGGAAGGTGAGGAGGATGAAGAGGAGGCAGAGACCGAAGAGAGCGGCAATGCGAGCGCGGCCAATACGAGTGGCGGCGCATCATCGCTGATACACCGTTATGTGCACGAGCACATACACCATCACTATCATCACTTTGAGGAAAAAGACGAATAAAAAAGAAATAATATAATAAATTTATTTAAGAAAACTTAACAAGAAACTTAAGTGAGATTAGGCTATACTGAGCCACCAGCGGTAGACTAAAAATGTATAGTATACAGAATAAATATATATATATATATATAAATGCATATAATATTAAGAAAAGAAATCAGCGTTTAAGTGTTGCTTAGCTGTAATATATATGAATGTTATCAAGTATTCTTTAGCGAATTTCTCACAACTAGCGTTGCTGTTGATTGCCTAAAAGTATGCTATAAATGTAATGCTTATGCTGTAGGGACGCAAAGTTGGCTGCTGAGAGTGGGTTTGTTTAAAGCGCAGCAAATTGAGGTTGCATTACAACAGTTCAAAGTAATATTTTACATAAAAAGTGCATAGAAATCACTTCCAGGCTCAAAACTTTTTTTTAACTTTTTTTTACTAAAAATTTTAATTATCCTTTTAAATTACGGTAATTGTTGTCCACAAAAATGTATTTGAAATATTTTAATGAAGTGAAAGTTTTGCCAACATATCCGCGCAAGCATATCACAAAATGCTCAAACATTAAACACTGAAATTACAAGCATACATTTAGGGGCGGAATGAAAGAAGAATGCTTAGCTAACTACTAAATTAATGCAACAACAACTTGTTGAGTTTAAAAAAAATTTTATTCAAACGGCTTTAAAAATTCGTCATACAGTATCGTGCAAAATTTTAACATCGAAATATTTTAGTTTTCACTGTTAATGCGCTGGTAACCGATTTTGAGTTTTAGAAAGCTGTGAAAAATATGTACCCTGCAGTATTAAGCTGCCTTATATCTTTTAATTTTAAATTTCACTGTAAAATTTTTAAAGCTCATATTGAATGTTCGCATTCATTGAAACATTTTTGAAAATACATTAACGGTTAAAAAATGAATTCATTTTTTGTTTTAATTTGCAATGATTTTAACACATTTCCCACGATTTTTATAGTATATATTTAACTTCTTTTGCAGTTTTACTTATTTAATGATATTTGATCCAAAAAAAATTTATTTGTGTTTAATCCGTAATTAACATTTCAAAAATTGTATTGCATACTTTGGAGTGTTAATGATACTAAATGATGACGCTGAAGTGATGCTAAATTTGCGCACAACACTGTAGCAAAAATAAATTGTGTCTATTTTATAGCAAAAACCAATCATTTACCGATATTTAATGATAATTATAATATAAAGACAGCATTGCGAGCTTTTGCATGCTTTCAAAAATTTTATTTAGGTTTTTCATAAAAAATTTCGATTCTTTCGAATTTGCGAGCACTGGTTAAAAGCTTTTCAAACCAAAACAAAAAATACATAACAAAAAAATAATTTTTGACAAAAGGATATTGATGGTATTTTAAGGCAGTTTGCTTACAAAAACAAAAATAAATAAATTAAAAAAAAAACTATTGTAGCTGTAATGATAAATTAAATAGAAATGTTATTTATTGCTAAAATAAACTAAACAACTACACTATTGTTATTGTAAATATGTACTTGGGTAATTTAAGGAATTTATGTGCAGCACTGAGGACTATATTACAAAGGCTAAGAATTAAAAACTAAGCGAATACAAATAAATTAGTTTATTAATCCAACTAAAGCACAATGGCGCACAAAATAAATGCATAATGAATTGATAGCAACAAATACATACAAATAATGAACAAACACTCACACAAGCAAACACTAAAAACTAAAAAAATATATATACAAATGTAAAAAACACTAATGTAACTGTATAAATTATTTATAAAATATTTAATATATTATATTATTATTATATAACATTTAATTCAACTATCCGAATGAATGTGCGAAGTTACTGTAAAAGCTGATGTTGCTGACAAATAAGTATATATAACTAAAATACAAATATGTAAAACAAAAACAAAAGCATGCATATACAAATTCTTATACATACATACAAACAAATATAATATAAATGTTTAGCTTGCATAAAAAACATACAAAACGAAAACTAGTTGAAATTGTTTCATAGTACTTGATTAGCAAATAAAAAACCGAAATCTAGAAAACACTAGAACAGTTACATACATACGTATATATGTATGTATGTAAGCTAACGCAGTTGAAAATATATTTACATATTTATAATTATTTTTGCTAAATTCCTGTGGCAACCAATTGCTTTGCGCGTTTCAGTAAACAATTTTGATTACTTTAAGCTTAGTGCTTGCAACGGATTTCAACTTACTCATACAGTACAGCGAGTATACACATACATACTTATGTATAGTTACAACTTTAGCGCTAAGTTTGATCGCCACCTTCGATTTACACCAACCAATCACCGCTGAATTTATTATTTTTTATTAATAGCCAATTTTTCTCTAAATATACTTCAATATATCTGTAGCAATGTATTTATTATATATAAATTATATATTTTTATGCATATACATACAATTGCTGATACATATGTTCAACTCTGTTAACATATATGTATGTACATCTACTATATATACGCCTTTATATTATTTTTTCTTAAAACACATAGAAAAAGACTGATTTCCATTTATGAATTTATTGAAAAAATGAGAATTTTTTTTTAAATATGTATCAATGGAAATACATACAATAAATTATTGAATGAATTGTGAGAAAAGAAAATACAAAATTGTTTCATTTATTTATTTTAACTTAAACTTTACATATTAATAGAGAGTTTTCAAATAGTGTCGCACAAAGTTCGAAATGAAATAATTGAGGTTTTTTGAAACTGCAGTTGGTTTTGGAAAAATGAAAATTGTTTTACAAAAAATTACCCGGAAATTGTAAATAAAACGCAAAAAATTTAATTATTCATGAATATTTCTTTTGTCGCCTTTAAAGTAATCCCCACCAAATAAATGTAATACACTTGCGCCAACAATTTTTCCAGACTTCGAAACACTTTTCATAAGTACTTTTTGGGATAGCCTTCAGCCCATTCAATGAATTTTTGTTTATCTCTTCGATCGACTGAAAAGGGGTTTCACGCAGCGGCAATTTCATTTAGGGGAACAAGGAAAAATCACACGGCGCCAAATGTGGTGAATACTGTAGTTGATCGATGGTATTCAGTGCGTTTTGGTTCTTATTTTCGGTCACAATCGTGGCTCAATGCGTTGGTGCATTATCATCGTGTAAAATCCATAAATTGTTCTTTCACAATTTCTGTCCTTTTGACGGATGTTTAAACGACTCAATCTGGCCAAATATAAGTCATTAATTGATCGTCTATCCCTTCGGAACAAACTCATGATGCACCAAATCACGAATATCGAAAAAAAGCAATGAGCACCACCTTGGTTTTTGAGCGGCTTTGGCTTGGTTTTTTGGTCGTTTTTGCCCTCCATTCTGATTGTTGACTGATTTGTTTGCCAACATTTGCAATGATTTAGCTAGAAATACAAATTTTTAGACAAATTTTTTGTCCGATATGTTTATCCATTGTAAAAATCACAACACACTAATGAGGTGTACCGACTTAATCAGCTGCTGTAAACCAACTGGCTGACATCGTTCATCGTTTTAATGTTGATTTTGATATCTTCAAAAGTATAGAAATTTATTAAAATTCATCGCAGAGTCTGTGTGATTTATTAAATTAACGAGCATTTATTTTTTTAACTTGGAGGAAGGTTAAAGATATAATAAAGCTATGATTAATCGCCCTAGAGTCAGACTCTCACCAAAAATCGTATTTTTACTCGTACATCGATTTTCTTCATGTTGTCTAGTCTAGTTTTTATCCTTCTAAAGCTCAAAAAGCGGTATAAAAGTCGATGTTAATTGGTTTGTCATTTTCAAAATAGTCGAAGAAAATTATTTCTAACGAATCTCAAAAAATTTAGACACAACAAGCTGCCAACTGACTGATAAGTCCTTAAATTTGGTCTGGTACATTCTTCTCAGATGACTGAGGATTGGACGACACCAATGCGAAATTATGGAACCATTTTTAATATATTATCATATCAATAAGGCTCCTATTTGGGTTTTCAACTCAAACCGCAAAAAAAGTCGGTTGAAGTATTGTCAACTTTAAAATTTTGTTTGTTATTTCGGTTTTCAACTCTCTATCAGTGGGGTAGACTAGAGTATTAAAAAATGTCTACTACCAAGCAATTGTAGTTGAATATTACTGCGCTTATTTAGGATAAATATTAATAGAAAATGGATAAATATAACTATTTTATATATAGTTTCAAACTATTTCAATCAATTATTATGTTCAAATCCACAGGAAGGTGGAAAATTTGTTGAGCGTATGTAAAGAGAAAAATTCAGAACCAGGACGAAACAAACTACAATTTGAAAACATTAAAATAGGTAAAATTAAAAGACTATGGGAAGAGTTTCGAACATAAAGAGTCGATACCTACTCCTAGTTTTTTGAATCTTTTTTGAATGGAGAGTTTGTGGTAACGTTCCTTCATCTCATTTAATAAATAATTAAAATTAATCCTCATTTAAGCGAAAATAAACTACGTGTCTGCAATAAATATTAGTTAATTGTCAATAAAACTTTGGCTTACTTGGATTTGAGTGATCGCAAGGTATTTTCTTATGTGCAGCACATCAGTTTTGAATATACAATTTTTTTTCATCGTTCGTTAGAGCAGAGGTACGCGATTAAATTCTGTGTGAAACTCGGCAGATCTGCGACTAAGACGTTTCTATGATCAAGCAAGCTTACCCAAGAAGTGGTGTGTTTCGGTGGCACCAGGCCTTTTTGGAGAGCTGGGAAGAGGTCGTTGAAGAAGACCGTGTCTTTTTTGTCATCAAAGGCATCGTCCACCATGAATTTGTTCCTCTTGGACAAGCCGTCAACGCCAAGTTTAAAGTGCTAAAAAATGCAGTTGTTTCAGTCAATGTGTGAGAGTTGGCATTGTCGTGGTGCAAAGCGATACATCATCTGCGGTTCTTGAAAGACAACTGGCACATAAATGGTTGTGTACCAAAATTTACTAATCCGTGTTGTTCAATTTTCATGTTAAATTTTTCCAAAAAAAGGCAACCATTTGCTTGAAAGTGCTTCGTGCTCCCACACAGTCGACTGCTGTTTACTTTCTTGCTCATATGTATAAATCCACGATTCATTATCTGTCACGTCGTCATAGACATGTTTCGAAGCACCGTTATCGCGTTTTTCAACTTTTCTCTCCACCATTCGACGCGAGTCTGTTTTGAACGATGGACAAATTTTTGGGGATCCAATTTTACCCATAGTTGTCGCAATCCCACGATAGGTTACATATGGATCTTCCAATATCAATATTTTCCGGTACAGGATTTTGGACGAAGGGAATTCACCATTGATAAACACTTGTGCTTTACGGAGGTTCATCGCCAAAATTAAAATTAAGTTCAGTTTCATTTCATTTTTTGGTAGATACAAATATTTTACAGTACAGTACTGTACTATACAAATAGCGCTCATATGTACAAACGTTCTGAGTATAGGCAACAGTAATCGGCAGGCCAAAACAAACAGGCACCCTTTGAACAAACTTTGAGTATACCATACTACATATTGTTCATAATTTTAAAATTTTTAATTTAAGAATATGACACAACCCTTAATCCCCCTTAGCTGCAATAAACTTCCAACAACATTTTTCCAAATCTCGAAACACTTGCTTAAGTCAATTTCCGGAATAGGCTTTGATGCGCGTAACAACACACGTTTAATGTCTTCAATTGACTCAAACAGGTTTCCTTGCAGCGGTCGTTCCAGTTTGCTGAATAATCAAAAGTCACACAAGCCAAGTTGCGCGAATATGGTGGATGCGGCACGATATTGGTGGAAAACTTAGCGAAAAGCTCGGGAAGAATCAATGCAGAATGCGACAATATATTATCGTGGTGCAAAAACTAAGAGTTGCCGGCCCGCAATTCCGGTATCTTTTTACGAAAAGCTTCGCCCTAATGAATACTCAAATAGTATTCCTTGTTGACAGTTTGGCGGGTCAGAAGGAACTAGAAGTGCATCACACCTCGATAATCGAGGAAAACTATCAAGATAACCTTGATTTTTCGACGTGGTTTATCGGCTCACCTATATTCGGCCGACTGATCGTCTGTATTCGAATCGTAAAGACTCATCGGCAGTAATAATACGTTTTATGACATCCTGGTAGTCGGAAAGCATTGTATCACAGACTTTCTTAGACCCAACCTTTCAAACTGGTTTTCTCAGATCTTTCTGACATTCCAACGATGCTAGTAAGACCTCTGACTGTTAATCGTCGGTTTGCAAACACCAATTCATCAGTTGATATTGGACGTGGTTCGTCGTTAACGCGTTCTCGACCCTCTTTGAACAGTGTATACCAATCAAAATCATTTGCTCGTGACGAACAATTATCACCGAAAGCCTTTTCCAAAATTCTCAACGTTTTGGCACCAGAAATTGAGTTCGCGCACAAAATTTCATAGAACTTCTTTGTGGAATAATTTTACTCATCGTAAAAATCGCCGAATGCACTTTGTGTACTTCAGAAAGACAAGCAAGCGTATGCTAAACACTAATCATTATTTTGATGTGATAATCTAAATGTATGTACATACATATATGTATGTATGTATGTATAAATAAAAATGAATCGTCAAAATGTATGTACGCTCATAACTTTCATACGATATTATTTATTTTTAAATGATCGTTGATGTACAGGGATGGTTTCTGCGGAGAAAAAAAATTCGAATAATTGCTGGAAACTCCCTAAATACAGCCCTTTTCTTTTTTTCATACAAACGAATGAATGTTTGTTCGTTAGTAACGCTAAGAGAACAGCTGAACCAATATTAATGAAATTTTAAGAGGTTGTTGAAGGAAGGTTTAGATATAAAAATATCTTATATGTATGTACTTTTCATGAAAAGTCGGCAAATTGGATAATTCCAAAAAGTAATTTTTTTCCATATACATTTTTTTTTCAATTTTTGTTTCTTTTGTTTTTCAATATTTTGATTTGTAAATTATTTGAATAGTTCAATTTCGGTCGCCTGCTTTTTTATTCCGGCTATACAAAAGAAAAATTATTGAAAATTATCCAGTGAAAACTTTACGTGTGTTTCACACAAAGAGGTCAATTGCAGATTGAAATTCGTTACGAAGCCACCAAGAGGTCGCCCTAATATCGGTCGTTGTTCTTTTTGCCATCAAAGTATGGCAGCCCAAGGCAAGGCAAGGCAAGAAGTTCTCCCAAGATGCGGTGACATACGTGTGGAATTATGGATCGCGGTTAATCAGCAAACGATCGTCACGATGTCACGCACGACTTTTCTAACAACAGTTACGATGTTTGATTGACTTTATCTTGAAGCAAGGTATATGTGGTTCTTTTGATGCTAGATGTACTCCGTTGAGTGGCAAAAAAGAGGTTTTCCGCACACACACATTCTTCTTTGGATGGTGCATGGTGGTTACACCAGATCAAATTGATGAAATCATTTCTCCGGAAATTCCTGATGTAGAGAAAGATCCAGTATTATATGAAGTGGTGGAAACCAATTTGGTTCATGAACCTTGAACGAACACCACAATCCCACTTCGGTTTGTATGTCTGACAATAAATGCGCGAAACACTATCCACATGCTTTTCTTTCGAAAACACAAACTGGAAATGATGGATATCAACTCTATCGGCGTCGCTCACCAGACAACAATGGCAGAACATTCAGCATTCAACTTAGAAAAGTGAATATCGAAGTTAACAGCACATTGATCGAATTATATTCATCATTATTGTGTAATTCACATACAAAACTCATATCAATGTGGAGTGTTGCAGTTTGGTGTAATCGATAAAATACGTTTGAAAGTACGTCACTATAGGAAGCAACATGGGGGTCATTGGACTTGAATGATACCGTTGATACATAAACTGCAATAAAGCGCTTTGTAGGACATTTACTTCTGCAATTAATGAACGTTTTCTGGCTGTTGAGCGTCTCACAGTTAACTTGAAGAAGGTCAAAGTGTGTACTTCAACCCAGAGAATACAGTACAGCCAGTGGAAATACCGCCAGCAACAAAATTAACATTGACGAGTTTTTTCTCAATTTTCGTCAGTGATCCGTTTGTGAGAACATTGCTCTATTCGGAAACACCTTGATATTATGCATGAAATGCATCGTCGAAGAAATAGTTACACAGAAAGCAAGGCCAACTAGTAGATTGACATTCAGGTGTCTTATCTACTAATGCATTAGGACGAATTTACACAATCCACCCGAAAAACGACGATTGTTTCTACCTTCGGTTGCTATTGATTAATGTACGCGGTTCAACTGTATTTGAGTCATTGCTTACTGTGAATGGTTCGATGTGTTTGCTGGAACACGTTAATCACTGAAATGAAAATGAAGTTCGCATACTTTTCGATGTGAACATCGACATTGCCAAAGACATTTTACATCGTCTTCGCTAAAAATTGGATAGGTACAATTTGGGTTGATACTTCCGGTGGTTCGATGTCAATTCCATCTTTCCTTTATCAATTCACGAAAGATGAACTCATCACAAATGTTCGGCCATTGGCCAAATTATCGTAACTACGATTCCTTAAGTGCACGCGCAATGTTAGCTGCCAAAAATACCGATGTTGTTGACTTAAAATGGAAGCTTCAAAGTCAAATTCCGGGAGACTTGCGCTCATAAAAATCGATCGATAGTCTTGACAATGAAGACAACGCCGTGAATTACCCAATGGAATTTCAAAATTCTTTAGAGAGGCTTGGTATGCCACCGCATCACTTGCGTCTCAAAGTAGGATCCATCGTTATTATGTTTCTGTTTTTGGATTGATTCTAGGTTTTTTAAACGTTTTCCCCATTTCAGTTCAAACGTATTCCGTTTCCAGTGAAAATTCATTTGAGATGACAATCAACAGGACCTAAAGATAGTCGCATAGTGTGAGGCATAAATTTGGAAATGCTATGTTTTCACACGGCCGTGGCGTACCCCCGAGTTGGAAAACCATCTTTTCTGTCCCCCGGAACAGAAACCAAAAAATGTTTTTTATGAAGCTGCGTTACATTGAAAAAAAATGAAATATAAATTTAACTTTTTTTTTATTTCAAAATACATAATTTCACGCAGGACAACGGCTGCGGGGTCAGCTAGTTATATATATTTTTTATTAATAATTTTTTTACAATACTAGTAAAATTGTAAATAATTATGTGGGTTTGTTGTAGTAGAAAATTCAGAAAATATTTTGCAGACTATTAAAAAAACACTAAACCGATTCAAAGAAAACCAGTGGTGGTCCTAATTACACTTGAACTGAAAAAGGTAGACCAGTAAAACGTGCCACTGAAACAATTGAGTCTCCACACGCATACACTCTCAAAAATAAAATGCTTAGATGTGACCACTGATGTATAACATCAACCATTTCAAACCTAACGATAAAGTTGTGAGTTGTCAGATTGAAACACTAGATTTGCCAAATCCCGAATGTCACTCAAACTGATCGATCAAAATCAAGATAAATTTTTTAAGGGGGTAATCTACTCTAGAATTTTAAAAAATTCGATTTTTTTCATATATTTAAAGTTTTGACTTTCAAAAATATGACCTTAAAAGGATTTTTTAAAATTTGACTTATTTTCGGAGATACAGCCAATTTTGTGAGGTGGCGTCCGTGTTCACTAGTATTGTCTCTTAAACTTGAAACGCGTTTTTCTCGAAACTACTTTTTTCCACACGGGACCGGCATTATCCGACCAACGACAACCTGTCTCTCCCCCCTCTAATTATTTTTAAATTTTTTAAAATAATTAAATTAAAAAATTTTCTGTAATCTTAAGATATCAATAAATACACCATAAAAAAATGAATAGTAAAAATATTTTTGGTTTTTTTTTAAAAAAAATTCAAAAAACTGCCCAAAATTTTATTTCTAGAGTAGAATACCCCCTTAAATGCCATTTTATGCATTTGTGAAAGGTATTATTGCACCGGTGCTGCCGAAGTTAATGTACTTTCTTGTTTAAGACATCAAAATTTTTCAGACAACCCGTCTATTTTATGTTTACCGTTTCACAAGAATACGAACGAGGTAATCCCGCATATGTTGTTATTTACCAAGCGACACGCCCCCACTTGTTGGCCAAAATATTTATATGTATGATGCTCCTCACCATCTGATCCAAGAAGCTAATGAAAGATCTGAGAAGATCTATAAATATAATAAATGATGAAAAAGAACACCGAGTACAAACAATAGCGCTGTTCTAACAACAAGAGGCTTGTCGTACGAATGTGATTTACTCAAATACAAACCTACACACAAATATTCGACGTTAACGAAAATTTGTCACGTACAACACGTCTCCCTATACACTATGCCGTCAGCGCCTTGGCACGCTAAACAATTCTCGCGCTCAGCATCAAATGTGCGCGCACTTCGCGTGTCGCCCTCGAATGACAGCGCTCAAATTGCCCGATGCGCTTTGCAGTGAGATTGCATGTGGTACTCCTCGGTCATTTTCATTCGAATGGGCGGAAATTTCGGCAGCTAAGTATGCAGATTTGTATGTGCAGACGAAATTTATTGAATTCGGTCGGATCTGCGCTGCCGTTGATTCTCAAATTTATTTGTTCGACCAGTCGTGGCATGACTGGCGATTACGCAAACCGAAAATTTTCAAAAATCCCACTCGATCGTCGCGTGTGTTCTGCAATATTATTTGATTAATAAAATAAAACGTTTTGTTTATAAAATCGGAAGTCGCCAATCTAACGGAAACTAAACAAAGTGAAAATATGACAAATCCTGGAAACTGCGCAGTTTGTGGAGTGGCGGCGTCACAGAAGTGCGGTGGCTGTCGAAATGTGGTCTATTGCGGCAAAGAGCATCAGATCATACATTGGAAGAAGGGGCACAAGGCGGAGTGCAAGTGTTATGAGGTGAACAAAAGTGATTCGTGTTAGAAAGAAAATTAAACACAAAGGAATATTTCACTAAAATAGAAGCCTTTCAAAACAACAAATTTTGCAAGTTTGGTTAACATTAACATATGTACGGGTCTTCTCAATCTGGCAGTACTGTATTTTCAAAAATTACTATATATAATATTTTAAAGTATCGATTTTTACTTCGAAAAACGCAATCAATCTATGTAACGCGGAAATCATGGTATGGAAGTATGATAGTCTTTTTATGTACGTTAGAGGCTTACCCGAGCTTCACATCAAATTTGAGCTCAATCCCATCAAGCAGATTGCTTTTGAAAGTCTTTTGCTCTGATCAACCACTTTTTATGGCGGACTTACAATTGAAAATTCGCTTCGTATTTCGCTGTTTACACACAAACCTTTTTTTCATCATGGTGGGAGGGTTAGATGAAAGGTAGGTTCCGCGAAGTGATATGGGATTACGCTAACCAC
This sequence comes from Bactrocera correcta, assembly GCA_027475135.1. Taxonomy (NCBI): domain Eukaryota; kingdom Metazoa; phylum Arthropoda; class Insecta; order Diptera; family Tephritidae; genus Bactrocera; species Bactrocera correcta. The sequence continues at coordinate 32,622,855 of CM050327.1, forward strand.
CGTCATATTGTACTCTTACTCAACTGTAAAGGCGAAGAACTACTCTCGTTTAAATGGAATTAAATTCGAAATGATTACTCCTGCGGAATAGCTATACAACACTGGTCTGGGCTTCGCGGGAGCTGGGTAGACAGCGAGATCCCGCTGACCCATTTGTCATACGCAAAAGATTCATTAAATCACTAACTCCAGCCAGTATCGAACTTTTGACGGATTTAATCTGTGAAAGTTGTCTAGAGAAAGGCTCAATGGCAGTACTACTTATATTTCAATAGTTTCTTCTCCATTAGTTAGTTTTCGTTAGATTGAGGTTGCTGTGGGATGTCATACCTTCGGAGAACCGGTTGTTTTGGATATTTATCGCCTCAACAGATTTGTGAAAGGCTCCAAACGCTTTGGTGATTCAAGAGGTTTTTCGACATATGCTTCAACAGTAGAAATGGGAGCTCAGTGATTTCCGTGCCGAGAACCATTCCTGGAACCTCGGTAACGGTCTACACCCCTCTGAAATCTCCAAAAAAATCAAGTTTGAAGACTTTATCCCAAATTTGCCGATTTTTCGACGCTCTATAATAGTGCAACCCCTTAATAGTAAACCCAGCACACCGTGCTTCCCGTATGCAACAAGAAATTGGCAATAAATTTTGTCTGTAGCAAATATGTAAAGTTTTTTTTTTTTCAAATTGCTTTAATTTAGATTTTTTGGCACGCAGACAATTTTCGTTGTTGCAAAGGAGGTGATTAACCTAGGGCCAGACATTTTGCAGGTGGTCACTGATGCCGCATGTTGATGCAACATAAAAAGATAATGAGCGAAGCACAGAGCAAATACAAGTAGATAAAAATAGCGAGGCAACGGAGCATAGAGAAAAAGAAAAAGCTTTGCTGTAAATATTTACCTCAACTTTGTTTACGAACGAAGAAGCTGAGGCAACAGGTGGCCGCGAAAAGAATCGCGCGCAATTCAGGAGAAAACGAAACTGCACATGACAGACAAACATACAGATTGATGCTATACCATATTATAATACAGACATGGTTTTGCAAATATACTTATGTGTAAAGAATATCATCAACTTGTGCCATGGAAAGGGAGTGGTTTTCAAAACTAAAATAATACCCCAAAATACAGCAGAAGAAAGCTTTTAACTTTCAATTTTCGTTTTTCTGTAACTTTTTTTTTTGATTAACTGTAGCAGATTATCTCTAGAGCTTACTTTTCCCTAAATTTTCCTCTGGAGTACCTTAAAAGTCACCTCTTCAGAAATTTTCATCGAAGGTAGAGCCCTATAGATTAAAAATACGGCATAGTGTTTAATTTTTAGGTCAAGATATAGTATTGGAATAATATCATACATTGTGACAAAAAAGCTCCCGGAAAATGTAATTAAATTCCACGGGGAAATGATATTTCAAAAAAATGTATTTCGCTAAGTTGGTAGCACTGTCTTCATTTACTATGCCAACATGAACGCGATCTGATAAACCGTTTGGTTACAGCAGCTGCTTAAGTCGGAACACTCAATAGTTCGATGCGATTTTTCCAATGGATAAATATAAGAACAAAGAATTTGTCTCAAAATTTGGATTTCTAACTAAATTTCGTTTGCGGAATTTGAAAAGGCTTACGGTGATTCAGTTTTATCAAAACCACAAGCCTACGAGTTTTACAAAGCCTTCAAAGACGGTCGAAAGATAGTTGAAAACATGCCTTGTTTTGGACGACCTTCGAGCTCTTCAAGTGATGAAACTATTAAAAAAGTGAAGGATATGATGCTTGAATATCGTCAGACAAGTGTTAGAGAAATGGCGAAGAGAGCTCGTCATCTCACGCGGGTCCGTTCGAATTATTTTGATGGATATTTTGGGTATGAAACGCGTTCTTACTCTACTCGTCCAATAAAGCTGACTTTTTTTTCAAAAAAAATACCGTAAACCTGTTTCTTTGGACATGCGAATTCCGATGTTCGTGGTTTGGTGCAGTATGAATTTGTTCCGGAGGAACAGACGATCAATTTTGAATTATCTTTGGGGCCGTATTGAGGCGTTTGTCTGAGAACATTCTTCGAAAATGGCCAGAATTGTGGAAGAAAAATTCATGGATTTACATGATGATAATGCACCATAGCATCGTGCCACGATTGTGACCGAATTTAAAGCCAAAAACGCAATTATTAGCATCAGACTTGGCTCCGTAGGATTTTTTTTATTTCCAAACTGAAATTGCCATTCCGTGGAGCCATCCCAAAAAGTGCTTATGAAAAGTGTTTCAAGAACTGGAAAAAACTTTTTTTTTGCTTTTTACAATTTTTTGATACCTTTTTCACAATGTATATATGTATAAAAATTATCCAACAGGCTCAAAGAGGGCTGTGATAACTAAATAAGAAAGTTCCGAAGAAAAGGTAAAAATCACTTTTTTAGCCTTCTTAACTAAATGGTGATCTATGATATCAGAGAGATATTTGTTTGTTCGTCTGACAAATATCACAAACAACTACACATATTTTACAATAATGGTGCCCTAAACTGGGATTTTAAATTTCAATCATTTAACAAAAAGATATTGCAATCCCCGTCCAATTAGAATAAATTTAAAGATCGACTCTTTATTAGTCCGTTAAAACACTTCTCACGAAATTTAAAATAAAAAAAATAATAATGCTGAAATTCATTTTATTTTTCAGATCGCCACAAACGACATCCTGGGTCGTCATTTACGGGCCACACGTGACATTAAAAAAGGCGAGATTTTCTTGCGCGAGAAGCCCTTCATCTATGGACCCAAAGTGGCTAGTGCCCCCACGTGTTTGGGTTGTCACCGCTCATTGCCTAATCCAGTACCACCACAAAAGAATTTCTACAAATGTAGCCGCTGCTCATGGCCTTTGTGTGGACCGCAGTGTGAAAATTCCTCTCATCACATTGACGAATGCGAGCTGATGTCGGCGCGCAAATTCAAGGCCAAAATCGACTTTGATCCCACCAAAGAAGGGACAGGTAAAAAGGAGTCTGCCTACTGTGTCATTCTACCGCTGCGATGTATTTTGCTGCGTAATAAGAATCCCGAAGCCTTTGCGCGTTTCGCCCAGCTGGAAGATCATCTTAACGAGCGCATGAACACGCCGCTCTATAGGATACTCAGCGCGAATTTGTTAACGTTTATCAAGACGATAATGGGTTTCAGCGAGTGGAGTGATGACGAGGTGTTACGTGTCGCCGCGCGCTTGGACACTAACACTTTTGAGGTGCGTCAAGCAGCAGCCGGGCAGAAACTGCGCGCGATCTATACAAACGCGGCGATGATCTCGCACGATTGTGTTTCGAATGCGCGCCACACCTTCGACGATCAAATGCAGATTCTATTCATAGCGAAGCAGAAGATCGCGAAGGGCGAAATTATTGCCACCTCCTATACGCAACCGTTGAAGTCAACGCTCATGCGTCGGCAACATCTCTCGCAGGCGAAGTGCTTCGAGTGCACCTGTGCACGCTGCAAAGACCCCGAGGAGTTGGGCACATTTGCAGGCGCCATTCTATGCAGTCGATGCAAAGTCGGCAAGGTTAGTTGTTGCCTTAAAAATGTCAATTCAGCGACTTACATATAAATGGTCATTTGCAGATAATATCCACCGATCCGCTGGACAATGGCGCTTTGTGGAAGTGTCAGCTCTGCCCACACGAAATACCCGCCAAACAGATTAATTGGGGCAACGGCGCCATGCTGAAGGAGATCGAATCGTTAAACAAGACGTCACCGCGTGCCTTTGAAGAGTTCCTACACCGTTATCGCGACACGTTGCACGAGAAAAATACGCATGTGTTGCAAGTCAAATATGCGCTCACTCAACTGTACGGAAATGCGCCCGGATTCCAAATGCACGGTTAGTCCATTTCCCTGTTGGATTTGTTAAATAAACTCATCCTTGAAACTCTATTCTTAGAAATGCTCGATGCGGCTGTAAAGCGAAAAATTGAACTATGCCAGGAGCTCCTGGAAGTGGCGGATATACTGGATGGTGGTTGGAGCATATTCCGCGGTAACCTCTTGCTCGATCTGCAGGAAGCGTTAGTGGTGCAAACAAAACGCGAATTTGAAAGAGGCTTGCTGACCAAAGCAAACGTTCAAGAGAAGCTCACCGAAGCAATGGAGTTACTGAAAGAAGCTGTGGAAATTATGAAATTGGAACCCGATATGCAGGAGGCGCTAACGGAACGCACGCAACAGCTAGCTAAAGAACTAGAACTTGATTAAATGAATATTTTTTAGTTCGGTTTTAAAAACAATTTATTAATTTTTAGTAAAGAGTTTTAGTAAAAAACATAACTGGTGGTAAAACTAGAAATATTTGTTTGCTGTAGGAATGGACCCTTCCAAATTATAATAATGTAGCTGAGCAAATTGGTTTACAACGGCGATAACATAATTTTAGCAGCAAATCCTTAGCTCGCAGAGTCATAACTTCGACCAACGGAGCACTTAATAAATGGTAATAATTTAGCTGAAAAAATTGGGTGATTGAGCTGATTATGTAGTAGAGGTTGTGAAAGTGTAGAAAACAACTTGGCCTTATCAGATCCCGAGAGCAGTAAGGACGGATCGCCTGTTGATAGATCTGTCTAAACTGCAAAACCTTTTAAAGGTCGGATATTATTCCAAATAGAAATTCACACCCAGAGGGCGCCCTACTTCGTGAATGCGTTTCATTCCCGTTAGATGGTACTGCAAGTTTAATGACAGACATCAGCTGTTGATGACAGTTCGCAAAAGAGATGAGTGTTAAGCAAACGCAGAGAACGTACATTTCTCTGGCAAACGTTTACAATATTCACATAAAACACAAATAATTAGAGAAACGAATAATTAGTAAACTAATCTAAAACTATATATATTAGTGTATATAAATCTATTTAAAACAAAACTGTGAGTTAAAGACAACAATAATGTCGAATATAACAGCAGCAGTAATCGCGAATCGCAACAAGAAACATTTTCTTGGCGTGCCGGCTCCGCTTGGCTATGTCGCTGGTGTTGGCAGAGGGTAAGTTGATTTGAGAACAATCAATTCCTAACAATAATTTAATTTAATTCCTTTATTTCTTTTTCAAAGTGCTACCGGTTTCACCACACGTTCTGATATTGGTCCTGCGCGCGATGCTAACGATGTCTCAGATGATCGACACGCACCACCGGCTGCAAAACGTAAAAAGAAAGAAGAAGAAGAGGAGGAAGATGAAGACTTGAACGATTCCAATTACGATGAATTTAGCGGCTATAGTGGTTCGTTGTTCTCAAAAGATCCGTACGATAAAGATGATGAAGAGGCCGATCAAATATACGACTCAATAGATAAACGTATGGACGAGAAACGTAAAGAATATAGAGACCGACGTATGCGCGAAGATTTAGAGCGTTATCGTCAAGAGAGGTAGATAAGCATTCGTTTTTATTTTTATTGAAATTTTTTTCACTAATGTAAATTATTTTTTCAGGCCAAAAATTCAACAACAGTTTTCGGATTTGAAACGTTCTTTAGCTAATGTCACCGCTGAAGAGTGGTCAACCATACCCGAAGTGGGTGATAGTCGTAATCGCAAACAGCGCAATCCGCGTGCAGAAAAGTTTACGCCACTTCCGGATAGTGTGCTATCACGTAATCTCGGTGGTGAAGCACAGTCAACAATCGATCCCTCCTCAGGTTTAGCATCGATGGTGCCTGGTGTAGCCACACCCGGTATGCTTACTCCAACGGGTGATTTAGATTTACGCAAGATCGGTCAGGCACGTAATACGTTAATGAATGTTAAGCTGTCACAAGTATCCGACTCTGTGACGGGTCAAACAGTTGTCGACCCCAAGGGTTACCTTACTGACTTGCAGAGTATGATACCAACTTACGGTGGCGACATAAACGACATCAAGAAAGCACGTTTGCTGCTGAAAAGCGTGCGCGAAACCAATCCCAATCATCCTCCTGCTTGGATAGCCTCGGCACGTTTGGAAGAAGTCACTGGTAAAGTGCAAATGGCCAGAAATCTGATTATGCGTGGCTGTGAAATTAATCCACAATCAGAGGATTTATGGTTAGAAGCAGCGCGTTTGCAACCACCAGATACCGCTAAAGCGGTAATTGCACAAGCTGCACGACACATTCCCACCTCGGTGCGAATTTGGATTAAAGCTGCCGATTTGGAAACGGAGACAAAAGCAAAAAGGCGCGTTTTTCGCAAAGCACTTGAACATATTCCCAACTCGGTACGTCTTTGGAAAGCCGCTGTGGAGTTGGAAAATCCCGATGACGCGCGTATTCTTTTGTCACGTGCTGTGGAATGTTGCAACACCAGCGTGGAGCTGTGGTTGGCCTTGGCACGTTTAGAAACCTACGAAAATGCCCGCAAAGTATTGAACAAAGCACGTGAAAATATACCGACCGATCGACAAATCTGGACTACGGCCGCTAAACTTGAGGAAGCTAACGGTAATATACACATGGTTGAGAAAATCATCGACCGTTCCTTGGCTTCGCTTTCCGCTAATGGCGTTGAGATCAACCGCGAACATTGGTTCCAGGAAGCCATTGAGGCGGAAAAGTCTGGCGCTGTGCACTGTTGCCAGGCCATCGTGAAAGCTGTTATTGGTATAGGCGTTGAGGAGGAGGATCGTAAGCAAACATGGATTGACGACGCTGAATTCGTAAGTATTGATTATTTTACAAACAACTTGCCGAACGTAACCTATTTGCTTTTCTCTCTTTATAAACAGTGTGCGAAGGAAAATGCTTTCGAGTGTGCTCGCGCAGTCTACGCGCATGCGCTACAAGTGTTTCCCTCAAAGAAGAGTATTTGGTTGCGCGCTGCTTACTTTGAGAAAAATCATGGCACCCGCGAATCGTTGGAGGCTTTGCTTCAGCGCGCCGTGGCTCATTGTCCCAAATCGGAGGTACTTTGGCTAATGGGTGCCAAATCCAAGTGGCTTGCTGGAGATGTACCAGCGGCGCGAGGCATATTGTCTCTAGCTTTTCAAGCAAATCCAAATTCCGAAGATATTTGGTTGGCTGCTGTCAAGTTGGAGTCGGAGAATGCGGAATACGAACGTGCACGACGTCTGTTGGCTAAGGCGCGGTCATCGGCGCCAACTCCACGGGTTATGATGAAATCCGCCCGTTTGGAATGGGCTTTAGATAATTTGGAGGATGCTTTACGTTTGCTTGATGAAGCCGTAAAGGTATTCCCCGACTTTCCGAAGCTATGGATGATGAAAGGACAAATTGAAGAACAACAGAATCATTTGGATGAAGCTGCGGAGACTTACAATCAAGGCATTAAAAAATGTCCCACATCTATACCACTTTGGGTGCTATCGGCTACATTAGAAGAACGAAAGGGCACGCTAACCAAAGCGCGTTCAATATTAGAACGAGGCCGCTTACGTAACCCTAAGACTGCGGCGCTGTGGTTAGAAGCAATACGTATTGAACTTCGCGCCGGTCTCAATGAAATCGCAAGCACAATGATGGCTCGTGCTCTGCAGGAATGTCCAAATGCGGGAGAATTGTGGGCGGAGGCAATTTTCATGGAATCCAAGCCGCAGCGAAAGACGAAATCGGTCGATGCCCTCAAAAAATGCGAACACGATCCACATGTGCTATTGGCTGTCTCAAAGTTGTTCTGGTCGGAACATAAATTTACGAAGTGCCGTGACTGGTTTAACCGTACGGTAAGTTATGCAACCATGTTAGACAATAATTTCAATATTTAAATTTTTGTTCTCTTTTTTTAAAGGTTAAAATCGACCCCGATCTTGGTGATGCCTGGGCGTACTTCTACAAGTTTGAACTACTGCATGGCACGGAGGAGCAACAGAAAGAGGTGTTGGAGCGCTGCATAGCTGCAGAACCGAAACATGGTGAGGCCTGGTGTCGGGTTAGCAAACACATTAAGAATTGGTGCTTCAAGACACCAGAAGTGCTGAATGGCGTTGTCAAACAATTATCTATACCGGTGTAAATGTTCTCCCTTTTCAATACAAAGTATGCTAGAACTAGAACTACTACAATATACATTAAACGTTCACAATATAAATTCATTTTATTCAAGTTCTCAACGATTTATCTAATCCGAAGTATTTTATTAAGGGTTTGATATATTAAAATCGATTGGCCACTATATCCACTACAGCTTCACGCAAAGTCTTAAGCTTTTTAACTTTTTCGACTAATTTATCTGCTTCTACACAGTTTTCGGGCATACGTGCGTGTTGCTCGAAGTTCCGCTTTGCCTCTCGCAAACGTTTATGCAGTTCTTTTGGTTCCAGCAATGTTCGACCGGATAATTCGAAGTCATTGGACAGGGCAGCTGACAGTAGTGCAGCGTTTTCTTTTGTAAACTTGAACTCGTAACCGGTACCCTGACGCTCATAAGGACAACGCAACAGTAGAGTGTGAGTTGGCTCGTCCGCTGGCTTCGTTAAATCGAATTCTTTATTCGCATCAAATTCTGTGTCGGTGACGGGAAATTCTTTCAACTATTCAAATAAATATATTATAGGATAAACTCTAAAATTTTTGTGTTCTGCTTACCAGCTGGCGCAATTGATGCGGTTGTTTGACCAATAAAAAATTGTCGCCTTCTTTAGGCAACCGATTAAAGCCAATCCGTCGATCGGCAGACATGCGTATATAGCCAGTGGGTGTCCGTTCGTATTCTGGATGTAAATCCAATAATTTCAACATTTGTTTTTGTAATGGCGTCAATTCGTAAGTATTGATATTCGGTAAAACTTTAAGTTGGAAATGATCACACAGTTGTTCTATGGTATATTCACTGAATTCTTCGGTGTTATATAAATTCGTTGCATGGAACTCGTTCCAGGTCTCCTCGCGCTCAACAAAAAGTAACCTACTATCGGTGGTTATGTACTGGATTAGCGCTTTGTCGAGATCGTCAGTATTTCCATTTATGTCGAATGATTTATTTATATCGCTTTCGGGCGAAACTTCACCGTGCAGATTACGCAGTTCCACGTCCAGAGGATCCATTTCAATTCGCTCAAGGGAAAATCGTCTTCCTGTTTTAGAACGCGTCTAACCGCCGAAATCTGCAATGTCACCTGCAGTACTTCCTTCCATATTGGAGGTGCAGTGTCGTATTTTACCGGCAAATAAGTTCCGCCATCTCCGCCAAGCAGAGTGGCCAATTATAAAAACACTGCACAAAATTTTAAATATTTATCTGCTAACATTTGAAATATTACATCATAAGATAGAGAATATTTTGTAAATAAAGTGTACCTATTTAAAAATTAAACTATTTTTATTGATGCAAAATAATTAATTAATAAAACTCCCCTGATTTCAATATCAATGTTTACAATATATTTGTATTAGAATCGATAACCCTATTTAGTGACAATTTTGAAAAGTATTTAAACAAGCCAGCTGAGTTGTAGGTCATAACAAAGCAGTTAAATAGCAAAAATGGTAGTTTTTAATAAACTAATAAAATTGTAATAAAACAAAACAGTGTTAAAAAAATTTTGCAAAAGATTGTGGTCCAACCGTATTGGCCGGGCTGGTAGTGGCATTTCACTCCGGTACGCTATCCCACTACTGCCTACCACGGGAACTCTTGGCTGCTGGTTTTCACCCCTGGCCCGGTTCATCCCTCCTTAGCCAACCTGAATGCCAAGGACTCCTCCATGGCACCCATATTGATGGCAAGCTTAGTGCGGACGTTCCGTCAACATGAACTGGTCCACCACACAGAACTCCCGGCCTCAGGCCATTCCACAACCCGACCTCACAGAAGCGTGATTACAGAAGATGCCAACCTTCCAGTCATTATAACGGCACTTTTATTGCCTACATATGCTGCATGAATGTCTGAAGCGCCTAGAATACACGCTAGGTGGCGCTCTGAAAAGCGATTGTACTTCCGAACAAAGCGAAGATTAATATTTTATATATTACATTTTACAGTAACCATTAAAAGCAGCTTGGGTGCAATATTAATATATTTTTAAGTGAAATGTTTTAAATGTTTAGGAAAATTTTGCTGGTTTAATACGTTGCGAGATGCATCAAAATTGCTTTGCGATATCTACCGTCAACTTTTACTATCAAAGCTCTCCAGTGTTGCCCGTTTTAGGTTTTTACCCTGAATGCACCTTTTTATTTTCGTATTTTCGTTTTAAGTGGCTCAAAGTTCCGTGGTTCGATTCCCATCTCAGTTATGTTTAATTTTAAATTCCAAAAATAATATATTTAAAATTTTTAATATATTTATTTTATAATTAATTTATTTTTGTAATAAAAAAAATATGTACGGAAAACTTAATTTAATTATAATTTTAGCCACATCGTATAAAAATAACCTAAGTTCGAGTCCCGAAGCGACATAAGAATATATTTTATATTTTTTTTTATACATTTTCTTTCTTAAAATGTGGAAATAATATAAAATAATTTTATTTTGTAATTATTTTAAAAAATTTATTCATTTGACCTTAGTCACGCGCTGTAACTACTATCTAAGGCAGAAGCGGTACGCTACTTCATACTCACGAGCTCTGCATATTAAGTGGATAGGTAGATAAATGTAGGTAGACGAAAAACAACAAAAATACAAGATGGTTATTTCGCTACTGGTTTTTCGACTGGAAGGTTGGCATCTTCTGTAATCACGCTTCTGTGAGGTCGGGTTGTGGGATGGTCTGAGGCCGGGAGTTCTGTGTGGTGGACCAGTTCATGTTGACGGAACGTCCGCACTAAGCTTGCCATCAATATGGGTGCCATGGAGGAGTCCTTGGCATTCAGGTTGGCTAAGGAGGGATGAACCGGGCCAGGGGTGAAAACCAGCAGCCAAGAGTTCCCGTGGTAGGCAGTAGTGGGATAGCGTACCGGAGTGAAATGCCACTACCAGCCCGGCCAATACGGTTGGACCACAATCTTTTTACAATATTTTTTCATGGTTTGTTTTATAAATAAAATTAGACAAACAAGGAAATATTAATCGGTCGATTTAATAAAAATTGGAAGGTAAAAATTAAAAAATTACAAAATATTAAAACTAAAATTTTTAGCAATAATTTCCAAAATGTTTGAAATCTGTTTGAAAATATTTAATGCTTGGAATTGAGAAAATAAATGCGATAAGGACTTAAACTACATTGATTTGAGAAATATTTGTATAGAGCAGTGGTCGACATGAGAGGATCTGTCACTGTGTTGGCGAGCGCGAAAAAAGTAGCCCACTGAAAAACTGGAATAAAAATTAAGCAAATTTTATATGCAAAATTATAAAATAAATTATTGTTCAATAAAATTTGAATATTAAATATGTTTTCACTACGTTGGAACAAAAATATATAAAAAATATTCAATAAAACAAAAAGCTATATATAGATAAATAAGAAGTTCTGCAGTTTCTCGAAATGAAGGGAATAATTTATGTATGTAATATAAACTAATATATTGAGAATATACGGTTTCAAATATATCATAATTAGTATTTACGCATCGCACGCTTAAAGCTAATTGAGAAGGGTTATTAAGGTCTGTGCTTTCATCTAAACATATAGAAAAGTGTTTACCATTTTCAATTTTTTCCTTTATTTCACATTCACTACGAGCTCCTATCTGATCGGTGCGGCGCGCTACACTTCTAGGTGATAAGGGAAGTTTATCTATAAATGTTTGATTATAACTAAGTTTTTGCAAAACTTTACTACACATTTTTTTAACAAAGACTCCATCGGAAAACGGCCTACCCTGCCTAACAATCTCCAAACTAATGGAAATTGATGGCTGTGGTTTTAGGTTTTCATTAATACATTCACTATAATCTAAGTATTCGTTTTTACGTAACCAATCAGATATTTTTTGCAAAAAAATATATTTTTTTCTTTAAAAGGACATTTTCGTTCTTTTTCATCTAAATAATTAATAGTATAATGAAAATTAACAAAATGTCTTTGGTGCAGCCCACGACTCATTTGTTTGGAAACACTCGGACCAGCGAAGAGTTTTGGAAGAACGATTTCAGCACAACAGGAATGAAAATTCATGGCTTTTAGGTATATTTTCATTTTGTTCTTTTTACCACATTGATTTTATTTATATTTTAACAGGGGATTTTGGCAACCCATTGGAACCATGGTGCATAACTCCTTACAGAAACGCTTCGGAGCGTACAAGTGAAGCTATGTTCAATGAAATACATTCCAAGGCAAGATGTATCGTCGAACGAACCATCGGAATTTTAAAAGGATGCTGGAGAATTTTATCATATGGCAACAGAGGAAGGTACCATCCGACAAAAGTGGCAAGTTTTGTTAATGTTTGTGCAGCATTACACAACATCTGCATAAAATTTAAAATAAATTATGATCCTCAGAATTGCGAATCTGATCAAACAACGGATATCGACACTGGGGTAGCGAACCGCCTCACCACAATCGGCCAAACAATAAGGGATCAAATAATGCACTCTTTAATAAATTGAAGACGAAAATGTCTATATATTTACCCTTGTAAATTTTTTTCCCTTCTAAACTGAAATACAAAAATTTTGTTCATATAAACTCGTTATTTTTATTAGTCGTTTCATCACGTTTCTTAAATATTAAATAAATAAAATTAAAAAAAAAAAAATAAAGCTCTATTAAATTAAAGAATTCATTAAATGCTTAAAACTAAAAATTCATTAAATGCTTAAAACAAAAAATATTTACATCCATGTACCAAGTTTTATATTAAACTCCTTCGTAAGGTTTCGAGCTCCAATTTTTTTATCTCGTGGTCTAATTCCCGTGTTGATTGTTGGATGCGGTATTTTTCCAACTTAATGGCAACCAGCTTTTCCTGTAGTGCCAGCATTTTTTTTATGCTGCTACTAACCTATCAAGCTTCTGGTCTATGCCTTTTTGAAAAGCCGATAGCGACTTCATGTTTTGTTGAAGTAACTCCAACTTCTCGTCACTTCTACTTTTTCTCCTCGGTGTGCGTGGAGTTTTTTCTGCTGACCATTGTTGTAGCGAGTAGCGACTGTTGTTGGGCCTAGTAAGGAGCTGGGGAAAGGGCTTGCCTCCTCATCACTGCTATCACGGTTAACGATAAACGTCGAAGCTTGCGTAGTTGGGTTATTTCCAAATGCAGAAACATTTGCTATGCCTTCTACACAAGCTTCGAGTCCAACTGCTTCAATTAGCAGTTCGTCCGTCGCAGTGATCAACTTTTCATTATAGGGCCCTCCACCAGTTCGCTGCTTTGATGCCTTATTGAAGGAAAGTTTTTTTTTGCTTGATATTTTTGATCAGCAAAAACCTAAAAAAAGCATAAAAAATTAATATTTTATCAAATATATTGCATATAAATTATATACATACCTTCCTCCACAACTTAGCATCTTTAACTGGTGGCCCCTCGGCATTAAGCTGCTTCGCCAGTTCCTCCCATAATTTGTTGGATGCAATTCTTCCTTGCGCAGAGTTTGGAAGGTTATTTTTTGCCAAGCACGGATGGCTTGACATGAATTCCGCCATTACATGCTTTTGTTTAGGATTTAGTTTATTATAATTTGTCCTAAAATAGATTTATTATTAAAAATTTTAAATTTAATATTTAGATACCAAATACTCACATTTTTAAATAATTCGTCTGTTACGATCGGTAGTTTGCGTTCGAGTGACGGTTCGAACGAACGGATACGTTTATATACTCGCTCATGGATGTCATAATGCCAGATTACGATAGAAGCGTTACGATCACGTATATAAGCGTTACGACCACGTATGTCATAATACGAAATACAGACTTTTACGTGACGAGTGATACGTTCACGGATGTAACGATTCGACCCCTGTTTGATCATATCAAACGTCTTTATCGCATATTTATCGAGTTTCACATAGAATTTAATCGCGTACCTCTGCTCTAACGAACGCTGCATTTTCGGCTTACTTACAGAAACAAAATGTGTTCTCGGGCGCTCTGGAACGTTCCTGTTATTAGCGACCGGTTCTTGGTGGTCTTATCAGCGTTCTGATGCAAGTTGAAAGTTTATTCACATATTTATACTCACTATTACACAGTTCTATAAATCAAAACAAAACTTTGTTGCCTCCGATATGTTGGCAAATTTTGATGTTTTCAAATGCCCAAATTGCGAATTTCTTCAAGAAATTATTGAATGGGCTTGTGTTTTTATAATTAATATATATTTCATATGTTTCCCAGTCATGGCCAGGGTTCTGCGCACTTTTTTTAGGAATACAAATATCATTTGATATTCACTCAAGCTTCGTACCGAAAATTTGCGTAAAATTCGAGGCTAAAAATCAAATCTGGAGATATGTAAAATTACAGTCCACAAAATGTCCTCTTTTACTCAATGAAAATCTCCCTTCCATTTGAAAATTAATTTCCATGAACTAATCAGAAACAATGATGTCGCCAAATACCCAGGTTTGTATAAATAAGAAAGTGAAACATCTGCATCAAAATTACTTTGACATCACGTACAGTTTTGTCATTTTAGTAAATGGTGGTGATTTGATTCTTATGTGATGGAAATGTTTACTATAATTTTCGGTTTTAGCAACCAAAACCAAAATTAGCCAGAAACAGCCTTTAAAACGCAGTTGGAAAATGACTGTACCATAAACTAGTGTCATTGAGCTGATTGAATTCACCTAAATATCTTGAAAGTAAATAGTCATCATTGAGACCTTCATAAATTGACCTGGGGTCGAATCGTTACATCCGTGCACGGATCGGCAAACATACGAAAGAAAATTACGTGATACGTCAATGGTATGCGGTGATTGGCATTATGACATACGATAGCAAACGGATCGTAATGTATTTTCAATTCACAATGGTTTTTAAATTCCACATTGCTTTGGATCGTATTTTTTGGTCAATAGATGAGGAACTGTCAAAACTGCTGCGAAATTTTCAATAAACTAACAAAAGCTAATTAAATATCAAAATGAATCCAACTTTGTTTTTTTATTTGAGCTCTAGTAAAAGTGATGAGCATAAAAAATACTTAGTGCGGAGATAGCTGGGATATCGTAGCAATAGTGCAGGTATAAAAAAAAAATTATGAATCCTCAATAATAAAATTTTCTTTGTAGATGCATCGTTGAACTAAGCATTGGAATCTTAAAAAGACGATGGAGTATTTTAGGATATGCCAAGAGAGGACGGTATCACCGCACAAAAGTGGAATATCTGCTAACGTGAGGCATTACATAACATCTGCATAAAATTTACTATAAGGTACGACCCTCAAAAGTGCGATTCTTATCACACACAAGAAATGGACAACGAGGTAGCGAACGCTTCATCGCAATCGACCAAGCGTTAAGAGACCAAATTAATAATTTTAATTCAAAAATGTATATGTCCTTAACCTTGCAAATAATTTTATTTTTATTGTAAACTAAAATACAAAAATTTTGTTCATATAAATATATATATATACAATTTTTTTTAATTTTTAATGGGATATTCTATTCATTGGTTTCTTGTTTATGTTCTTTATTCCTAAAAATTGAAAAAAAAAACTTAAAATTTAAAAAAAATTTTACTCACGTTTCCATAAATGTGTCTATTGCGATTGGTAGTTTGCGTTCAACCGACGATTCGGACGAACGGATATATACTCGTCACGTATGTATGTCATCATGCCAGATTAGGTTAGACTCAAAAGTGTTCCTATACTCTGATGCATGTTTATCATTCAAAACACAATTTGCTTCGAAGTTTTGAGCTTCATTTTGAAACACTAATACAGTGAACTGTTGTTTCCACAATTCATCAACTGTCACGATGTCATAGACAATTTATTAACATTTTCCTTGACAGACCTTGATAAGACCTGCAACGGAGCACTTGTTGTTTTACTTAAAAATATTAGTGTTGATCTTAGATTCCATGACGGACATGACATTAGTTCGACTCAACGCATAAACATAACCATTTATAAATATATGATATTTATGCAAGTATATATATTTATACCTGAACAGATAACTATTATCAGCAAAAAACAGTAAGATTTTGTTCACAATTTTAAAAATCTTTATTCATTCTTTAAAATCCATGTCGTTCCTTTCAAAGTAATCACCTTTTACTTGTTTACCTGTTCCAACGATTTTTCCATTGCTCGAAACGGTTGTTAAAGTCAATTTTCGGAAAAGCCTTCAATGTGCATAGAGATTCACGTTTAATGACTTCAATTGACTAAAAACGGTTTTCGTTGAACTATTTTTGTTTACAGGTTGGTATGACTGTCAGTGACATCTGTGCCAAATATCACGTCAAAATAATCATTAGTGTTTAGTATACTACACATGTCTTTCTGAAGTACATAAAGTGCATTCGGGGATTTTTACGATAAGTGAAATTATTCAACAAACAAGTTCCATTAAATTTTGTGTGTGGAATTAAATTTCTGGTGCCGAAACGTTCAGAATGTTAGAAAAGACCTTCGGTGATAATTGTTTGCCGCTTGCAAGTGCTTTTGGTTGGTAAAAATTATTCCAAGAAGGTCGAGAATGCGTTGATCACGAACTACATCCAGGACGGCCATCAACTAAGGATCAACACGTCAATAAAATAAAGGAATTAGTGCTTGAGGATCGACGATTAAAAGTCAGAGATCTCACTAGCATCGTTGGAATATCGGAAGAATCTATGACAACTATAATTGGTTCCAAAAATCATCCAACATTTTCGAAAAACTGCGTCACGATAACGTCTGTGAAACAATGCTTTTCGACTAACAGAATGGCATAAAATTATTTTTATTAGTGAAGAGTCTTGGATATATGTTTACGACCCGGAAAAAGATATCCAATCGGTCGAATATCGTGACAAAGGTGAGTCAACGTCGAAAAAACACGTTGAACCAGGACAAAAGTCAAGGTAATGTAACCACTTTTTCGATTCTTGAGGATTGGTACACTCCGAATTCCTTCCGACCAAACAGTCAACAAGGAATACTAATTGAGAAGAGGCCAGAATGAAGGGCCAACAACTCTTGGTTTTTGCACCACGATAATGCACCGTCGCTTATTGCATTGATTCTTCCCAAACTCAGCTCAACTTCAGCAAACTCAAACGACCGCTCCGAGCAAACCGTTTTTAGACATTCAATGTGAATCACTATGCACATTGCAGACAATTTAGAAAATTGCCATTAACAATTCTTTCGGAAGTGGAAAAAAGTTGGTTCAAGTGTTGGGCCAAGGGTAATACTTTGAGGGAGAAGACATAGATTTTAAAGAATAAATTAAAAATTTTAAAATTATGAACAAAGTCTTGCAATCTTCTGCTCATGGTAGTATACATATAAATCATCGGCGTGGCGAGCTAAGACGATTTATCCATGTCCTTCTGCATACACAGATAAGAATTACTCCCCCAATTTTTAAGATGCCGATTTGAAATTTCATCTGTGATTTTTTCACCAACGAATTCCATTTTTGTCGGAACGGCTAATATTCAACCCCTAAAGCATATAGCGGCCATACAAACTGAACAATCGGAAACATGTGCTTATATGGAAAATTCTTTGGTTCGACGAAATGTGTTCAAAAAATTTGGCATCCCATAAGGACATATGGTAATTTCGTTACAGCTTGAATTATAAATATTTGGGTTGTCGAATATTGAATCTTTGGACCACAAGAGATATTTTGTGCATTAAGTTCGACAATCGTGCTGTCGAAGTCAATCGGTCATATGGGAACTTGGATTTGAAGTCGTTATAATTTTCTAGGCGTTTAGTGACGTTTTGATATTATGGGAATTTAAGCGTCAAGCTCATAACCATAAAGGAAGGTTTAAGTTCGGGTGCAACCGAACATTTCATACACTTGTAACTTGCAGCGATCAAAGCCGACTGAATACTTCAGGTGTTGGCAATATTTAAAAATGCGAATGGGCTCAACTTCATTGTTTGACGGAATCAAGAATGGATAGCAATCAAATTTGGTTTCTTATTAACTTATATTGAAAGTAATTGAAAGGCATATACCAACTTAATTTTGGCATTGGGCGATTCAAAAAGGGCTTTTTGCAATAGCCTGTTTTTGATGGATGTTATTTTGTTCAATATTGTTTGGCGTTTCATCATGGAAAGACTTACGCCTGAACAACGTTTACAAATTGTTCAAAAATTCGAGTTCTGTATTCTATTAGACCACGTCCTGCATGCAGTGAAGAAAATATAACAGCCGTAGCTGAGAGTGTACACGAAGACCGCGGAGAGTCGATTTGGCTGTTCGCAGCAACTCGGACTGACGTAGGGAAGGCGTAAAATACAGTTTGTGCAAGATCTATCGACCTTCCCCAGCGACATCGCTTTGCTCTATGGGTTTTTGAAAAGTTCCAAGAAAATCCGACGCTTTCGAGCCAAAGTTTGCTCCGCGATGAAATCCATTTCTGGCTCAAGGGTTATGTAAACAAGCCAAATTGCCGCATTTGGAACGTGGAGCAACCTGAAGAGATTCAAGAGCTAACATTTCTTCCAACAAAGGTTGGTAATCGTCAATGGCGACCGTTATCGCGCCATGATTACAGCCTCTTTGATGCCTGAAATTGAAGCTCGTGATCTAGGTGACATTTGGTTTCAACGAGACGGCGGCACATCCCATACATCGCATTAATCAGTGGATTTCTTGAGAGAACACTTCAGTGAGCAATTAATTGCACGTACGACCACCAAGATCATATTCCTGTGGGGATATATAAAGTCTAAAGTCTAAAGCAAAACATAACGCATATGATTCGTTACCAGTCGAAATGCACAAACCAGAAATTGAAAATTGGACATAATGAGACGTAGGCGCTGCCAACATTTGAAAGAGATAATCTTCAAAAAATAAATGCAAACCATTTTCTTTCGAATGATAACAAAAAAAATCCCATTAAATTTAAAGTTTCTGTACTTTTTCTTTAAAAAGATATGAAACTTCATCGTCATCCTGATCATTTATATATGGATATTAGGGTTATTCAAAAAAAATTTATACAAAAATGATCAAACTTTAACTGTTAATATCTTTTAAACGGTTGGGCTTACGAAAAAATCATATGAGACCTTTTTTAGGGCATTAAATTTCGTACAAAATCTAAGGAATAAAATATTTTTTCAAGTAGTTGGAAGCGAGATATACATTTTTTTATCTGATAATAAGAAAAAATAGAAAACTGTATGTAGGAGGACCTTCCCGTTACAATTAAAAACTCATATTTGGAGAGGTTTTCTTAGAGGAGTCTAGGAACCTATTTTTCCGAGTACCAATCGAAAAAAAAATTTTTTTTGAATCATCCTAATCTATATGGTATATAACTCTATATCTAACTCGAATAGTTTTGAGTGATACAAACTACCGATAAATGAACTGTAGCAGCATGCTACCAGAGTGGAGGATTGTAGGAGTATAAATTATATCTTATTTCTTCAATTAACTCTCAGATATAAAAAAACATGTCTGTACTCTTTCTAATTAAAAATGGAAACACGCATTTATTTAACATCCTAAAATTTGTAGATTTCCAATAAATACATTTGATCTCCTTTGCATGTGCCACAACTTGTGAAATAGTGTAATAAGTTACGACGAACCTAATGGACAAAATTACCTTGATACCCATCAGCAGCACTACTTGCCATTCGCTGTTTCTTATTTCGATGTATTTTCTTCGCTAAATTCCACGCGTAATTAGCGACCAGTTCCAGAATAAAGCTAAAAGCACTCAGTAGTAATCCGAAACCGAAAATGCCCAAAGCGTAGCGACATTCAGTGATGCCGATCGAAACAAAACCACCCATGCCACCCTCACATTTCGGTTTTTGCGGGAACCATTTCAGCTCTTCGCGGTTCATCAAGCCCACTTCACGTTGCCAACGCAATCTACATGCCAGTAGAGGAAGAAAAGGAAGAAGACAATTATAATATGTGAACTAAAAGTGATGCACTCACTGTCTTCGAAAGAGTTCCTTGTACGGGAAATTCTTTCGGGTTGGAACTGCAATCATCGGCAGCTGAAATGGCTCCAGCTCTTTGAGTCCACACTTTTCTGGCTCGCTAAAGGTGTTGCTTATGATTTGATATCCGGCTTGCAATTCCACTTGGTAAGCGAAAAGGCCTGTGCGCATCTTCTCCATGCCTACTGCGGGACGCATGAAAATATTTTCACCTTTCGGTGCAATTTTCTTACGATATAAATGATTGGTAACGGGATCGGTGGACTCCTACAACCGTAGAACTGTTAGTCGCACAAACTTTTGAATAATTAAATTTCATTCACTTACATTGAAGTATATTTTGTTGTATTGTGTATCTTGTACACCGACCTCTAACGGGGACTGCGTTAAATCACTTAAAGTTTGTATGGCCTCCGATGGACTCTGCAGCAACGCCACAATATTCGCCGAAAATGACGTATACAAGAAAAGTGTCGATACAAATGTCGTGAAAATAATGACGCGAGCGGAGCGATTGAGTAGGTTAGCATAGAAACCCTGCTGACACATCGCGCCCCAAACGAAGACCACACAATCCAGTATATCCATCTCGTGCAAGTGTGGCGAATATACTAGCTCCACTATGAATATGCCTATAGTGAAAATCATCAGCAGTAGTATAGCAATCCAGACATCACTGGCAAAGGGCATGGCAAAGATATTGGCCACGGCCGATAGTGGTGGTTGGCGAAACATTATGCCAGCGCGTATCCGATATGTTTCAGCTACAAAATCCACTATGGCGATGCGATCGAGACGCATGAAAATGGCCATTTGTGCGAAGTCCAGTTCGTAACGTTGAAAACGTCCCATTAGTCCATCGAACGAGCCGTTTGGTTTATGCCAGCCATAATTGTCCACTTGATGCGTGTTGAAGCTTTCCGAAAATAAAATAATAGAAACATAAATTTTGTTTTTTCAAATAGCAGTACATCCTGCAAAGTTCTTTCATTACAGGGCGATAGGCCTTAAACTGTGTACACAGTCTTTACGCTACAGAGCTATTTTAAGTAAGAGAAGGGAGAATTGTCATAAATCCACTGCTGCGAAGTTCACTATTTTTTAAATAGGCACATTTTATATGAACACCGGGTTGAAGTGGGACTGTGGTAGACTATAAGGGATAAGATATCAAGAAAAGGTATTAGAAATGTTGAGTGGTAAAATGGATTTGGTGGAATTTAGAACTTGTGTGTTGGAAGATGAGATGTCAGAACAGTACCTATGTGAATGGCCAGCCTTCAGCTGGTTGAGACGGGATATTTTCCACGGTTTCCAAGTTCAAACTTAAAAAACAATGGGCAACTGGGAGGAAAAAATGTATTTACTAAATCCATTGTGTTCCTGGATAAAGTGTACTTGGTAACCACAGCCTACGGTTTACAAGCTCGCTCGCCTCCCTTTTTCAACCAACCAACTAGCCAGCAACAAATGATTAAATTTACTCCCCAGCACTAATAAAACCTAACTCCTCCCAGTTTACCACGAAATGAATTCGATTTATGTAACAATTTCGAGTAAAAATTTGTAGTGAAAAACTCATCCGTCTCCAGTATAACTCATACCTCAACTACATATTAATTGGAGGAATTGTAAAAACTTACCGTAAATTTAATTTGTTCGCCAACTCAAGGGTCAGCCTATTATTTACTTTTGAAATAGTGTCGATATGCCGTAGCGACAAATCCTCGATATTCGTAAACAAATCAGGAAAGGCGATCACAAGCCCCGTCTTGAAAGTGATACCTTCCAAATTTTGACGATAAGAAATAGCCGAACCGAATTTACCTAGCGCTTGCAACATATCCTCTGCGTCGCGCAATTCCCGACCACCCACCAAGGTGTGTCGTAAAGGCTTGTCTGCGGCTACCTTATACACATCCACTAATGTGAAAAATTGCGCGCCTGTCTGCCACAAGATGACACGCACTTCGCCATCCGGCGGCAGAAATATGTCCCCATCGTCGAGCAGTGAAATATGTGTCGGCTCATCAGTGAAAAGCAACCAAAAGCGATTTGTGGTGAAATAGTTGTGCTCGGCGGCAGCGGCCCAGCGCAGCACGTTGATTGAACAGGCGCTGGCGAATTCCAACAGCAGTATACCTGATTTATAGGTGAGTGCTGGCAGCTGCAGACGCAATGGGCGACGCGTGTTGTTATCGCTACGGAATGTGCGCGGTGGACCGAACGTGGAATGGCTCATTGCAGGTGCGGCGCTTGTTGAATCAGCAATTGAGGTGTGAGTCGTGTTGAATGGGTCGGCTTCGGCTTGCGCCTGCACCGCACTGCGAGTGCTTTCGTTGTCATCATCGTAGTCTTGGCCATTGAATACGCGTGTGGAAAAGCCATGGGCGATAAATTGGCGCAGCAGCGATTTCAATTTATGATGCTTTTCGCTGGTGCCTGCAATGAGAGGAGAATTAAAAGGCGCAGTTGGTTTATGTTGTTGAAAATATTGGTCATTTAAATTTATATTTTTTGCTGCCGAGTTTATAGCTTATACTATTGGTTTGCGGAAAGGATTACCTTACCCCTCCATTTTACCTTCCGCTCCATTGTTGTACCGTATTACTTCCTTACCTACATCCTGCGGACAGACAATCAACATTATGTTGTGTACACCATGCCAACGAAAATATTCCATGAAAATTTGAGCATCGTAACCTTCTCCAGTTGGCTCTTTCAGTGTTGAGTTGCCTAGTTGCTTGGCACCTGCGAAATCGCTTGGCTCAGCGCCGCTTGAAATGGCCACCAGAAATATATGGCAAATTAGTAGCATGAAGTGTGGAGTCATAGCTTGTACACTTTTTGCTTAAGCCTTTTATTTTCCCTCCTTTCTCAAAACAGTGTTCAGTTGCTTGCCACGGTTGAGCCGTAAATTGTCGCCAAGTTGAGCGTTCGATTCATTTTATAGCACTGTCCGTTTACTCATCCCCCATTAAATGGGGTAGTTAATATAATATCTTTATTCGTATTTCGAAGCGCAATTGCGGACTTATTAGTCCAATTATAAAATAATGAAAAAATAGATGTGCTGAGTTGCTGAGTCGCACGTCGGCTTAAATTGCAGCAATTTGGTGGAAAATTGCTGTTGCTCTTAAATTTATAATGTGCGTAGTATTAACAAACATTCAGGAATGTAGAACTACTTTAAGGGAGTGGTATTTTGCGAATAAAGCAATATGTATGTCGGCTCTTCATTTCGGAAATGTTTCAGTCCGGCTAGTGACTATCTTAAAGTGATGGGGATCAAGAAGGGATTTTTTACCGTGTTTCTTTTGAACTAAAACTATGAATGCTAAAATTACTTAAAGATTTTAGAATGTAATTTGAGGTGAATTTGAGGGTTTAGTTCATGATGAAACTTACTTCAAATTTGCCACAGACAGATTTTTGAAATATAAAATAGCCTCCCACAAAGCCAACCTCTTCTCCAGAGAGAAGGCTCCTCAGGGACCAAACCTAGATTTCTTGTATAGTATCAGACTGCACTTTTTCGACAGAAAGCCACTATTATATAATATATAGATCTTGTAGTGATCCATAACCTTGACAATGTATGAGAGATACAAAATTTAAGTTAAGTATTTTGCTAAGCTCCATACAGGCCATGTACGTAATCACCGAAGACGATGAGCGCAGTCGACGTACGGAAGATATCAATGCAATGTTTGTTCGCACGAGACCAAAATCGGTAACAATTATTTTAAACTATCAGATAAACAATATAATAAAATTTACTTTTGAACTCACAGTGCAGCAGGTCTTCCCAAATTTCTTGAAACTATTCGAATGGATGCAATCGAGTTCCCGGAATTTTGGTAAATGTGAGATTTAATGCATTCCAAATTGCAAACAGTGACTCCATTCGATACTTAGAGCCTGCGGTAGGGCTGATGGCTGTTTTAAAAACTATCTGAAAGGTCCAAACATTAAAACAATGAATTTTGTGATCTTTGCAGAGGTGAGATTGTCATAAATATAGGGTTTTTTTTTGGCAGATCACGCGTAATGTCATGTCGTCTGAACAACTTTTAAATCGTTCAACTTTATTACGAAAACTTATGTTCCTTTAAAGAACGTATTTCGCGCGCTTCGCTCAACTTATGGTCAACATCATTCAGTACGCAGTGAAGAAAATATAGCAGCCGAAGCTCAAAGTGTACACGAAGACTGTGGAGAGTCGATTCGGTGCTATACGCAGCAACTCGGCCTGACGTATGGAATTATGTTGAGCATTTTACGTCGAGATCTTAAATTGAAAGTATACAAAATACAGTTTGTGCAAGAATTGAAGCTGTTTGACCTTACTAAGTGACATCGCTTCGCTTTATAGGCTTATGAAAAGTTTCAAGAAATCAGAAGCTTTCGAGCCAAATTTTGTTCAACGATTTCTGGTTCAATGCGTATGTAAGCAAACAAAATTGCCGCATTTGGGACGACGAACAACTTGAAAAGATTCAATAGCTGCCATTTCATAAAAAAAAACCAACGTGGCTTGTGGCTTGATGGAAGCATGGGTTCATATTTCTTCAAAGATGAATCCGGTTAGAACGTAACCCACATTGGTGACCGTTATCGCGCCATGATAATTATTATTTGATGCCCGAAATTGAAGCTCGTGACCTCGGCGACATTTTGTTTCAACAAGACTGTGTCACTAAAGGGATTGGCAATCCAAGACGTAGCCGCAGCCAACATTTGAAAGAGTTAATATTTAATAACTATGTAAATGCCAAAGAATCTTCTTTCGAATGATAATAAACATTCCTCATTAAACTTGAAGTTTGTGTGTTTTTTCTTTAAAAAAGTAGGAAACCTCGAAATGGATCACCTTTTATAAGTGAGAAATTCGGGCTGGAAAAATACATTTGTTACATATCCAATCTCAGCAAAATAGGCAAATTAGATGGTTGTGCAGCTAGGCTAATGGAAAGATGTGCAGAAGTACCCAGCATAATGATGAAATCTCAAAAAACCAGGGAACAACAGCAATGAAGTTCAATAATTGCGAAATCAAACAAGCAAAAATGCGAACAAAAAAAAAAAAAACAGTTACTAGAACAGGCAGATAAGGTTTGGCAACAAATATTGTAAGGAAGCAGATCCGACTAATATCCTGTGTGATGGGCTGATGGAAGGAGCTTTTGATCAGGATTCTCTTTTGCGCTTAATAACCTCAAGTTGCTTACGGTATTTAAACATTACCAACTTTAGTTTTTTGCTAACTGTAACGGTTTCGTTAGAATTCCCAGCAAGGCCACCCAGCAGTTTTCACTGCCGCAAAAAGTCCACTTGTATCAAGCCAAAGTTATCGAAATTTCATAGTACTTAAAGGTGATCGAAAGGAATGAAATGTTTTGACACTAACTGTAAATCAAAGCTAAATCTACTGCCAAACTCCGCAAAATACACAAACACAAACTGCAAAATAAATCACGCAAAGTTTTCGCCATTTTGGCAACTGCAACATGCAATTTTCCGCTGTCAGAAACTGCACGCCAGCGATAACAATAACATTCGAATGCTTGCTATACTAAGTACGTCAAAATATTTTCTGTAAATCTCTTTTTCCCCACTACTTTTCTCCGAGTGCCTTTTCTACTCAGTTTTCAAGCGGTGAAGCTTTCGCTGCCATCGATGGCAGTGGCAACAACAGCGAAGAATTCTTCATTTTCACAACAGCGTAGCACGCACATCTTGCATTTTTAGACGGAAGAGCGGGACTAGGGAAAGTAGTAAACTGAAAAATTGCAGTTCTTGCCTTTGGCAAGCTGTTAGTTGGCACATTTAATTGACAGCATGACTTCTCGTTCACAACTGTAAGTAAATAATGGAAATACAATTAAGAACTGATTGAGTCTAATCCAATAGAAAGGGCAAAAAATTGTTGCCAAGGGTTGAATCGAACTTTTGAAAAGTTTTTTAACAGAAAGCTTCGAAAAAGTTTGGAGTTTGTATTCGAGACTGGATCAGTGTTTCTTTTTATTTTTGCAAAATTAATGTTTGTCAACTATTTAATAGTCATCTTTTGTTAAAATAGAAAATCGAGGTTCCAAAGCTTTAACAAAGCTCTTTAGTATGTCACGAGACTTTATTTGGTTGGTATAAAATATTCTGAAATTGGCTTTCGCGTGCTTTTGACTCAATTTGAATGTCTTTATGGCAACTTGGTCCAAAAAATTAGCTAATCCGATGAGGTTGGTGCGGCTGGGGGAAGCGTTCTTAAATCAACGGGTTCAGGGTAGAATGCTATCGGCGGTTAGCTGCTCGCAGTAGATACAACTATTATGTCGAAGTCAAGTCTGTGTATAATAATATAATAGAATATCAAGAACAGAATTCAGAGAGACTTACTCCGGGTTCTTAAGACCATTTTTTTATTAAAAATTTGACCAAAAACCGGTTATAACTTGAATAGATGCAAGGGGTTCTACTGAAAAATGTCTGATATTTCGGTTATCTATCCTCAGCAAGCAATAATTAAGCTATCGAGACTGGAAGGCTCTTTTTAACGCATGAGAAGCCTATTTTCTACAGGAAAGTCTAAATCTAAAGGCGTTTTCCTTCAAGAAAGATTTATGTAACAGTTTTTTTTATTCAAAAAAGATACAAGACCTCTTGCTGGCCATTCGAAAGCCATTGTCTAACAGCCGCTTGCCTGCCCTAATTTATGGGAGACTATGAGAAAAATACACAAATTTTTTTCGAATATATTTTTAAAGAAGAAATCTATGCACCATCAGTTTCAATTCTTCATTTTCTATCTAATGTCAAAGATTTCTATTATTTCAATTTATTTTTCCGATTCTCCGTCGAATCACATATTTGCCTTGCTTTCAATTTGGTTTATGTTGTCGCAGACTTCTTTGCAGTACTTACCGTCATATTCATAAAATGCTTGCCACAAATTTAATATTCCAGAATATGTCACTGCAGCGCATAAAAATATTTATTTTTCATTCTCGGCGGAGCAAAAATATTTTCAAATTTCTTCATATGTAATACACGCATGCCTGTAAGTATGTGTACAATGTGTGCCTAACAGCCTTTTTGCTGAGAAGCGCGATTTCGTTGCGGCACGCTGATTGCAATATGTTGCGCGCCCAATATGCTGCACACATGTATGAAAACATATACTTATAAGTAGTAATAACAAATGTACTCGTATGGAAATATGTATCGAAAGAGATGTGTGGCTTGTCGAGTTATTTGTCTCTTGGAAAAAAGTAAAATATTTCAATTCCATTTTTGTCGAGTGCCATTTGGCAAGTGAATGCCATTTTTTCTTGCGGCATAAGTACTCGTAATAATCGTCTACGTAGTTGTTTTTCAGAGCAAACAACAAATTTGAAGCTCAAGCAGAGAGCTATTAAGGTCGGAATTAATCTTCGCTAAGTTGATTGAAATCAAATGAGAAGTAGTGATATAAACAAATTATTTAACTAAAAACTTATTTCACAAATATTTTTGAATTACTAAACAGATAAAAACGGTAATAAATAATAACAAACATAAAGAAGTAAGAGGAGGATAAGTTCGTCTGGAGCTGAAAATCCATTCGTAATAATAAAGGCCTGGAAATGACCAAAGAAGTTCTTTGACAATAATCCACAGACGAAGAAATAAAGATGTCGCGTATATTTTGTACTTAGGCATACTATATTGACCGATTTTTCAAATAGTATGCTTACATATCATCAAAATAGATCCAATATTATATTCGACAGGTTGTTCAAGATAATATATTTACTCTACTTTATTAAGAATACTCACACATTGACCTATGTACATTATGGTATAAACCCCACCTAAAGGTCGGAAATCCTTAGAATAGGTACAAGGGGGTTAGGGGTCTTGATTTTAACAATTTATGTTGCAAGGACATATTATTATCAGGAAAGACTTCTTATTAATTTCAATAATATATCTCACAGACAGACCAAGATTTCGGTAGAAAGTTAGCCAAAGCACTGACGTTCTCATATTCGGCATTTAGCGGCTTTTAAAGTCCGACAAGTTTTACATTTTTTCAAACTCATATGTACCTTGGATACAATATTTTTACGTACCCAATTCGGTGACATTGCTCGAAATCACAAGAATTCACTAATTTTTGTATTTAGCATGTATGTTTTATAATATGAAATTTATTTTCTCTAATTTAATAACCAACTCGCTTTAAAGCACTCAAGTCAAAATGTCACGATGCTCCATTGATGAACATCTCTATAGCTTTCGCAATAAAATAGAAAATTTAGCACTGAGTCATTCAACTTTAAATGCGATTTACACAAAAAGTCTGCTTTAAGCATTTGCCCAGAAAAAGTCTCTTAAGCGCGTATGTACAACGAACTGACAAATAAAATGTGAAACGTAATTTCCACGGCATTAAACGAATTTTATATCACATAACTCATACGCCACGTACGCCAGACGACAGTACATAAATGTATGTACTACATCTAAGCACACATTCCAGCTTGTACAGATGAGCTATTAGGTTACTCCTCTACAATTTCAAAATTGTTAAAAAGGTGTAGAATATACATAGAATACATAAGTGGTCTAATGAAATTTAGTAAAGAAAATAAAGTAAAATGTACAATCTGTGAAAATTTTCACTTTTCAATTTTAGTAAATTATTTATTCTAAAATTACATAAAGATGCTAATTTTTTTAATGTACAGACTCAAAATTAAAATTGAGCCCATAAACTATAGGATTGAACTGTAAAGATTTAAAGTAACTACACAAGTTTTGTTTGACTATGCAAAGGGCGTACCGCTTGACTGGTCGGTAATTTATCTTAAGTAATTTTGCGAAGTGGTCACTTGCACTCAAATTCCTCGTAATAGAGTAGATTTTGTCTGTGAAGATTGTTGTTAAAGGTTGTACTCGCAATTTATTTAAGCATTTTTTTGAGAATACGCAAGGCGCGAAGGTTGATTTTGTGTAGTCACTGCCACGATATATATCGTCTGACTATCGCAACTTTCACTATCTCCATAAAAATAAAGTCATTGCTGATACTTTATGTTTAAACTTATTAAAGAAAAACGAAAGTTTTGGAAAAAATCCGATTTATTTCTCAGCGTGTTCTCTTTTTATCTCACAACATTTAAACAAGCGATGCTCCCACTTTTTAACACATCCTACATTTTCTTGATGTTTTCAAAGTAAGTATCTGTGGCGACGATAACAATCTTTCTAAAATTTCTGGTCAGCGAGTGAGTTTTTCAAATTTGGTATCTATAAGAAGCTGCATAGAACTAACTTCTTAAAATATGGTGGATAAGACAGCATTTCGTAGCATTATTCGATTAATTTGGTGGTAGCACGGCAGAGGTATATTCCAGTGTGTTGTTATAGCAACGGGTTCTTCAATAGAGAGCCTTCAAATGTAGACCGATAGGGACAGCAAACAACGTCGTATTTTTCCGCTTTTTTGACATTTCTCTTCAGTAAGGTTTTCCATTTCATCATAGAAACATATACAATCCAGGAACGATGCAAAATTGTTAAAATTTTCTACCGAAATTCGGGGTCACTGATTCCAACTTTAAGAGCGCTACGTCCAATTTATGGTCGCCATAATCGTTCTGTCGGATCAACAATTGAGCATCTAGTGGAAAAATTAGCATCCACAGGTGGAGTACAAAATGTTCCCGTGCCAGTGAGACCAAGAAGTGCTCGTAGTGTCCACAATATTGCTGCATCAATTGATGAAGACCCAAATCAGTCGCTCACATGTCGTTTTCAAGCGTTGGACATCGCTGTGACGTTGTGGCGAATTTTGCAAAAAGATATTGGCCTACATCCCTACAATATCAAATTGACGCATGAACTGAAGCCGCTTTACCAGAATCGTCATGCGTTCGTTGATTGGATAGAGCAACAACTTAAAAATAATCCGGATTTTTATCGAAAAATCATCTTCAGCGATGAGGTTCATTACTGTCTGAATGGCTTCGTCAACAAGCAAAATATGGTCAGGCAGCAATTCCCTCGTACTCCATAAGTCACCATTGCATCCCGAAAACATTTCGGTATGGTGCGGTTTTTGGGCCGGCGGCGACATACATAGTACTTCTTCCGTGATGAGCCTTTCGGAACGAGTGAAAATAGCGTCAAGCACGTCTGTGAAGTGATCTAAGTGATCCACAATCACCACATGGTTGCAATGATTGCTTGGAGTCCATCATTATGAGATCGTGAACTTTTGCCACGTTATCCTCCGTGGTAGCCGTACTTATTAAACTGGCTTTTGTCGTTTACTGTCGATAAAGTAGAGGCGGTAATGGCGATATTCAAACGCTCTTGAGTTTTCTGCGCAAAAGAGAGAAAAAACCACGAGCCCAATTCGTTTGAAATTACAGTATACGTCTAAGGGAATTTAGGAACGAAGTTCAGGTTAGTAAAAATCTTGTTCTACCAAATTGGGCAGTGGGGTTAAATTCAGTTTATTTGGCACAACTAATAACGCAACTTGCAACTTAGTTAAAAATTCAATAATCTTAAAAATAATCAATAATAAACCTCGGAGGTATTAGCTAACATTATAAAATTAAACAGAAAAAACAACTTTTACGACAATCCCTAATGTTTGTAGAATATATATTTCTTTATTTCTAGCACATAGATACGTAAAGTTGTCTTCAAATACCGACTCGTAAAAAATTCTGTACGCTTTGAGCATCAAACATTTTTTATAGCTTCCTATATCTCTTGAATACTCTAAAGACGCTTTAAAGATAACTGATGTGCGTAGAGCACTTTCTTAGAAACTGCATTTAGCCTCATACTTAGCTGTTATCACCTAGCTTCTGGCTTTGCATCTCTTCTCTTGCGTGCTGCTAATGCTCTTTTAAAGCGGCGAAATGCTATAAATCATAAAGTAAATCTTATATGGCAATATTTATGCCGCCGCCTCCTTATCCCCCGTGCTGACCGGGCCAATCGAAAACAACTGCTCCTGCTGTTGCTGTTGTTGCCTCGGCGTCTTTAACAAACAATATTATGTATAATGAAGTCGTTTCACAGTTCGTTGCACCGTTTACCACTACAGACGCGCCGACGATGTGAGTCGAGTGGCAAGAGCCATAGCGTCCGTGGCGCGAGTGTTTATGATACATATGTATGTACCGTAGTTGTTGCAGGCGTACTGAGGGGCTTAGACACTTTGCTGGCAAGGCGGCGCTGATTTGTTGCAAATAAATAGGCTGAGCGTGTTCGACTCGATATGGCGCTTAAGTCACGTATAGCACACTTTTCATCCAGTATTAATGTCACATTATATTCATGCACACACACACGGACTTATATACAAATGTACATATGTACTATATAAGTACTTACATATGTACACAAAACATTCGCTTGTGTCACTACGTACATCGGGGTTATTAGGACAAACTGCCAAAGCGAAGGTGACTTGTGCGACTCTTGCGACCTGTGTGTCAGTGTGTTGTTGTTGTTTTTTGGGAGCTTTCGGCAGCAAATAATGTTGTTGTCCAAAAGTTATGAATCATATTGCAGTTGATTAATTTAATTTTATTTATTGGAAAATGCAGCTAAGGAACAAATGTATTTAATATGCCACGGACTCGTGTGGGGGTAATGAAATATTGTTTTAAACTTGGAGCTAAAGAAGAAGAACGACAAAGCGTGCAGAAAAAATTAAATGTGTGGATCCAAAATTAAATAAAATTTAGAAATTAAATTATTGTAATAAAGGCCCTGTTAACCATAACTTTGAAAAAAAAGTTTACTTTAATATTCGGATGTAACGATGACTCTGGCAAATTATTTGCCTAGGACCGTTAAGGGTCAGAAGTTTGCTGGCGTCTTCTTTGCTTTTCAAAAAAACCCTACAATAATAAGTCAAATTCAGGAAAAATTGAAGATATCAGTGAACTGTTATTTATCGTCCCGCTTTGAGATGAGAAGAAGTGCAAATTTTCGTTACAGAAACTGAATAATTTAAATAGTCCCCTTGAAATAACTAATCGTCAAAACATTCATACAAATCAATACGTAGGTTGCCGTTTATATTTCCGGGTTAGAGAGCAAAAACAAATATGAATCAACGAAAATCGCTTTACGGTTTTTATTTTTTTCTCCATTAAAATCTGTACACCTTTGCATGAGTTGGAACCAATTGTCGAATCACTTTTGCCACTCTGATTGAGGCATGATGCCTTTTGAATACATCAACCGACCCTTCAGTTGTCGCGTTGACCTCTTAGTTTAGTTTACTTTCGTTCAGGAATAATAAGAAAAAAAAATGTTAACTTCGGCTGCACCAAAGCTAATATACCCTACACAGGGGCACTTTTTTAGTAACTAGGTGTTCTGTTTGTATGAAGCTATATTCATTAGTAATCCGATGTGAACAATTTCTTTGGTGGTTATATTATGACCTTAAACAGTAATCCATGTCAAATTTCGTGAAGATACCACGTAAAATGTGAAAGTTTTCCATACAAGCCCTTGATTCCGATCGATCAGTTTGTATAGCAGCTATATGTTATAGTGGTCCGATATCGGCAGTTTCGACAAATAAGCAGCTTCTTGAAGAGAAAATGACGTTTGCAAAATTTCAAAACTATATCTTAAAAACTGAGGGATTAGTTCGTATATATACAGACAGATAGACAGGCGGACATGGCGAAATCGACTCAACTCAACATACTGATCATTTATATATATACTTTACAGAGTCTCCGACGCCTCCTTATGGGCGTTGCAAACTTCCTGACAAATTTAATATGCCTTGTTCAGGGTATAAAAAGAAGCCGTTCGGTCCCACGTCAGAACTATACTGTGGATGCCGCATCAAATTGAAGGTTTGCGTGCTCAAAAATACAATTGCTTCAGTCGATGTTTGAGAGCTCGCATTTTTGTATAGAACCGTGGTTCGGTGGTTAATTTTCCTTCTTTCCTGAAAGACAACTGGCAAACAAATGATTGTGTACCACTCAGAATATACTATCCTGCGTTCTAGTAGTGGTATGGTTGCGACATGTCCAGTTTTTCCAAAAAAGTAGGCAACCATTTGTTTGTTTGGAAGTACTTCGTCTGCGACCAACTTTTGTTGGCTTTGGCTCATTTGGAACATCCATGCAGTCGTCTGCTTTTTACTTTCCAGCGCATACGAGTAAATCTACATTTCATTGTCTATCACGATTTCATGGAAGTTGGTCGTGGTACCGCTATCGTATTTTTTTATTATTTCTTTCGACCAAGCGGCACCAGCCTTTTCTTTGTGGGATCGACAAATTGTGTATGCTCCACAGAGGTTTGTTAAGTTTTTAAACTCAAAAGTTCCTACAATGTTGAATGTGTGCTGATCCCACTAATGCACAGATGTATCTATCTCACATTACGATCTTGCAATATCAGTTTTCACACAACATCAAGAGTTTCCGCAAAAAGAATTGAATTGACCTTGACGAAATCCCTCTTGGCGTGATCTGCGATCTCAATTGAACTCACCATACCATCGATTAACACTAGTCTTTGATGAAGTTTTATCGCAAAAAATGAAATACTACTGTGAACAAGACAACCTAAGTACTTGTTGACTCTAAACTTTTGTGTGAAAGAATTTCGACTAATGGTACACCCTGTGCATTAAATAAGTTTTCTATAATTTGGAAACTATGCTCAGATGGCGTTAAAAGCATGTTTTGTGCTAATTTGGATTGAAACGGACCAAACGATATTTTATCATTCTTCCGAAATTTGAGAGGATGTTAATTTTATAAAATAAATGGATCTTTGAAGCCCTCTAGTATATTCCTGTATTTTATAAAATAATACTAATATAATTTAACTGGCGTTTGAAAGGACATATATACTAGATTTGAGGGCGGTTGTTGAAACGTTTGAAATGACACAAAAGTCTAAGTTAGGCGCCGAACCCGTTCCTGAACATAGGTCGTGCTGAGTGAGTGACTTACGGATGGTTAAGTCTAAGCCAAGCAGTCTAAATTTAACATCCATAGAATACTTAAAGTTGACAAGTCGTATCTTCGGTTATCCCATCTACTTATAGCAAAATATAAATCAACTTGGCTTGTTTGCTGGTGCAAAACATTGACTTTACCTTAAAGGTGAAAAAACTCAAGAACACTTTCTGGATATACATAGAGTACTAGTACTAGAATGAAGAGTTTCGTTCGTATAGAGCAGTGTTTCCCAAAGTGGGCGATAACGCCTCCTTGTGGGCGCTGCAGGTGTCAAGAGGGGCGGTAAGAGACCCAGAAAGAAAATGGGAGCGTTGTGTAGAGGCCTGGGTGGTTATTTGTAATTTTATTTAGCTAGGAGGCCTCTTAGACAACGACTACATGAGCTCTCGACTCTCAACAACAACTTGTGAACGTCAACTAATATGAATTAAAAGATTGCTCAAACTCGGTTCTATATTTCTCTCCGCGTAGTTCATATATGTATCTGTCCTATTTTATTGAATATAGAAAAAATGAAAATCATGTCAATCGGTCGATCCGTTTCATAGCGGGGCATCTCGACAGGATAGAATTTATAGAATACTACCTGTATTGCCGTGCCTATTGCCTGTGGAGACTCCACATTGCTCATCGCCTACTAGACATAGAATACTAACTAGTTTGCCATATATCATAGCCATAAGCTGTCTCTTCAGCAGCTTGACAGCCCAGTTTTCATTTCTATGAAAATTTCGAAGAGGCAATATATCCCATTTGCACATATACTGACGGCATTTTCAATTCGCAGGGTAGGTAGGTTCAAGCCCATGCTTTGAGCTCTTGAAAAATTTATTTTATCATTTGCATCAAATGTATTTCTGAGGAAAATAACAAAATATCCTTTTTTTTACAAATGTATTTCTGGGAAAAATAAGATAATACGAAAAGGAGAAAGATCCTTTTTTTTACAAATGTATTTCTAGGAAAAATAAAAATTCATATTTTTGGACTACTATATAATAATTGTGCTCAATCATTCCTACATAAACAATGTTATATTTATTTTATATTCATTTGTGGTTTTGCGCGCAATAGATGAGCATTACTTACGCCTCCTTTACACTACTCGCGAAGTTAAACGTATTTCTCAAAGCAAAACAATGTCGGAAGTAAAAAAGAAGAGAGGACAATACTGTGCGGAATAATTTAAATTCGGATTCATTGAAAATCCCACAAACCCATACTCGCCTTTGTGTCTTCTATGTCTAAAAACATTTTCGAATGAAGCCTTCAAGACTGCAAGATCATTTGAAAAAAAAAAACATGCATCTAGATAAGAGAGTCAAGAATGTAGCATATTTTCAAGACCTACAAAAAAAGCATAATGCTCAGCCAAGTGTAGCAAAACTATTTTCGGCGGCTACTAAGCAAGATGAGGACCACATAACATCGGAGAAGAGTTAATATTGCCAGCAATAAATGAAGTAATAACTACCGTGCTTCATAAACCGGCCGCATATATTATCCGAAAAATTCCTTTGAGTAA
The DNA here is from genome assembly GCA_027475135.1 of Bactrocera correcta. Lineage (NCBI taxonomy): Eukaryota > Metazoa > Arthropoda > Insecta > Diptera > Tephritidae > Bactrocera > Bactrocera correcta. Next base: position 32,658,393 of record CM050327.1, read on the forward strand.
TAATTCTGTGCAAAGAGACGAATTGATGAAATGGCTGAAAACATTGAAGAATCATTGTGCGATCACCTGAGGACAAGCCAATTCTCAATTCAGCTCGATGAGTCCACTTTATCATCTAATGAAGCATTGTTGTTGTCTTACGTGAGGTTTATTAAAGATGGGAAAATATGTGAAGAACTATTATTTGTTAGAAATTTAGAGACCGATACAAAAGGCGAAACCATATTCAATATATTGGAAAAGTTTTGCGATGAGAAAGAGATTGCTTTGAAAAATATTATTTCTGCTATGGAACGCGCTCCGGCTATGAAATGGTTCCATAAAGGCTTAATAGCGCACTTAAAAAATAAAATTCCAGATGTCCTTGGTGTACATTGCGTTATTCAAAGACAACATTTAGTTGCTAGAAACTTAAGTGAAAAACTATTTCAATCACTGCAATATGTCATCAAAACAGTCATTAAAATCCGCAACAGCTCTTTGAATGATAGATTATTTCATTAGCTTTGTGTTACTAATGACGAGGATTTCAATCGTTTGTTGTTTCACACTGAAGTTCGTTGGCTATCAAGAGGCATTTGTCTGACTCGATTCTACAACTTGTTTGACTCTGTTATAGGGTTCTTGGAAACTAAAGATACAGAATTTCAAGACAAGCTCATAACATCAAAGAATGATATAGCTTACATTACAGACCTGTATAAATTGTTCAACGATATGAATCTCCAACTGCAAGGCGATAAACTAAATTTAATTAAAAAGAAACGTCGTTGCTGCTTTCGCAGTCAAACTGCTTCTACAAAAAAAGAATCTGGGCAGACGAGAGTTTCACAATTTTCCGAATTTATCAGAATCATGCAGTAACGACGAATTGTTTGCCTACAGTCAACATTTGGAAAACCACATTGACCTCACCAAACAATACCGGGACATTTTGAATTTGGAAATACCAGACTGGGTGTTGGATCCGTTTTCAAATGTCAACACAGCAATGTCACCTCAGCTGGAAGAAGAACTTATAGAATTGACAACAAACGAGGAAATAAAAATCAAGTTCAAAAATGGCAATTGTGCCCTGGATTGTGGTCAATCGTTCAACGATTCTTGATAGCATTCCCATCGTCATATTTGTGTGAACGTGGATTTAGTGCTGTGGCAACACTGCTTACTAAAAATAGAAATTGTTTGCTTGTTACCGAACGTGGCGACTTGCGACTGTTCTTGAGTAAATTGGAACCTGATATTAACAAACTTATTAAACAGCATCAGATTCATCATTCACATTAGTTTTTATATGTGGATCGATTATTGTTTTATTTTTAATAAAAGATTCTCTACTTTAATACTATAAAGTTGTGTTTCAATAATCATTCTTATTGGCAGGTGGAGCCCGTAAGAGTTAACTTGAGACCTAAGCGCCGTTGTATGTTACCTACTGCGCTCAGGTTTCAAGTTGCTGGTTATAGTAAAAGTTTCGTTTAGAATTCTCCGTTAATATACATATATAGGTCATAATAATTAATTTGAAGTTATAGTGGTTTTTAAATAGGAGAAAATATGGGGGCATTAAAAAAATATTTATTCTCAAAGTGGGCGGTAGAAAAAATAAGTTTGGGAACCACTAGTATAGAGCTTTTACATTCGGTTCATTAATAACCTCCATAAAATGCTACTACAAGTCACAAGATCTCTTAGAAGTCAGTTGGTTCTAAAGCTACCCATTCAATCCTTGGAAAGTTGCAAGAAGTCTGGTGCCAAAGCCGGATGCACTTGATGAAAGAGAATAACTGACAAAATTGTAAATTCACCTTCTATTGTAAATCTATAACATATATACTATGTATAAAATTATGAGACATATTTATATACGAAAATGTAAGTGTGCATTCACTAACGTACCAACGAGTAAAGCGTAAAACCAACAAAGTTGTAACACGTGTGCGTTGGAGCAAATATTGACAAAAGTTTGTTTGAAAACTTCCAGTGCAATCTGCAGAAGAATGCGCTTGCATTTCGTTACATTCAACAATAAGAGATTTATTTTTCTTGCAAGTACTTTAAAGTTTACCGTTTTTCACAATTTCCCTAGCGACACGTCTGCACAATGACAATGACTTAGGCGAGTATCACAGTTTTTGTGTTCCGCTTTCTAATACCATTTATGGGGGAAATAATTTAGTATTGGTTTTGATACAATCCTCAAGGGCAGTGTTCTATATAATACTATAGTTGGAAAATGTTTTTTTATTATTTGATTATTATACTATATAAATATAGTAAAAATTAATTTATTTTATAAATCTTATTGAATTAAAAATTAAAATCAATTGGCAACCTTATGCAGATATTTTTAGAACAAAGTTTTCTTAAACTTCTAATACCTATATTTTAATTTGTGTAATCTTTTAAAGTTTTGGAGCTACCAGTTTTCACTTGTTTATCAATGGATGGCTCCAGCAGTTACTGGTGATCGATTTTGATACGTCCAAACGTGATAAACTTAACCAAGACAGTAGAAAACGAAAGTGCGTTTTCACATTAGTGATTTTGTAAATGTGTCATGTCCTTTTGGTTGTGCGAATATATCTCTCAAATTGTCATTTGCGGGAAGTTTCGATTTTATACCTTCAGTATATCGATATCGGCGGCTGAGGCACATCGTTAACTCCAAAAAGTGGAAGTGATAGGTTTCCTCGTGTCAAAGATACTTATTTCGATATTAACGATGGTCCGTGTGCAGGAAGGCCAAAAAAATTCGAAGACGTGAATTGGAGACACTCAAACAGTATCTATGTCAAACGTAAGAAGAGACTGCTTCGGCAATAGAAGTCACCCCCTAAGCCATTTCAAAGAGACTACATGCGCTGGGAATGACTCAAAAATAAACAACTTGAGTTTATTTTGACCTCAATACCAGGGAAGGCACGAAGAAGTGATTCTGCCGTATAAGAACATTCGACTTCAGGTTGCCAAACCCGTTGAAACCTACCTAGAAACATTTAATTGGGAAGACCTACCCTACTCGCAATATTCCTTATTTTTTGCACCGCCCGATCATTATTTGTTCTGTTGGGATTCGCACATGGCTGATTCAGAAGCAGTTCCATTCACAAGATGACACCGAAAAATGGCTTGATTCTTGGATAACATCACAAGATGAACAGCTTTATCGCAATGGTTTTTGAGCTTTTTGCCAGGAAGATGGGAAAAAGTTTCGAATAGCGATGGGCAATACTTCGATTAATTAATATGTAACCATTAACATTTAAGAAAATTGTCTTTTCATTAAAAATGTATCTCGAAAATTTTAGTTTTTGAAGCAATCTTAAAACGCAGTTTGACGCCTAGCATTTCTTTGCTGTGATCTATCTTTTACAGCTTTATTGAAATTTGCGAAATGGTGACAACCTTTTACGAGTATCTTCGTTTGTTTTAGATCTCTCTCTTAAGGGGTTAGGGGTAGTCAGAGGCATGAAAAACCCGAGTTTTCAGTACTGTTCTTCAGTGTTGCTACTAAATCATGTTATTTTACAAAAGCAGTAATATGGCCTTATTATAGAATGTGTTGACTTAAAGCCACGAAAATTTCAAAAAAAAAATTTAATTTCCGAAGTTATAGTTATTTGTGTTGACCCTGTTCCAAAAAAGGTACTTGCGGTGACAAGCATAAGTCCTTAGAGATTCATCTAAAAACAATTGGACAAAAAAAAATTATTTTATAAATAGATAATCTCGGGCCTGATCAAAGGATTTTATTTTGTTTTCAAAATTAATAAAATGGCGGCCTCAGGAATTTTTTTTTTAATTTTTGCGAAAAAATCAACAGTTAATTGGTCTTAAAAAATCGAAGTTTTCGAAAAAATAAAAATCCTTCGATCAGGCCCGAGTTTATTACGTATTCTAAAAGCTGTATAAATTTCATTAAAGTCTACTGAACGGTTTTTGAATTACAGTTGTCACCGATTCAAAAAACATAGTTTTGAGAAAAACGAGTTTAAAGTTTCATACTAGCGCTTTGAAGTCCCTGAGACCTCTTTCTTATTTCTCGAATAACTCAAAAACTAATTGTCGGATCAACGTGAAATTTTCAGGGAATATTTTTAAGATATTACACTCAACGAAAATTCAAAAAAAATATTTTTTCTAACTACCCCTAACCCATTAAAAGTCTTTTTATTTGCATGCTTTCTAAAACCTCTTCAGTTTAGCTCAAACGTTTTGTAAAGAGTTTCAAACATGTGGCAACTTTGAAATTTATTTTCTTCAAAAATTTTCGGCATTAGTATACCCTATACCACTTCAGTTTTGTTGGCGCTAATAGAAGCAATTATTGAAAATTTTTATAATTTTTGTTTAAATATAAAAATATTTGTATAAAATTTTCCTCCAAGCGTGAAAGGCATAAGGTGTGCCGTATAGCTGACGATTAAGCAGCATCACGTTGCAAGTTGAAATATTAGTATGTGTGTATGTGCCTTCCACACATTCGTTTCTTCTCGTGCGTGGCGTTATAAATGCGTGCTTTGTATGTAATTCAAATATTTACTGAAAGATTTCAAGGCAACTTCAGCACATTATGTTTTTGATGCTTTGCTGCAGTGTTTGGAATTGTGTCGGAGTGCTACGTGCATTGGGCGGCAATGATCGATAACTTTTTCGTAAACCTGCCTCCACTGATTTTGTGCACAAAAGTAGAAATTGCTGTTGCCATTGGAAAATATTAAAAGAAATAAGTAAGCAATTTCTTCACACAATATATATATTATGCATATTATTAGATGTTTAGGCGGGAGGGTAGTGCTGCTGGCATTGGAGATAGTAATATTTTCATTTAATATTTTAGATATTTAGGTGAATTTTTTTGTAAAATTTGTTTCTTTCAGACGATGCAGGCGGTTATGTACTTACATATGTATTTGCTATATTTTTCTTTGTATAGATTTAACAATTTTATTTTCTGAAAATTTTAGTGTTCAAAGTGTAAAACACCCGAGCTTATGTGTGTTAAAGGACGTGCTTAATCTTCATGTTGTTCTTACGCCTTTCTAAATACTAATTCATGCCGGTGTCTGTTGGCGTATTTCACCTTATAAATATTTATGGTTGCAGCTGCAATATTTGATGTTTTTTCATCAACCATTCCATTAAATTGTAATTTAATATTTATATTAAACGCTTTATTCGGCGATCAAAAAAACTTTTTTATTAAATTATTTGTATGGTTTACTTTAAATTTAGTTTAATTACTCTTTATAGTCCCGTTAAGAGCGTATGTTAAAAATTATAGCTCTTAAAAGTAAAATGTAAATATACAGGCTTATATACTTTAAAATCATTATTGTGTATTTTAATGCTCTATCTTGCATATATGGATATAAGGTCTGGCAAACTGAAACCCAATATTTTTACATTATATTAAAAGCTATATATAGAATAATTAAAATTATCCAGTTTAGATGAAATCTACACTGTACGATTTATTGCCTTTTTGAAGGTCATTTCTTAGGTAGTGCTACGCTGATAGAAATCCTCGTCCTTGTTGGCAAAAAAACTTGAACAATCAAATTAAATTGGGTTTTTCCCGACGTGGACAGCAAAAGGTGGCAATCCCTTGGCGCCAGATCCGGTTTTTAAGTTGGATGCACAAGATTCTCCCAACCAAATTTTCGGAGATTCTGGCGTGAAACTATTTATGTGTGTGGTCTTAGATTGTCTTCATTGTTTTATTTTCCTATTGAAATTCGGAAATTCGATCTGTTAGTCCGTTTTTGCGTTAATTTTTGTGGCACCCATATTTCGAGAAAAATCTACGAAACGTGCTATTTTTCCATGTAGTCGGAAACGAGACTTGAAGTTTCTAAGAAAAAAATTTAAAACTGTAAGATGAAGAATCTTCCCGTCACAATTAAGAGATCACACTAATAGATACGTTCTTTGAGGTATCTAAGGACTCATTTTTTTGTACCCAAAAAAATCAAATATTTATATAAAAAATACATGTTTTACGGGATTTATATAAATCTTTATAAAATATCAAAATAGTCAGGATGCCAAGATATATTTAGTTCTGAGAGTATGTCTATCCAATTGTTAGCTATACAATAAGAGGCCAAAGACAACTTGACTAAAAATTGGAATGCACATGAGGCAAGCGCGTTTTTGCCTCACGTATGTTGATTAAGCTTTTTCTAGAATACTTCGTTGAGATATTGTCAAAGATAAATGGCATTTTATTCTTTCTTAGTTATATGAGGACTAGGGCAAATTTTCATCCAATTTTATCTATTTTTGGTACAAAGATACACCGTTAACTGACAAAAACGATAAAAAACTGAGTTATAAATCGATTTCATACATTTTCACACTGTCAGTAGGAGGGATTTTCTTACGCGAATTTAAGGGTTAGTGATTTAGAATATGCTACTGTGCCCAAAAAAAACATTGCATTTATTTTGAAAATTCTTTTATTTATTCTTCCAAATCAATTTTTTCAAAATTCCCCCCTTCCAAACCAAATTTTCCAATCTTCGAAACACTGGTTGTAGTCACTTTTTCCCGGGGAAAGGGCCCTTTAGTTTCCCTCTCCGCTGCGGCTCCTCTACCGTATAAAAACCCGGGGTCCCCGGAGCGGTCTTTTGAGCTTGGTGAACAGCCAGAAGTCGCACGGCGCCAGATCAGGTGAATACGGTGGTTGCGGAAAGATATGGGTTGAGTTTCTTTGGGGAAATGATCACGAATTACGAGGGCAGTATGAGGGCGGTACATTATCGTGGTGTAAAAACCAAGAATTGTCTTTCCACAATTCCGGCCGTTTAAGGCAAATAGCATTACGGGAAACGACGCATAACGTTCAAATAATATTCCTTATTGACTGTTTGACCGGTTGGAAGGAATTCATAATGAACAACACCACGATAATCGAAGAAAACAGTCAACATGACCTTGATTTTTGAGCGGCTTTGGCACGATTTTTTTTGGTTTCGGCTCTCTTTTGGCACGATATTCGCTCGATTGATCGGTTGTTTTGGGTCGTAAGCATAGATCCAAGTCTAAATCGCCAGTTATAATGCATTTCATGACACCCTGGTAGTCGGAAAGCATCGTTTCACACACTTCAACGCGACGCCTTTTTCCCAAAAAATTCAATGTTTTCAGGGACCAGTCGAGATGTTTACGTGCTGGAGGCCCAAAACATCCTTCAAAATGGTATTGGCTGAGTCTCACTAACATTTAGGAGCTCACAAAACGACACGTATCTCAAACACTAATGAATATTTTGACATGAAATTTGACATAAATATGACTGGCAGTACTACCAACCTAAAAAAAATAATTTCCAAATCCTACCATGCGGGCAGTTTAAATTCAAATGTCACCTTATTTTTTGGACACAGTAGTAAGTGCACTAAACTTATTAGAGAGCGCGACATGCCAATTTTTTCCAATATTTTACCCCGCAGGTGCCCCTTGCTACTGTAGCCAAATATATGCTTTAGTCTGACTGCGTGACAGTGGTCTGATTTCGTCAATCTACGAAACCCTTTTTTTTTCCTCTTTTAATTTTTTGGTTGCCGAGGATATTTATGTTAGGAGTAGCAGCTGATTAAGTCCTGAAGGGGGTCAAACTTTACACACCCTTTATATTTTTATATTACTCTACGACTATTTTCAATTTTCAATAAATTCAAATGGAAAAACTGCGGGAAACTTTACAATATTTTTTTAACATAGAATAAATATTTCGCATAAATTTGCACTAATTTCTTCCGATTAATAAAACATTGTAGTGTGTATATTTTGTGTGTGTGTGTGTGTCGATGTAAATGCCGACAATTCAAGTGTCACGAGCAATATTTATAATTGCATGCAACTAATTCGTTTATCTCAATGTACACGTATGCATAATCAATTTCCATTTACCGTTATCTGCGTGCATGTGACATTAATTAAATAGGAATGCATTGTGTATTGTACTCGTAATTTATTCAAATTGTCAATTAATTTGCTTGAAGCACAGAAGTTGCCCTCAATTATTCATGGAACATAAAAAGGAAATATTAGATCACAAAAAACAACAATTGAATGTTAATAAGCGCCTAAATAAATAGATGATTATAAGCGGTTTGTTGGCTATTACATAATGAACTCTATGTGGGGGACCAAATTAGATTTGATTAAACAATTAACGAATGTGTTAAAGTGCCGCGAGCATAAACAAATTGCATAATGCATTGTTAATGACTTGCAATTGAGGCTCTTAATTGCATTAGTAATAAACGCCATATTTTAAGTTTTTCAGCGGTTATATTTTTTCTTGAATTATTTGTTTTAAAATAACCCATCGTTATAAACAAGTAGAAATGGGGCCTTAAGCTCTTCAATACTACTCAATTTTTTTTCATTAAGCTTTCTCTTGACATCTGAGGACAGGAAAAAGTCATTACAAAAAGTTCGTCTAACACAGTGAATGTGAAAGCAATTTGAACTCCAATTCGTGAAGCTACGCCAGCGTTTTCGTAGAATTAAGACAATATGAATTGCTTAGAATATGATCTCGTGGCATCCACTTTGCACCAGGATTTCTCATTCCATAAATATTCATGAGTGACAAGTCCACCGCATTCATTTGATTGCTTTATGTAATCAGGTATCGGTCAACTTCCATTTGTAGCCAATCAAAATGATTTCGTGGGTTTTTTGATGTTTTTATTCACAATAATATCTTTGGGACGAGCACTGGATTCACCGTGTCCGGTGCTTGGCATGTATGGAGTATAATTTACGAATGATTGTTACCTGGCGCTAATTCTATATCGCTAGAGATAACACATACAAACCTGCTGTGGAGACATATTTTTAGCACTCTATCAAAGGCATCTTTTCAAAACAGCAAAAACCAATTGTCGGATATACCCATAATATATTTAATTATTCCCTATAAACCTAAACAGAGGTTGGATTTCCTGTTCTTTGCGTACTACTCAGAATTTATTGTTCTGCGTTCTTCTGGTGGTATGGTTGAAAAAAAAAACACAAATCTGGCAACCATTTGCTTGGAAGTGCTCCGTCCGCGACTAACTTTTGTTGGTTTTGGGCTCATCTTGGTAAATCCATACTTCCCGGCTCATACGAGTAAATTCACGATTCATCAACTGTTCTCCTGTCATAGACGTTTCTCGAAGCAGCCTTCTCATAATTTTTAACACAACATCTGTAATTTCCAGATCAACTACTGAGTTGTGACGACTTTTTTCCGAAATTCGTCTTGGAATGATCTATCATCGCGATTAAATTCACCATACCATAATAAAAAAAATAATCTCATGAAAATTTTCGCGAATTGAATATTTTAAGTAACTCTAAATAACACAAATACATACATACAAGTATGTCAAAACGTTCTGTATTTGTTTTATTATACTTTTGCAACCAGTTGCTACAGAGTATTATAGTTTTGTTCACCTGACGGTTGTACGTATCACCTAAAACTAAACGATATAGATATATAACTGATCAGGATAAAGGAAAAAGTTGAAATCCGGTTGGCTCTGTGTGTGTCCGTCCGTCCGTGCAAGCTGTAACTCGAGAAAAATTGAGATGTCTTGATAAAGCTTGGTATTTCCTTAGTACAAAAAAAAAGTTCGAGCTCGTAGATGGGCGTAATCGCACCACTGCCACACCAAAAAATCACCATTAACCGAAAACATATAAAGTGGCATAACAAAGCCTTGAATTAAGATATAAAACTGTAATTTGGTACAGAACCCCAGAATCCCAGTAGCAAGAGACACCTGTGGGTAAGTGTTTTTTTCAAGTGGGCGTGGTCCCGCCCTCTAACAAGTCAAACGCACATATCTCCTAAACCACTTAAGCTATAACAACTGAGTACAAATCCTATAAGAACTTCTACCGAAAGTGAGCAAATGGACGAAATCGGTTAAAAACCCCGCTCACTCCCCATATAACGGTACTGTTAAAAACCACTAAAAGCGCGGTAAAACAATAACTAATACATTAAATTTTAACACCGAGATGTTATGTGAAAATTGGACGATGGGCGTGGGACCGCCCAATTTTTAGTGAAATATATCGGGACCCGACCAACCGATTTCGACAAAATTTTTTGGGTGGCATTCTTTATATATTATTATGTCACAGTGTGAAAACTCATAAATCGGCTAATATGTGAGTTATCCCAATGAAAATTGGAGAGCCTGTTTTACTCATAACAATGTATCTTTGTGCCTTAAATAGATAAATTTGAGCGAAAACTTGGTCTAGCCACTACTAATAATACATAACTAATATCAGAATTTTTAAACATCCGGCTGACTTTACTCTATATGATTTGTTTTACACCTTATAGTATTTCGCTGGATTCTTGCAAGTTGCAAGAGTATAAAACCCGAACTTACTTGCTAATATTAAGCTTGCCACAATGTGTGTAACACAGGAAATATCGGAGACTCTTAAATATATATTCTTTTAAGAAATGAAAAGAAAGAAAGAATTTTAAATGAACAGCATAATGTGCGGAGCCGATTTAGCAATGTCCGTATGGATAAACGAGAATTAGTTCTTAGTTTTTGAGATATCGAATATTGCTTCGCTGATGTCAGACTGCTATAAGGTATAGCTGCCATACAAATCAGATTTTGTATGAAAAACTTTTCTACTTGACAATATATCTTCACGAAATTGGCATATAAATATTATTTGACTTGAAAGTTGATTATATCAAGCAGCCTCCCTAGAAAGAACTAGCTCTTGGCCCAGTTAATGTTATATTGGTTTTTATAGTTACCAAAAATCTAGTATGCTAATGTGTATGTATCTACTTGTATATGGGGTATTCCATACCAAATCGACCACTTTTGAACCCGACCCGTTTAGATTTTGCTGAAACTTATCCATTTTCTACCCTTTAAAAAACATTTTTGAGAATTTTTTCAAAATTTCTTGTCCAACTTCAAAACAGCTATAAATTTTGCTATGTTTTGCTAAAAAATGACTTTTTTAATTTCAAATAGCCATGACTTTTGTAGAAATTGACTTTGGGGACCTTTTTTTTAAATTTTTCTTTTTGAATGAACTTTTCGAAAAAATAAACGAAAAAAATTTAACACGATTAGTTATATAAAATAATCGTTTTTTTTTTAAATAAAATCGTAATTTTTTTTTGGAAGTTCGCCATTTTTTTTTCCTTAAAAAAACTTCAATTAATTTGACAATTATCCCTGCTAATCCCGAAGTGGGCCGATTTTTTTTTATTTATTTAAAAAAAATGAAAAAAAAAATTGTTCCGTAAACTTTATTTCTATCATATAAAAAATATAATTTAACGATTTTTTGATTTCACAGAAACAATACAAAAAATTATTTACCCCATATATAAATCAGAGTTTCCAATGAAATGAACTAGATATATGGTTCACTTCAATTTAGGTCTCCATACAATGTCGTTATACTTATTAGAACTAACATTTCTGTTGAGAGATAGAATTGAGCGAGAATTCTTCCATTTCTATAATGAGGTTCGGCTCTATATTAAAGTGAGATCAACTCCCACGGAGCGTTCCGTTTGGGGAACAAGAAAAAATCGATCAAATAGAACTCACTACTATCTGTCCCTTCGGAACAAATTTATGTTGCACCAAACTACGAATATAAAAAAATCAATAAGCATCACCTTGATTTTTGAGTTACTTTGGCGTGTTTGTTTTTAGGTTTCGGCTCGTTTTTTCCCTCCATTCCGACAATTGTTGACTTGTTTGTGTGTCAAACTCATAGAGCCATGTATGTTTGGCAGTTATAATGGTCTCCATGAATCTCCATGTCCGTAATCTTTTTGAAGAAAATTCAGCTTTATCGGGACGACTCGAGCGAGAACGCGTTTCTTACCCAAAACATCCACCAAATCATTCGAACGGACTCGTGAGAGATGTCGAGCTCTTTTGCCATCTCTCTAACACTTGCCTCATTTTCAAGCACTAATCCTTCACTTTTCTAATATTTTTATTTGAAGAAGAGGTCGTAGGTCGTCCAGAACGATCTTACAACCGTCTTTGAAGGCTTTGTATCACTCATAGACTTGTGCTTTTGATAAAATCCTTTTCCAACATTTGAAATTATTCCGCATACGAAATTTAGTTAAAAACGCAAAATTTGAGAAATTCTTTTCTCAATATTTTTATCCATTGTAAAAATCGCAACGTTTACTTTTTGGAATGTATGATACATAATTGCGCTCCTGGTAGCAAGAATTAAAGCAATAAAAAAACATCACTTTTCATGATCACAGATGAAATCAGTCGACTGCACGTTTACTATTTACCGAAATTTGGAACCGCTTACTCGAATGGCATTAACTAACGCTTTGTGTGCCTACAATGCTGCGATCACATATACGCACCGCTGGACACTGATTGCTACGTACTGTATGTGTACACAACTAATGTAAACATGTTAATTTTGCTGCGATATTGCTTCTATGCAAACAGTCAGAGTTAATTGATACATATGTGCGTGTACCGTTATCAATTACGTTTGATTGTGGCGGACACAAGTGGTTTCGTTTTGAAACCGACAACCGGGCAGATAATCCATCAATTTTCCCATCAAATGAGAATTGCTTTAATATATACTACATACCACGTATGCAGTTGAAGGCTATAAGGCCTATATGTCACATTAATTAGACTTGTATGCGAGTGTGTACAATTGGCAGGTAATAAATGTGTTGAACATTGGTCGAATTAACAGTTAATTAAAACATGACGGCAGTGTTGCTCGGAATTACTGCAATTCGGTCAACTGATGCGAGCAATTCGGCATAGCTTTTGTTGGCTTGTGGGCGCAGCGGGGCATGTGATAAGCCAGCATTAGTGGTTGAAAAGTTTAATGAGTTGATTGTGCCTTAACTATTCTAATTTGCGGTGGTGAAAATTCACAAAAAAAAATCGAAAATGAATTTTTTTTAAGGGAAATCAAATATTTATGCAATTACTTTTTGTGGCAATAGTTGAAGGATTTTTTTTTATATTTTTTTTCTTCGCCTTGATGAATTCATTAAGAGCCGGCACCCAATTGGCGCACAAAATGAATTCAGTAAAAATGTTTACAAATATTTCCATTGTTGCGCGATTGTTTGTTTGTTGTTTGCCTTTGCTGGGCAAATATTTGTCATTCAGTTGAATGCTCGGCTGCTGGCAAGTGGTTTGGCTCAGGGCTTCCCATTAGTTAGTAGTTACAATGCCACAAAGTCATTCCATTGTTGGCATTTTCACATAAATGTTATTGTCTGTGCATGTGTTTACACATATACATACATGCGTAAACAGATGAGCAATTCAGTGAACACAAATTAAACGCAAAAGCAAGTATTGATGGAGTGCTTACCGTTATAAATGGATTTCAGTAATTTCACGCTAAAAAATTAGACTCACAAATACACAGTTTACACAGTTTATTCGTATTTGTAAATATTATTTGTGAGATTCCAATTCATTTATGTATTGACACTATGATTAATACAAATTGACAGTTTCAGGATTTACACACATTTAAAGCCGTAATTTAAGTAAAAGATGGCCAAGTGTACCAAAAAGAAATGTGATTCAAATCGATCTTATAGTGAGACGGGGGTTTTCATGTAAAAATCTATATTGCCACTCCCATTGCTTTTAGCGGCTAAACGCAAAAAAAAATTACTGAAGCTATAATCTACTTCTTTATTGGCGTAGACACCGCTTACGGGGTTAAAGCCGAGTTTACAACAGTTTGCCAGTTGTTTTTATTTTTCGAAGTTTGACGCCAATTGGAGATTCCAAGTGTAGCCAGGTCCGCCTCCACCTGGCTATTCCAACGGACTGGAGGTTTTCCTCTTACTCTTATCAGAGCTGGAGTGTTTTTGTCCATTCGAACGGCATGACCTTGCCAGCGTAGCCACTGTCTCTTAGGGGGTCAGTAGGGTAATCTGGCCTATTTTTTGAATTTTTTTTTTATAGAACTTTTTATTCTACAATAGAACTTTTTCCATATATCATGAGGTATATCGTGGAGTATATAAACAAATTTTCTCGAAATTTTTTGAAGATGTCTATCTATGGCTGGGTGAATGATATGCGTTTTTTCACTGGCGGACACGATTTCTCTTGTTTGGATCATCTGAAACATAAAAACCCAATTTATCCTTAAAAAGTACTTGAATAGTTATCTTCCCTACTAATTGAATGGTTATCGTCCCTACTAGAATCATAAAAAAATGTTGATAAATAAAAAAGTAATTAACGTTTTTTTAATTTTCACCCATGTTTTTTACATAAATTTTGTCATAACATTGTCAATGAATTATAAAAAATTGTGAAGGACGATAGCCAGGCATTTTGTGAACATTAAAAAATATAAGCAAGTCGGTTGAGTAGTTCGATCGGAATCATGCCCGCCACTTTAAAACAGTGTGTGTGACAAACGCGTATAAAGTTTGAGATGTACACTCCGAGCGCTCCAAACGTCGAACGGTATTATTATTTTTGGGCCTTTTTCGAAACCTTTCAATGGTAAAGTGGGTTTCTACATTAATCCTAAGGGTATAAAGGAACAGAAAATGCAAAAAAAAAAGAAAAATTTAAGATTACCCTAATGACTAATTCGCGATATACTATATTAATGTTGTCGTATATCTCCTACAGCTCATCGTTCCGTCGACTGAGGTATTCGCCGTTGCTAATTCGCAAAGAAACATAAATCTTCCGCAGAACCTTTTTCTTGGAAAGTCATAGCGCCGACTAATCAGATGATGTCATCGTCCATGCCTCTGCAGCATTTTGCAGGACGGGGATGATGAGTGACTTGTAGAGTTAGGTCTTTCTTCATCGAGAGAGGACTTTACTCTTCTATTGCCTACTCAGTCCGAAATAGCGCCTGTTGGCATTCTGAATTGGATTTCGCGGCTGACGTTGTTGTTGGTGTTAATACTGGTTCCAAGATTGATTATATTACAACTACGACTTCGAAGTTATGACTATGAACAGTAACGTGGGACAAGTTGCGAGTGCGGCAACGGTTTGTTGACGACAAGAGGTTTCGTCTTGCCCTCGTTCACTCCTAGACCCATTTGCTTCGCTTCTTTGTCCAACCTGGAACCAACGGCGCAGTTGTTAAGGTAAATGATATCGATGTCATCGACGTACGCCAGCAGTTGTTTACTCTTGAAGATTGTACTTTCTCTATTCACCTCCGCAACTCGAATTATTTTTTCCAGTAATAGATTGAAGAGGTCGCACCATAGGGAGTCGCTTTGTTTGGTATATAAGGTGTGCTCAATGTAAACAGGAATCTAGCGCCCCCTGGTGGCCATCTATATGTCGACTGATGCGTTAGTATTAGTGATGAGCGATATTTCACTACCGGTGATATTTTCACTGTGATTGAAAAATCGCAAATCGCAACTGCGATCACATTTTATAAATAGCAGTTCGCTTCTATGAACTGCGATTGCGATCGCAGTTCGAAAAAGTGAATTGCGATCGCAGTTCGAAACAGTGAATTGCGATCGCAGTTCGAAACAGTGAATTGCGATCGCAGTTCGAAACAGTGAGTAGCGATCGCAGTTCGAAACAGTGAATTGCGATTGCGGTAGCAATTCACAATAAATTTGTGAAACTGGGAATTTTTAATAGTACAGTACATGCGATATCACAATAGCAAATAGCAGAAAAGTAGCAGCTTTCTTCAGCGTATTGTATATATATGTGCGTACATATATGCGTATATGCTATTTTTCGTCATAGCGGTTTGAAGTTTTGAGTATAACGTTCTTATAATTTTTAATAATGGCAGGAAATTTAACAAGGAATACAGCAGATGTTTGAAGTAGTAGATGAAATACTTAAGTATATGCAAAATGCAATATAAAAAACAAAAATTTTAATATAAAACATCTTTAACAACCAGAAGTTCCAACTGCTTATGCAATATTTTAATTTAATATAATTAAATTTTTAATTTCACTTATTTGAAAGCTTTTGTGATGAATTTAAAAAATTAGCTTAGAGTACAAATTTAAACTCTTTTCATGGTTGCAATATTCATAAATATTTAAATAAAGTTTTTAATAACACTTAGTAATAAATTATATGAATTTTAATAAAAATGGAATTACTTTTACTGTTTTATATTTATTTATTCTTTTATTTAGATGCTCTTATAATTATTTCGTTTAACCGAATATTATTTAATTTAATACAAGAATTGTAATTAATTAATTTCAGAAAAAAATGTGGAATATTAAAATTACGGGTTTTTAATATTTTCCCAAAGGTCAGGAAACTCCCGTTATTAATTTGGTCTTGAAAATATTAGCGGGTATTCAAAAAATTCTGATGGATTATGCAATTCCCGTCATTAGTTTTTCTTTGAAACTATTAAAAGCGGATCATACCAACATACAAATGAACTATGCAATAAGCTCTAAGTATCAGGTAGCCGAACCGCTCCAATATTTGCGAAAATATAGTGAAAATAAAGGCGGAAAAACTTGACTCGAGTTACAGGAACCAAAAGAGAATTTGCCGCCAATAACGACAAAAGGTTCCGTCGTTCCCACGACAGTCTGGTGTACGTAACTGGAAGGGACCCGGACTTTCATTCGGCCAAACACTGTCAAATCGGCAATAATCTACCCCTACAACCAACCAACAACAACAAAAGGTCTCCATTTGAACGTCGACTTAGCAATAGCAATATAAAATCACAGTGATTTAAAAATAGCAATCACTGAAATCACAGATATCGAAAAATCGCAATATCGCTCATCTCTAGTTAGTATCTGCTATTTTTGTCGATTGTCCAGTGAGAATTTCATGATATTTCATAGATTGGAAGTGAAGTTATTGCGTTTTAAATGTCAGTATGTTTATGTTATCGGTGCCAAAATGAGCTTCGAACAAAGAGCCAATATTAAATTTTGTTTTAAAATTGGTAGACTTTTACGAAAACGTTTCAATTGATGAAACAAGTTTATGGCTGTGATATTGCCTATCCCGTAGCAGACTGCACGAGTGGTTTCAACGTTTTCAAAGTGGTCACCGGATATTCCATCGGAACTGTGAATAATTCATCAAAAATCAGCCGAAATCATGATTGAAATTCATGGAAATAAAACTGAACATCTCCAAAACATCGATTTATCGCATTTTGACCGAACATTTGGGCTTACGAAAGGTGTGTGTACGGCTTGTTCCCCACAAATTGACTGACGTCCAAAAATTGCGACGATTATTTAACCAAAATCACATTTAAACCATTAACCACGTATTCACCTGATATGGCACCGTGCGATTTCTTCCTTTTCGGAAAAATGCATTTGCCCACGAAAGGAAAGCCTTATGCAGACGTAGAGGTCATTCAAATGGATTGAACCGGCATACTGGTGGCCATTTCTATTTTTTTTAAGTCCTGTTTACTTTGGAACGCACCATGTAGAACGGTTTGTAGAGATCCCTCCCGATCTTTGCGGAGCTTTTGGTATTGCTCAATGTCAGTTTATACAGCCGTATTATTTTGGGGGCATACCAAATTCAGACATACCGGCATAAAGCCTGATCTTTTTCGTGAAGTCAAAAGAAGTCAAGCTTAATTGACAAAGAGGTGGTGAGTGTCAATCCTTTTTTCACGGGTCTTCTCCAAGATTTGGCGCATGGTGAATATCTGGTCAGCTGTTGATATTCTTTCACACAATACGTTCGATAAAACCTTATATGCGATGTTGAGGAGATTAATTCAACGGTAGTACTCGCAGATTGTTAGGACTCCTTTTTTATGGATTGGGCATAACGCCAATCCAATCTTCAAGCATGCTTTCGTCCGACCATATTCTACAAAGAAGTTGATGCATGCTCATTATTAGTTCTTTGACGTCGTGTTTGAATATCTCGGCTGGCAATCCATCGGCTCTCGCTGCTTTGTTGTTTCTTCATGGTCGGGCAATGAAACGTTTGCTCCATTGTCATCGATTAGGGAATCGGGTTCGCCTTCTCCTGGCGTTGTACTTTCACTGCCACTCAGCAGGCTAGAGAAGTGTTCCCTCCATAATTTTAGTATGCTCTGGGCATGACGCACTATGTCCCATCTGGGGTTCTACAAGAGTTTGAGTATGTAAAGACCCTACCGAGCCTTTTTGTGTTGACCAAAGCTATAATACACTACATAAATACAAAAACCTTAAAGACACGGGCTAGTTTTTTTTTTCGTTCAGTTTGTATGACAGCTGTATGCTATAGTGATCTGATAGTGTCGGTTCTGACAAATGAGCAGCTGCTAAGGGGGAAAAATCATGTGCAAAACTTCAGAGGGATATCCCGAAAACTGAAACAAACAATGCCGGAAGGAAAAGTTTCATTCACAAAATTTGGTTGATATGTTTTCATAGGATTTATAATACTTTCAATAACGACTTTTTTAAGCAAGTCATACTCTATATTCAAGAAAATGAGATGATTAAGACGTTCTTTGTTCATCGCGTTCCTTAATTAATTTTTAATACGTTTTATTAATGTTGAAAAGGAACGTTCGCCACTGCAGTTAATAATCATGAGAAACAAGTAAATTCGCAAAGAAATTCCTAAGTTTGGGACACACGATTCTAAAGTTCCAGAGGCTCCTGTTTGTTGCTGTCAATAACAGTACCACATCTATTTCAGCAGCTCTGCGAACTGCACTAATTCGCCGCCTAGGATGTTTTCGAAATCATCTTCGTAAGCACTGACCATACTACAGGATTTTTCCAAGATCTCTTCTGTTGTAAGAGATTTTACATAGGTGCCGAAATACTTCAAAAACACTAGTAATTTTATGATATGCTTTCACATGTTTAGTTAAAGCAGACAGCCCGTTGTCAATAATGACAATAAACACCTCAAATTCGAAACGTTGTCCAGTCGTCGAGTGCATTAGAGCCGCCTAAATGGTCGTACTTTGTATTTCGCTTGATTCGTCATGATGTCTGTTGCTGGTATTCTTCACAGTAGATCAGATCTTTGACTCTTACCTCAATATCTAAAAAAGAAGATCGCATTGCTTGGACGTAGCCATATAATGATTTATAAAGGGCGTATGCTTTTATTTAGGTTTTGATCAGACGACTGCACGTAATTGTCATTATTTCCGTTTCTTACTTATTCATCGTTGAAAGTAGTCCGTAAGTCTTGTTACGTCACTCCGTTTTTTGATCCGCGTTATTGAAAATGTCTTTCTTAGTAGTGATAAAACCACATAAAAGTCAGCTCGATCTGACCACCTAATAACCGATAACCGTTTCAAAATCGGAATCGGTCGTAAGACGACCCTATCGATAGGCATAAACGGAAAAAATGTATGGAGGTTTTCAATGAAAGCGAAGAAAAGTAAAGCTTCTGTACAGCTGTCTGCAGCGCACTTAGCACCCAAATTTCATGAATGTGCAAGACAGGGAATGTATTGTGCATACTTACTTATTTTCTTAATTCGGGCTTGTAAGCCGATGTATTTTTACACTCATGTTGCTGGTACTATAATAGCTTTGCCCACGACAATCTTTGATATTAATGCCACTCTCACTCAAGAAATCTAGTAAACTTTGTTGTTCAGCAGTATGACCCAGATGGCAGAACATGACTTGAGACTCTGAAACACATTGCTCTTAAGGCCGGACTGAACTCAAAATTTTTGCCCTGTTATGAGGTCAGCGTACGCTTGGAAAAAGAAATAACTAGTTAGAACATTTTAATTACTGTATTTTATGATATAAAATAATTTCTTTTTTATATTATGGAAGGTCACAAGAATATCGTTAAACAATAATTTTCAATAATAAAATTGTAAAAATTTAATAACTATACTTATTTTCTTTTGACGGCCATGAAGCATACAAAATCTAGAGATATTCGATAATGATTTTCTTTTTATTTTATTTTATGAAAATATTTATTTAATTAATAAAAATTCACAATAGCGGTATTCGGCAGAAATCTAAATATATTTTGATATAAAAATTAATGGATATTAATAAAAAATAAAAATCTGGACGCTTGAAGGGTGGAAATGTACCTAGTATAGATACAAGTCAAAATATATCGATTATAATATTTATAATTAAGCATTAGAACATTAAAGTTAAGATGTTCGTAAAATACCTACCTATTTTTATGATTTAACGTGACGAAATCGAGTTTTGATTTTCAGGTGGAAGTGAAGCATAGCCTAAGCATTTCGCGTTTAAAGCCTGCAAAGATATTTTACGACCCATCTAATGCGGGGCCCCCCCGATACGCGGGGCCCGTAGCATTTGCTACTCTTACTACGTGGCTAAGCCGGCACTGCTCAGACTGTCAGGTAATCAGTTTATCCACGAGAACGGACTCCCGGAATTCAACCAGTCCCTTTTTTGATTACTTCGATATTTAAAACACTATATATTACATATTTCATTTCATTAGTTAGAATCGGTGAGTATACTATAGAGTGTAAGACCTGGTGTATTCAGTATATGTAGGATCGATTGGACAAATAAGTTATCGAGAAAGATAAGAGAATTGAATAAAACTTCATGTTTGCGAGCTTTCTCGTTAGTCACACTGAAACAAAGATTTCAGTAAAACTTGTTAAACCATTTTGAATGCTAAGGTAAGATGTCGAAAGAAAAGGATGAATGCCCGAATGCGGGGTATTATTATCCTTAAAAAAAGTTAAACATACAATGGAAACCTCTCATTTCTAAAATATTTAGCACTTTTACAAATCGTTGGGACTATAATTTCTTTCGCCATCCTTATTGGCTGAATTCAAAATTGATGTGGATGAAGTAAATTCCCAGTGGTTTGTTTATCCGAAGAGATATATAATATGATTCTACAGAAAATATGAGAATATTAACAAATTCCAACCACTAAAAAATTTATTGACGCAGAAAAAACTCTTTAAAAAGAAAGCGTCACACAATCACAAATGCGTTAGAGAACATGTTAACACAAGATTAAGCCTCAAGTTCTGCCAGCTTGTTTGAACAACTGCTATAGTTTATTCGATTCGCTACTCTGCAAAGTTCAATATTAGGCTCGATATCATAGAGAAGTACAGGTGACTTTTTTCTAGCGAATTTATAGCATCGATTTGACGGAGGATCCGTTTAAACGGCAATGTTTCAAAAATATATGTAAAATAATCCCAAGTGAACTGTTTATCATCTTGATGAATTATGTAATAAAATATTTGACGCTATTTTGAGTGTTGCAGAGAAGATGTGTATTGGACAAACTTCTTTAACGTCGTTCATCCCTGGCACAATGAATCTGGATAATATAAAGAAGAATAAATTCCAACGGATGTCCTTGAAGTCCCCATAACCAATCTACATTGATGTACATTTCATCTGTGCATTTTCTACTTTTGTATTCCAAATCAACACAAATTCAATAATCAGTGGATATGTAAAAAGAATGGTAGACACAAGATTCAGATAAGCTATGTATAAGCAAGACGACCTATGAAACTTTCATTGTAATTGCAGAAACAGGTTTCCCATCCTTTCTTTAATGACACCCCGAATAATACAGTTTTCTACATTTCTTCGACGTTTTTTTATAACCTAGAAGGTATATTAAGTTTGCCACAATGTTTGTAATATATGTACATAAAAATATCATCAGAGACCCCTTAAAGTATAGAAATGGAAATTGCTATGTCAGACTGTCTGTATACTGCTGGATTAAGCAGTTGTAGAGATATCGTTCTGAAATTTTTAGCACATCCTTTTCACCTCAAGAATTTGCTTATTTGTCGGAACCGCCGATATTAGATCGCTATATCACGGGTTAATGTCTGAGGCAATGGGACAATCTCAAAAGAAATTGTTCAGATCGGATCGCTTTAGCATAAAGCTGCAATACAAACTGAATAATAGAAATAAAGGTCTTGTTAGGAATCTTTTGTATTTGTGAAGGAATTTGTAGATTCAGTGTATCTGATGTTATTGTTTTTTCATCATTTCCTCACTTATAAAAAGTTAAGAGGAACGCGCCACTGTTTTGTGGTCGAAATATACAATATTTATTCGCTGTCTAGAGTTTGTTCCTTAAAAAAGCAATGTTACTGTCTGAGTGGCAATCAATAACTAATTTTCAGCAACACAAAAGTTAACGACTGCGATCGTTAAATGTATAAATTGTATATTATAAACTTCTGCGTGGTAATATATCAATATTGAGAATTGTAAAGTTCGCTATCTTAGGGTTAGTCCAAAAAACCAACAAAGACTTATCTATTGACAGATAAGCCTTTCAGCTACTGGTATATAATATAATATTAACATTTCATACAAGTAGTCACAATAGCCACTCCTCCTATTTGTCGAGTGCCCCTATGTGAAGTTAAGTACACTCTAAGAAATTTCTTTATTATTTTCTTCTCTAAGGAGAAACAGTCACTGGCCATAGATGTCCAAAGGATAAAGTCTTCTCGAAACAAAATTTATTGCTTGACCATTGTACACCAATAGGAGATTCATATCAATAGAGAAATAAAAATGCCTACGAGATCGAGATCGAGAGAACAAAGTATAAAAAATAAATTTGAGTATCGGAGGATTGAAGGAATGGAAAAGCATCAGCAAAGTCTTGAAGTCTGTGTTAGTAGAAGTCAGCCCATGAAACCAAAGAAAGAATTAATTATTGATGAAGTACTTAGTACTATTCAATGGTGTGTTTCATCTGATCATAAATATTGCCAATAATTTTTTTCATTTGATCATAAAGATTACCTATAATTTTTTTATAATTATTTATTACTGTAAGAGGGTAATTTGTAGATTTATTACTCGCCGTTATCAAAATAGAAAGAGGCTAGAAGTGGATGAATGAAACACTTAAATACATTGCTGTTCGTAGCTTAGAATTTCGAAAATATTTAATAAAGCTCTGTTACACTTATTGCCTTAGAAGGTCATTTTAATAACACGAATTTCTTGAGCTTCAGCATTTTGGCCACGAAGCTAACTGTGGCTTCTAAGATGGTATATTTTCGATGGTCAGTTCTTCAACACCCAATAGACCGGTTGTGTACAAGTCATCCAAAGGTAAGTCCTTTACCACACTTATGAAATCGTCAACGGCGCAGGCGTACGAGTAGCCGTTCATGAGGTTCTCCTTGTCCCAGCTAACCCACTTGATACGATTACCGATATCCTTGCAGATCACATAATCTTTCTTGATCTCCTCCAATGTCACATGCGGGTTATTGACACCAATTAAAACAATGCCATTGCGGGACTTACTATCGATGACAACGCGGAAATATATTTTGGGCACTGGGATCAGTCCGTTATTGTTCTCGTCAAAGGCCAGGTACAACTCGCGTTGTACGCCATTAACATCTGGGAGCGTGGAGACACCCCAAATGCCAGTATAGCAGTCCAAATCCAATGCCTGATCGCTTGCATACCGACGCACACTATCCTCCACACGTTCCCAATTGCGGCCGTTGAACATTTGCCACTGCGGCGCCGCATTCACGAAGAAGAATGTCGCTTTTTGGGGTGCGCCAAAAATAAAGTCCACCTTGGCGGCCATGTGACCACGCGCCAAATACACATCGATGGTGTCATTGAAGAAAGGCGATGCATCCATCCCGAGTATTTTACTGATGGTGTTATTTTGTTGTTTCTTCGTGTAGAGATTATCCACATTTTTGCCAGCATAAAAGTCACCAGTAATGAAACTCGGACGTGTGACGCCGTGCTGATAGCCGGCACTAGAGGGGTTAAGCTTGTGGTGAACGTAACGGGTTACCTCGTTCACTTCATCGTGACAAATATCCATGGTTTGTAGAAAACCCGAGGTGAGCTCGAAGCCAACTTCCACGAGATCTGTGCCGCCATTGCAGGGGCGTCCAGTGCGACGTGCCGTATATGCTGGCCAACTGGTGCAGCTAAAATCGGAGAATGGATGAATCTCACCATCGACAAGGAAGTATTGCTTTTGCAGACACTGTGCTGTGACTTTTGTGCGATTGCTAAACGGCGCTATAAATGACTTGTCGCAGTACATATCGACGTAGGCGCCGTTAGATAATTCGACCACACCTGCAGGATTCGGCACTAACCATTCCAACTGGTTTTGTGGTGTGAAGATCGGTGCTGGATCATTGAGATCACCATTCACATCGAATGCACAGTCACCGCGCACCACGACGCCTCCACTAATCTCTGGTGGTGGGGTTGTGCTGCTGATTGGTCCGTCCGTGGTGACGTCGGTAGTTTCATCAGTTACGTCGGTAGTTTCATCAGTTACGTTTATGTATGGCGGTGTGGGGTAGGTATCAGCCGTGGATAATGTTGGATATGGTGTGCGTGGTCCGTCATTGTCAGTATTTGGAAGTAAGCTTTTCACTGCGGTCTCTTTTGAATGCAGTATGCCTGCCTCCACAACTGCTAATAAACAAGCTATCACTAGAGCGAGCTTGACTGCTTTTCTACCCGAATACATTTCGACCGTTCGCGTTAAACTGTTAAAGCCTTGAGAGGTATTTGGTATTTAAATAAATGTAGACTATCGAAGTTTGGCATGGGAATCTAATCAAGTTTAGACCAATGTAGATTCGTAATAGTTGATAACCCATAATCCACCGCAACTGATAAGTTAAAGCGTTTCTGGCATATTTGTAGAATTTTAGGTTACAAATTATTTGTTACTTCACTGAGATTTTATTACCATCGATTAGCGGCATACGATTTATTTGCACGTCATAATATAGTAATTAAGTTACTGGAAGTTTGTGTTTTGATTGGCAGCGCAATAAATAATTAGAAATATGTTTGATTACCTTTCTACAAAGAGTATTACTAAGAGAATTGTGAAAGCTTTAAATATTTTAGGGTTACTATGCTCGAATTCAGATTGGGAACTCCGCTTCGGGGGTCACCGTACTTTTTATGACACGAAAATAAGTTCTTATATGGATGTTTTTGATATACTGGGTAAGAGCAAGTTCATTATATTTTATCACATTCTTTCGATTGTTGTAATGAAATGAAGATGAACAGCTGTTTAGTGGCCGAAAAAGAGTCGGACCTCATATACTACAAGTAATGATACATAACGGATTGACTTTATTACATAATTGGATTGATTATGTCTTTGAAGAAAAATTAAAAAATAATTACTACAAATGATTATTAATTATATAATTAACTCGTTGACTACCAACTACGAGATAACTCGTAGTATGATTTCCCTTCCAGGAAGCCAACTACGTGTTATCTCGTACTACCTGAAACTACTACTTTTTGTGTAGCTACGAATAAAACGGTATTATAATAGTGTAAGTATCGATAAATGGCTTCTGGGAAAATAAAAAAAATTTTGGGTTTGGCTTCCGTGAGCTTTTTTTTATTAAAAAAAAAAAAAAATCTGGAAAAATTCATTCAATATAATAGAAAAATTAACTCAAATACAATAAATAAAGCAATATATTATTGTTTGTGGTAGTTTTTAAAACAATTTTCCACACAAAAGGCTGGCTTCTCTGGACAGACTGAACAGAAGTCACGCGTTTCTCGGCGTTTTTTTTTTCTTGGGTACACACATGACATGGCTTTGTCGGACGCTGCTTTATTCCGTTGGTGGTAAACACTCTAAATAATGGAGCTCTTTAGATCTATTTTTTTTAAAGTGGTTGAAAATTTCCAATCAACGCCAAGACGAATTCTTCTCTGAATTTTATCAGTTTTATTTTAGATGAAGTTACTTTTTGGTAAATTCTGTGAGCATTTTGTATATATATCTCTATAACATGAAGTGAAAGCTTTTGTGCCATCTAATAGTCTTTCTTAGAGATGAGTAGTACGAAATCATTTGATCTGATCGGTCAATGCCAGGCATTCCATTATTGTAATCTCGAATTATATTCGGTTTCATAAAAATTGTTCCATTGCGATTGGGCACCTCCATCATTTCAATAGCGTGCATGTTTGAAATGGAAAGGACTTCTCGTTTGTCTTTCCATTTGCATACAGTAACAGGACCATTTGTCTGCCAAAAACACTCCTCTCTTTTTAGTTTACGATTTACCACACCTTTGGGGTTTCCTTTTCTGTTACTTCGTAGGGTTCCACACACATAAGTTTTTCGTGTATACAACAATTTTGTAAGACTAACTGAATTATAAAAATTATCCATGTAAAGCGCTTAGCCTTTATCGAGATAGTCCTCAAGTAAATGTAAAACAACGTCAGTAATGTGACCTAAATTATGGGTAGTTCCCTCAGATTTTTCGCTGTAAATTTTTATTTTTATTACAAGACCGTCGGACTAACATAGTTCATATAGTTTGACACCGTATTTGTGTTTTTTTATTTTTTATGTATTGGCGGAAAAGCAATTTTCCCCGCCATAGCATCATGGATTCGTCAATACAAATATTTTTACTTGGTACATAGTTTTCACGCATAACATCGTTGAAATGATTTAGGATTGGTCTCACCTTGTAGATGGTTGTGAGTTATCAACCAAATGAAAATAACGAAGTATCAACTGGAATCGATTGCGGCTCATATGTGTGCGCCAAAAGTTTACGTTATATAGCTTGTTTGCGGTCCAGTAATGTTCTATTGTTGAAAAAGTACAAGGTCCCATTTGCAATAAAAGTGCAATAAAAACTTTCATCTCTGTAGCACTTACGTATTGCCAATTTGATATCCTTTTAGATTTTCTTATAGCATTTTGATTCCCATTTTCCAATGTTGCAATTTTTTGCGCAGCATATAAATTAGTTTGTTCTACCAGTAATGCAAGAAACTCATCCGAAAAAAATAAATCCACCTGCGTTTGTAGTGTAAAATTTGATGTATATATCTAATTTCACACCAACATTTTCTTCGAAAATGAATAATTCAGGATTGTGTTGAACTTCTGT
The DNA here is from genome assembly GCA_027475135.1 of Bactrocera correcta. NCBI lineage: Eukaryota > Metazoa > Arthropoda > Insecta > Diptera > Tephritidae > Bactrocera > Bactrocera correcta. The sequence continues at coordinate 32,685,336 of CM050327.1, forward strand.
CCACAAATCATCATTCTCATTTGACGTTGTTGCTTGAAAATCATTGTCATTATTATCAGATTCGGGGACGTCTTCAGGTTCGGAGATGACTTCATCTTCACTATCACTTATATTCTCAGAAGGCTCATAAATGTCGTTACTACCATCGCTGCAATCATCTTCTTCATCACTTAGATTTACGTTGTACTCAATTTCACTTTGATTTAGTGACCTTTTCCTATCCATATTGTGTTCTTGATAAATATAACAGTAATTTTAGAGAATGTTTATAAATCTAAAACGAAAGAAAATAATAATAAAATTATGATAATTTTAATAAATAATAATAACTATAAAACAAAATACTATAGAAAGCAAAAATGATGTTTTTTTTTTTTAGGAAAAAAGGACCTACCTTCTACGAGATAATTCGTAGCGTTCTTTCCCAGACGCCAACTACGAGATAACTCGTAGGTCCTTTTTCTCCTTAAAAAACATCATTTTTGATTTTTGATGATACCAATGATCTAGAAATAGAGTTTTTAGTAATATAATGTGAAAAAATCAAAATTTCATATTTGGACAGTTTTCAGAAAATGGCCTTGGCAGTCAACGTGTTAAGAAACTTATAGAAGCTCTTAAAATTTGTAAAATAAGCTATAATGTCAAATTAAAATTTTTACGGAAGTCACACTGTTTAAAAAGAAGGAAATAGTGTTTAGGATCAACAAATATTCCCTGAAGTAAATTAAAAAACTGTAGGATTTTTATTGACAAAGCATTCGATCTCGTCGCTCAAATAAAGAAAGCTAATCTTTCACAGCAATGGTCATCCGACAAACACTCTTAACTCTTGGACAACAGCGGCGGTCTTATCTGTGTTTCATCTACTGATAGCCTCTGGTTGTGCTCAAAATAATTTTTATGTTTTCTTATTATTTTATTTGCTAAGAATGATTTATTGAGGGACCGGCAGCCGAGCTTTTAGCTGTGCACGTGCTCACCTCTAACTAAATTACAGATAAAAAGAAACGGCACCTGAGTCATGTACGATAGTAAAAACATATAAAGGCATAAAATAAAAATGTGTTTAGAAAATATCAACCTTGATAAAAAAAAGAATTTAATAGAAGACACAGCACAGTGGCATAGAGTGAGGCTACTTTCAACTTCGTAAGGGTGAATTGTGAATAAGCGAGAGCTTATGTTCTTTAGGCGCATAATGGAAGTGAGTGGATTGATTACCTGAGATTTTACATCATTTATTTGTAGATATTGGTATGTGTTTGGTTGTATATGTAAACGATTATGTTTCACATGCAAAGACAACAAATAAGGAAGCACTAAGTTCGGCTGCAACCGAACGTTTTATACACTTGCAAGACTCAAAGCCAGGCCCAAAAAGGCTTTATTTTGCATTAAAAAAAATACTGTTTCAATTGTTTGAAAATTTTGTATAAATATATCTCATACATATTTTAAGAAAACCCAGTAAAGTTCTTTAAAACAAAAAATTTCATATTTTTCGAACTAGATGTGATCACCGACGGCGCCAAACAAAATGGTCCCTCATTACAGCTTACTAAAAAACCAATCATATAGAGTAAAATCAGCCGGTCGAAAATTCTGTTATTAGTTATATGTATGGGGGCTGGGTCAAGTATCCGCTCAAATTTATCTATTTTAGACACAAAGATTCAATATTATGAGCAAAATACGCATTCTCATTCAACCCATTTTTGTCATGAAAACAAACTATTGATAAAGAAGGTCTATCCCTGAATATCAATTATATATTTTATACAGTGAGCGATATTTTCGATCAAAAGTCAACTATAGGCACTGGGGTCTAAATATTTGGTATTTAGAGGCTTGAACATTTATTGAATTGCAACAATTGTTGGTCATGAGGCGGCACACACTAAAGACATTATTTGAGCAAAGTTTCATCCCGTTATATTGTTTTCTTTATGATTTGTATACTGGAAACTGAACGTATGAAGTGAAATTTAAACAGGGCTATGTGAGAAGTAGGTGTGATTGTTGTCCGATTTCGCTCATTTTTAAAATACCACATAACAATTTTGTTGAAATCGCTTGGTTGGGTCTCGAGATATGACATTTCATTAAAAAGTTGCGCAAGTAGTGAGATTTCGTCCGCTTTTCCACTGTAACATGAAGATTTCACAAGATTTTCACGTACCAAATTTGGTCGAAATTGTAGAGCGGGTCCTTAGATATGTGATTTTCTAAAAGTGAGCGGTGCCACGCCCGTCGTCTGATTTTGACCTCAGCTCGATTAAAGGCCTGTCATACCATCTCGCTTTTAGTAGTTTTTAACGGAGAGAGGGACATAGCCAAATCCACTCAGATCGCCGTGCTGATCATTTATATATATGAATATACTTTTTGGAGTCTCCGGCGTTTTCTTATGTGTGCTACAAACTTCTTGGTAAACTTAATGAAACCTGTTCAGGTTGTAAACTGTGTTGTGCCAGTCAACTTATTGCTGTCTTACAAATTGGCCTCCTTTCATTTTCTCTTTTTTCACAAATTTTTTGCATTTATTTCACCTTTACTGCCACTTGTGGCGTGCAGAGAATGCATACTTTTAGGTGTATGAGCTTTCATGTTGTTTATTTTTTGTATACAAGCAGACGTCGCTTTTCTAGTTTTTGCTGTGGCTTATGTTGTGTATTGTTAGCTTACAAATGCCTTTCGAAAGACAGCTTGATAAACTGCCACCAGACGAAACCTCATTCGTTGTCCGCTTTATAATAGCGCAAAAAATGCTAAGCTTCTCTTCTTCTTGTTGGTTTAGCACTAAGAAACGAAGCAACGACTCCCCGCTAACCTTCACCCCTTTCATATCCCGACCAACAGTTTAAATTCGTTGGACTGCAGTTGACTTCGCTTCGTTTTTTTCGCTGATATATTGGTCAGCTAAAGAGTAGCATATTTTTTGGCGGACAGAATCGAATTTTTTTCTGGAGACTTTTTAGCTAATTTTTGAATGAATATATGTATGTGGCATTTTGGTATTTTATGTATGTGTATATATATATAATATATTAAGCTAATTTGTAGGGAATTTGCCTTGAACTGGGGAAAATTTATTTACCTAACCGTTTTTAAAGTGGAACTTTGTGGGAAAATAATTCCACTTGAACTGCTAGAGACGGTCGTCAATTATGATATCCAGAACTCTCAGGTATGAATCAAAAATACCGTCGGATGTTGACAAAATGCCTACAGCCTGCCAAAAGTGTATTGAGGCGGCTAATATCAATCCTAGTCAATTCACCGGGTTCATAAATATTATGACAACGGAGATGCTTTAACCTTAGTCTGGCGAGAGAGGGCGAGAGATGGATGGTGGAGAAAAAAGTAACTGTTGATCTTCCTCATTGCAACTTTGATAAGTTGTGTCCTCCAAAGCTTTTCGTCTCCGTTGAGGCGATGTGTGTCTTGCTAAGAGTTAGCAGCTCAAGGGACCTCTCATGTTAAACTATGAACAAAAGGCCTTTGCAACCAATGCTTTCTGAGCTAACGCGAAGCCCATAAATCCAGCTCTGCTATTAGAGTGGATGCATACCTCCCTAAAAGAAGCCGCATTTGAAGAAGTAAATCTGCTGCTACCTTGATGGCTGTCACCTCTGCTTGAAAGACACTTTAAAGGTCTGGCAGTTTGAAACAAGAGTTGATTGAGTGCTCCCGGCATAAGACACCCCTTTCAATCTTACCTTTGAGCTTCGATCCATTCATGAAAAAACCCTCTGCCCGGACACCCATATCCTAGCAGAGGTTTGTTGAGCAGTTTCTGACTGTTTAGCGAGTTTGGCTTTACTCAGCGCACTCTGCCAGACAAATTTCCCATAAAACAATATTGGCTTTCATAAAACCAAATCACAACTTTTGTTTAGAGACCCAACCGCTTCTCAACAGCTAATTTGCAACAATACATGGCAACAAAAGACTTCTTCAGCCTCTCCTCAATATTGGGTGTCCAAGATACATAGCTTCCAATTATGAACGTGGACTAAATACTTGCCTTTTCGACTGTGTGAAGTCAAAAGCCTCAATGGTAAGGCGTGCATCAGGGATATTACACCTTCTACGAATTAAACGAATTTAGTTTTACACTACATTGAGGTAAGCTTATGTTAGTTCTAACGGTATCCAGGAATTTCCCTTCAACCATGAGAGCAGCATCATTTGCATCACCCGACGGCCTCGTCCCTAGAGCCCTTTCAATAAGTCAATTGCCAATGAGATTCAGAGTGGAGCAGACTTAATCTCACTATTGACCTTTTCAGGACACACTCTTTCTACTAATAATTGTCGCCAAAGGTGTGCAGCTAAACTTGATTCACCCTTCAACCAGAAGCCACATTAAGTTTAAGTCGTATCACTTCAGTATTTTCATTGTATAGAGATAATATACAAATAGTATATAAATTTTGTGGATTTTTTAGGTATTTTAATATGTCTTAATATATTTATTTACGACCGACTAATGCAAAAAAATGAGATGGTTCTAACGCAGAAGAGGTCATTATAACCACTTTAGTGGCCATCCGCCTTCATTTCCTGCGTCTCTCGGATAGGGCTTCACTGACCACACTGCTTCAGCCCAACTAAATAGTCTTCCATTTCAGTGTATTTTATAAGTTAACGGAGATATTAACCTTGTTTCAGATTAAACACGGTAGAAGAACTTGCGAATTGAAGTTAATACAAAACCAGATTTGGTATTGTGTGTATAAAGGAACTTAGTCAGTCTATTCACTTAACATTTCGATCCATAGTCACGCAAATATAAAAATAACTTTCAATACATACATAGTTAACAGTGCAAAGAATGTTCGACAAGGGAGAATAGCCATTCTACTTGCCTCTTTTTTGAGCCTTTTTGTTAACCGACCTAACCTAAATTCTGAAATTAGATCAACGAAATATAAAATGGTGTCTTTAATTATTCCCAGCCGGAACAGTGTTACGTTCTTAGAATCTCAAAACCGCTTGCTGTTAAGGCAACAGCTGAGTTGTAATTGACTGACTGAGCTCTAGAGCTTTTTTGGGATTAGTTGATTTCATCGCGCTGGAATTGCTTTAGAAATACGTAAGGAGTGTAGCATATTGAAGGGAGACGCTCGTGACAATCTACTCATATATGCTGTCGCAGCTTATTAATATCGCTTGACGAATAAGAAAACAAAGTAAACAATTTGCACCGAACGTGATCTATGATTCAGCAGAATTTCCTATTAAAATCAGTCAAACATAGGAACCCAATTAAATTGCTCTATAATTAGACATTTTAATTGCTTAATTATAAATGAATTCAAAACATATTTGGCAGGCAATTCAATTTCGCTCGTTATTAATAAAAAATAATTAACTGGCAAGTTTTCAAAATTTCAAATTGCCAACCACCACATTTACCGGAAAACCATTCGCCCATACCGTTAGATTGTAAGTTCGCGCGTTTGTGTGGCTTTTGAGCGCTAATTGAATCTACTCGTTGTGCGGCCTTGCCACAGACGCAGTAGCAATGATTGATGATAATGTCCTAATTACAAATATAATATATTCTCCCAGGATGGGGTGCCACGAATCACAACAATAACAATAAGAAAGCACAATAATAAACATAATCAAGTGCGGCAAGAAGCGGAATATGAAGTGTTCCATGAAATTCTTGCAACAATGCTGCTTTGTTGAGGGGTACAATCACACGATTTATGCATGTAAGTCATCAGCACTTGGAAATTTATTCATTTACTTCGAGTGCTCGAGAAAATCGGTTTCTGCCAGCAGCAAAAACCGAAATTAAATTATTACAACTAATAAGCGGCGAGTAATTTAAAATGCTTCCCTGCTTTGCATACGGAACACCAACACACAAGCAAACGCCTAAGACAACATTACACCCTATGGCAACTATAGAATGCGCCAAAGCTAATTACGCACGCACACAATACATAAATATATTAACGGTTCTTTCTTGGTTTTCGGTAAAATTTAGTTCTGTTTTTGTCTGCTGCTTCATGGAGAAATCGCGCTTCGGGTTACAGCAAAAGTTGTCTGTCTGTCACAGACTACTTGTATCTCACTACTTGACTACTAGTCGACTGTGACAGCATATTCGATTCCGCCGCCTGCAAGGAAATTGTTTTTGCTTTCTTCTTGCGATTGGCTTGAGTGGCTTGAATGCGTTAGAAATTTTGGCGCGTAAATTAAAATTGTGGAAAATAGCGAGGAGAATTTTATGGCGTCTAATCCCCGATGTGTGCTTAGTTTTAGCGCTATTTTAACTGCAAATTATTACACCAACACTTAAGTGAATTCATTTAAGCAGTCGAGTAACGAGCAACACGTATATTGAAGAGATCCAGTAGGAAATGTATGACGGCGGGTAGTTTTCGGTATTTTATTGACTTAGAATATAACCTTAGATCTGTGTCTTCCTTGTTGGCATAGAAGAAGCTTACGTAGTTACAGCTGAGTTTACAACAGCGCGCCAGTAGTTCTTCCTTTTCAATGTTTGGCGCCAATTGGAGATTCCAATGTAGCCAGGCCCTTCTCCACCTGCTCTTTACTCTTCTTCTACCTCCCCTGCTGGTACGGCATCGAATACTCTCAGAACTGGAGTGTTTTCATGCATGCGGATGACAAGATCTAGTCAGCGTAGCCGCTGAATCTTAATTCGATGAACTATGTCAATGTCGTCTTTTTTCTTATACAGCACATCGTTCCATCAAATCCAATATTTGCCGTTGCCAATGCCCAAAGGACCACAAGGCTTCTGCAGAACATTTCTCTCAAAAACTTGTAACGCCGACTCATCAGATGTTGTCATCGTCCATGCCTCCTCAACATAAAGCAGGAAAAGAATTATGAGTGGCTTGTAGAATTTGGTCTTTGTTCGTCGAGAAAGGACTTTACTTCTCAATTGCTTGCTCAGTGCAGATTAGCACCTTTTGGAAAGGGTTATTCTGCGCTGGATTACGGGGTTGACGTTATTGTTGGTGTTAATGCTGGGTCCAAGATAGACGAAATTATCTACGACTTCAAAGTTATATTTGCAGTGACGTGGGAGTCGCGAATGTGAGCACTGTTTATTTTAGGACAGAGGATATTTCGTCTTGCTCTCTCTTACTCATTTGCTTCGCATCTTTGTCCAGCCTCTATAATACAAAACTAACGGCGTAGTTGTTATGCCTAGTGATATTGAAGTCATCGTCATACGCTAGCAGTTGTACACTCTTGTAGAAGATTGTATCTTTTCTATTCAGCTCTGCAGCTCAAACTATTTTCTCCCAGAGTATATTGAAGAAGTCGCACGAACGGGACTCGCCTTGTCTGAAACCTCATTTGTATCGAGAGGCTCGGAGAGGTCCTTCCCGATCCTGGAGCTTTTGGTATTACTCAACGTCTGTTTTCACAGTCATATTAGTTTTGCGTGGATACCAAATTCAGACATAGCGGCCAGGTCCTGATTTTACAGGTCTGAAGCCACACCGATGATGCATGTCCCTTATCAGTGCTTGGTTGGAATTGAGTTTTATGCTGGAATCAAGTACTGAAGAAACCATATTTCGAGGTCAATCCTTTTGAGGATTTTGCGATTAAGAGACCGGACATTTCTGGAGCATGCCTTTAAATTGTAATCCTTACTACATTTGGCTGCCCAGAAGATACTTGATCTAAGACCGGAAGTCGTGAGCTGCTTGAGCCATATGTAAAATAATCGTTTTTGGCCGCTTCCAAGTGCGTGAACTTCTTGCTTTCTGCATTCATTCAAAATTAGTCTTCTAACATGCCATAAGCTTTTGTGGAAGCAGAAGAGGACCGCATTAGTTTTCTCAATATTGTAAGTGCTGAAATTAAAATTTTTTCTCCTTAAATTTATCGGAAACTTATCCAAATATTACCCATTTTTAAAATATTATTTTCCAAAGTAGTAATTTGATTATTTTTTGCATTTATAACTGCAAAAAAAGTTTTTTCTCAAATTTCTTCACTTTGATCTAAGTTTGTTGCAATCATTTTGTTTATACCCTGAACGGGATATATTAAGTTTGTAACATTTACTTTTTTAGAGAACCGCGTACCAAAATAGTTGTTCGTTCCTTTTATAACTTATTAGAAGATTCCTTATATTGTGTGATAATAAATAAAAAGTTCCGTTCTAAAAAAAATTGTGACCTCCTTCCATCTTTCAGAGATTTCGCGCGGGCTCTTAGCTGAACTCAAATATAATATTTTGGGTAAACGAATGGCACGCGTTAATTGCTTAAGTATTCATGCAATGTTTTCAACACTTTCATTAAGAGTGACTACAATTGCTTCACAAGTTGTTACTGCTTCATCCAAGCATGGAAGGGGGTAATAAATACCTTAGGAAATCTTAAGAAGTTCTCCTAGAAGCGCAAATGATAGCGAATTTCAAATGCGCTGGAAATGAGATAAGAAGTTTTCCTCCACCTTTCCGGGAGCGGGAAGTGATGGGACGGGCGGGGCGACAACGCCAAAAGTCGCAACACGAAGTTTAATGCCAACTTTTGATTGTGTGCGTGTGCGGAGTTATTCTCAACTAATGAAAAGAAAAGAAAGTCTGAGCTTTCGGGTTTCAATGTGTACGTGGCACATACATACATATCCACATATAACACATGTATGTATGTATATGTTTTTAAGTAGATGTTGTAAGTTATATGAAGACTTTTCGCACGATATAACTGTTGCCTTCTTGCGCGCTAACAATCGTGTTTTTAGTTTGCTGCAATGTCGAGCGTAATGCGGCAATTATCCTTGATTCGCGTTGATTTGTTGTTACGTTCACGTTGTGAAAGTGAATCAAGTAGTTATCTTAGGCCAAAAAAGCGTTACAAACTTATATATATAGTCATTGCAGGGAATTAGAGCCAAATGAGTGTTCATGTTGACTTAGGAGTTTTAAGTTTTAATCTGATTGAAGCTAAGACATAAAAGCAAAAAACAATAATAATTATTGAAGATAAAGTATAGCATTATGAAGGAATCTTTCTGAGCCATTCGAACTCAGAAGCGACCATAAATTATGACAACCGTACAAAACTACGGAGGAACTCACCTTCACCTCTTTTCGACAATAAATCACAATACAAAGTCTGTCGCAAAAGAAACAGGGCTGTTAAAAAACAACAAAAAATTAATATTTTTCAAAAATTATATTTTTTTATTCAAAGTAGTTTCCTTATGCTTCGATACAGTGTTTAGCCCGGTCAATTAGCATTTCAAATGAGTGTTTAAGGTAATTTTTCGGGATACTCTTGAGAATATCGGTCGTCGCCTTTTGGATAGCTGAAATGTCCTGAAACCAGTGTCCTTTCATGGGCAAATGATGTTTTCCAAATAGGTAAAAATCACAGGGTGTCAGATCAGGTGAGTGGGGCGAGTGATTAATGGTTAGTATGGAATTTTTTGTAAAACAAACAGCGACAAGCGTCAACCGATGACACGCCGCAATATCGTGCAACAGCGCCGGGACCCTGCCTCACGGTATTGTGGTCGAGCACGACGAATGCGTGACAAAAGACGCTTCATAACACTAAGGTAAAACACAGCATTAATGGTTTGGCCAGGTGGGACGAGCTCTCGGTGTACTATACCCTCGGAATCGTAAAAATAAATCAGCGCTGTTTTTATTTTTGAGTTCTGAAGACAACATTTTTTCTGTGACTTCTGATCGTCACAGAGGTCCTCACGACCTTCTTGGAATCGCTACTGCGGGATAGGCACTGATCACCATAAACTTTTTTCCTCATTTGAAATGTTTCAGTAAACGTTTTCCCAAGTTTAAAACAAAATAGAATATTTGCTCTTTGTTCAAAATGCATTTTACGACCGAAGACCAAAAGCTGCTGTAACTTTTTGATCGATAACATCGATAGTAGTTATCCAATTGTTTTAAAATTTTTACGAAATGTCAACAAGAGATCAAACTTTTTATTTCATATACCCACCAATAGGTGACGCCACCAGAAACAGTTATATTGTTATGTTGTTTCTTTTGCGACAGACCTTGTACTAATCACGGCGAAAAACGGATCCGTTGGATTCGAATAACACTTCCTCTGGCAACTTGAATCACTAAATTCGGGTGCCTTGGTAGTTGGTAATTTCGACGAGTTCGTAATGAACAAAATTCGACTCTAAACAACGAATATGTTAGTCTTGGTTAACATAACTGAACATATATTTTCAATGAAATGGCCACTTCTTGGGCATATGCGAGGTGGAGTTATTCTAATCTAGAATTGTACTGAGTGAGGTTATCGGTATATGCCTAACCAACACAATTGGTTGGTAACTGTTAATCTTTCCCTAGCATTTTATTGTATTCTAGTTCCAGGAGTCGCTAGGCAAAAAACAAAATTTTATTCCATACTGTCTTACGCTTGCGACGTCAAGGCTAGAGCGCTTTTGATTTCACACGTTCAGATATCCATGTGAAAAGTAAACTGATTTGTGACGGCTTCAGATCTCGGTTTAAAAGACTTAATATTAATTTTAATTTTGGAGTTTAACTTATTTTACAAAATGGGGGTCCGAAACAGTGCAAGTGCCTTTCCCTATATTAGGGATCAGTTCATAATCTGCCTTTCTGAATTTCCTAATATTTTATTGGCAGCTGGAAACAGTTCAAAAGCTTCGTATTTTTTGCTAATTTGTAAAAGGTTTTATTTATTACAAACCAAATTGTTGTTACTACATTGTCATTTATTCAGAGTAGCTGTTTTTACGGAGTTTCTCTTAATAAATTTAATTACTTTTCCCTTGAACTCGAGAACTCGAGCTGTGATTGCTTTAATAACCCACAAAGCATAAATTGCTGGCTAATCTCACTGAATTGATAATTTGAGTGAAGGCATTCCGTTACTTAGTTATAAAATCGTAATTTGAAATGCAGAAAAAGTAGCCTGTTGCATTTTAGCGCACAACAAATGGATTACAAGCAACTGACCTTCAGCAACACGCTTTCATAACAAAGTGAAGCAGCTTTGCAAATAACAGCGAACGGTTCAACAATAAAGCCGCGTGGTATTCTCTTTTGTGCTCTTAAGAAATCACCGCGCATGCGTGGAATTTCCTTTCGTTTAAGAGTACTTTTAGACCAGTTCGCTAAGAACATCGCTCTTTTCTTTGTGCCTTTTTGCGATTACGTCGCGTGTTGCATATGCGAATGCTTGTGCAACCGACGGTTTTACATAATTGCGTGCGGTAAAGGTAAGTTGAAACAAATATGCGCCACTGGGGAAGTTAACGCAAGCAACACATTGCAGGAAGACAAAGGATGCATTTCTATTGTTAATTTTTATTTCACGCCGTGGGATGCAGCTGTGGAACAATAGGGTATACTAGTAATCGAAATAATGCAAATATAACGGTTGAACATACATACGGGGTTTCTTTATGCGATATTTTGTGAGTGAGAGGCGTTGAATGGCGTTATGGGTGTAGTTTGATTATGAGGGCTTCGATGAAGACTTATCATTAGCTACGCTCGAATTTCAGAAGGGAGTTTTTCCGTTAAGCTAAAGTAAAGTAAAGTAAAAAGTGAATAATTTTCCTTCAATAAAAACTTCTGGTTTTCTAATTCTCTTATCCTTGAAGGTATTTTATTCGCCTTTAAAAATGTTGCCTCAACCAGATGGATGTATGTAAGACAATGATGTTTTATTTCCTATTTCGTGGCATTGCCTCAAAGCTTTCAAACCCTTACTTAGCTTCTTCAATATTTGTTGCAGCAACTCCTTCACTTGAGCTGTTGTTTGGCAACCAAGCAAAAGGGAAAGAGCAGCAAAAAAAACTTTGACTGATTCATTTAAGGGACTATTAAATTACGTCATCACTACTAACTCATATTCGCAAACAGTTGGTTATTTCGAATATATCTATTTAGCGAAATGAATAGAAAGCAATAAAAAGAATAAAAATTTTGTCTTTCTTATTTTCTTACTTCTAACCCAAATTTAAACAGTAAATTAAGACACATTTATTATGCTGTATTATGCAGCAATACAGAATAAAGAAGACTCCTCAGCATCAAAAAAAAAAAATAATAATGAACAAGTAGGAACGCAGGATCAGAATCCAAAAAAAAAAAACACTGACCGACATATTCGAGTCCACTGACTCCGAATTTTGGTAGTAAAATTTAATAATTTTCAATCATTGTTGGATGTTTGTCTTTCCATGATGAAATGGCAATTCTTACTGAAGAGAAATGCCAAAAGAGCAGGAAAATATGGCGTCGTTTGCTGTCCATATCGATACAAATTTTGAAAAGTTGCTATTAAAACCCCAATTTATGAATTTAAATTATTTACCTCACACATTGACCGATTTTTACGGTAAAAAGTGGACAACTTTTTGTCAAAACGTAACATACCATAAGGTAACTTTATTGACTTGAACAACGAACAGTACCCTTAAACACGGGGCCTCCATACAGTTTATGAATGGCAAAACTTAGTTGTGAATGGATCGTAAGAAAATATCTATAATTTAGCACAAACATTTTTCTTTGACTTCACAAAATTTTATCGTTTTATCTCCAGTAGCTTATGAGAAAATAATTATACAATATTATCGTGTTCAAAAATTTAAACTTTCAATAACTTTAACAAAAAATAGAATTTCGACGAAATATTTACATATATCACAGGGTATGCGTCTTATTCTCTTCCTAATGTGCCAATTTTCAAAATCGGTGATTTTGCGAAATTTTCATGGACCACTTGACGTGGTTTGACCCAGTAAGTCGTGTTGATCATTAGTTGACTTTGATGTCCGTCCTGGACGTGGTTCGTCGTAAACGCGTTCTCGACCCCCTTTAAATAATGTGTACCCATCAAAAATGCTTTCTAGCGTCAAAGTATTAATCACCAAGGCCTTTTCCAACATTCTCAACATTTCGGTACCAGAAATCTGATTCCGCACACAAAATTTAATAGAGCTTCTTTGTTGAATAAAATCTTTCGTCATAAAAATCGTCGAATAAACTTTATGTGCTTCAGGAAGACAAGGGTGTACCTGTACTAAACACTAATCTTTATTTTGATATTTGACACAGGTGTCACTGACAGTCATACCAACATAGAAAAAAAAGGTATGGAAATGAAGAATGACCATCAGTGATTTCGGTGAAAACCTTTATAGAATAAAGAATATTCGTTGTAGATTTTTTTATGCTTAAGTTTAAATTCAGTTACAAAATTAAAATTTATTTCAATATCTGTTTCTTTTTTGCCAGAATCATATTGATTAAATACTCAGTTTTTTGGGAAACAAATACTGATTATATATTTTACTTACATAGGGTTTTCGAAAATAGTGATATGATTTTTTAAAAACACGCTAAGTAGATACAAATGTTTTTTATTCAACATGATGTACAATCGATATAATTAAGGTCTGAATATAACGTCATTCAAACGGCCTCCTCGTCTTCGTTTGTAGGAAGGAATTTGATGAAACCAATTTAGAGTACTTTTCCACAAAATCAAGTCGTACTATATGTTATAAATAGCACGTTCTATATTGACTTCAAAAACTCGAATCTCCAAACTTTTCTCGTAATAGTTCGATGGTTGCAAGTGCTTTGTGGTGGTGTTGTGTAGACGGTGTTGTTGGAGCCAGAAGTTTTCAAGATCAACTTCTTCCAGTTGCGGCTATAAAAATTTTGTTATCATCTATTTATGACACTCTCTATTAACAGCAACTGTATCACCTGCTGCATTTCGAAAGAAGTACGGACCGTTGATTCCACCAGACCAAAAACCACACTAAACTGCCAATTTATGTGAATGCAATGGTTGTTCATGAATAATTTATAGATTTTTTACCGCACTACTCAGATGATAGAGAGCCTCTTCTGAGAAGATGGTTTAATTAAAAAAAATCGTTGTCGTTTTCAAGTTGTTCCAAAGCAAAACCAATAAATTCACGATGCTTACGACAGTCCAATGGCCTCAGTATTTGAGTGAGAACCATTTTGTACTGATGCAAGAACAAACTTTTTCTCAAAATCCGCCCGGTTGTGGTTTAAGACAATTTTTTTAAATATTTTTGAAACGTTTCTGTGATGAAATTTAAGATTTAGTTGAAAAAGTTAAGCCGTAATAAATTATGTAATTAAATTATTATTTTAAAGCTCAATTTAAACATCAAAGCTAATTGCTTAAACGAAACTTTTCCTCTCAATGCGGCGAGAACTTTTATAATTAAACTAACTGCAACCAGCCAATAGCAAAACAGAAATGAGATTAGCAAAAGTTTTTGCAAAATTTAACCACTTTGCTGGTAGACTTTTCGACAGATTGTTCAGAATGAGTAAAAAGTGAAAGCTAATTTTATTTACGCAAAACTGTTTAACCTACGTGAAACTATATAAAAGGTGGTTTTTCTAGAGGAACACACTTTTTTGAAGAGTAGCTGTCAATGGATTTCCCATTAATTTGAAATTTATGTTGTATATATAGCGGTAATTTACCAAATAAAGACCTACAATCAACCAACAGATAAAAATTTAAAATAGTGTTTTCCATTCCAGGACCGCGGGATAAACTGACAATCACGTTTATGTCGTCAAACATGCTCGGGTACTGAGACTTATTTTCGGCAAACGACTTACTGCAAATAAGCAAAATTATCGAATTTGATGTGCGAGAAATTCTGTGGAGACTCCCCAAGCAGTTTTGTAACTAAAAAAAATGCATATCTCTCAAAAACACCCTTTATAATGACACAAAATCGTAATTGCAATTTCTTATTCTATTCATGCGAAACTTTCACTGATGAAGTTAGCTGCAAATAAGGCACAATTGAGTGATATATGATCAACTATATACATATATACATGTATACAAACAATTTATTATAGTGTCTAATTGGATTATGCACACTTTCCTATTCACCAGCGCACACATATGATGATATTCTGATTATATTTGTCAACTATGTTGGAGTCTTTAGAATATTCGAGTGCTGCAGTGTGGTTGCCTCAAGTGTCATCGTGATACTCATATTGCCGTTGGCAATTTGTTGCAAGGAAGCAAAGTTCCTGCGTTGACAGCGTCACTGCAAGAGGCAACATTTTAATTAAAGTTTCCATTTGAACATCTTAAAAACTCTTAACGAAATTGAAGTGACAATAAAAGTTGATAGCCAGGTGATAGCTGAAGTCAAAAGGCACGTGCCTGTCATTTACCATAAAGATATTGTAGCAAGAATATTATCAAACGCGTGTGTACAGGTGTATGAAATATAGAGTTTATACAATACTCTCTTCATCAGAGACGTCCGCAGAAGGGAGGGTTTTATAACAACTAACTACTTTACCTCTGAAATGGGAAAATTGTTATGCAGTTAGGCCGAGAAGAGACGGTTTTGTTTTTTATCCAGGTAACCGATGATGTTTATACTTTGTGAATTCCAGGAAATGGTGGTTATATGTACATTTTCAGGTCACTACGGCATCATTGGCCCTCTTTAGATTATCGGTGAAGTCCCATATCTCGACTGTTCATTGGCCACCAACGAAGGAGAAACAAATATGCAGCATAGAAACATTTTATTTAAAATACAGATTTTAGATTTCTTACTTATTGATATTTGCTTTGATTTAAGCTCTGGGATTGAGATACAGAGGTTCAAGCTCTCACTTTTCCCAACCAGTACCTGTGATATCGAATAAACAATCAGGGAAAATAAATCGTCCAGCGTAAGCTCACTCATATTTTCGCTTTGATGCTAAATTACGGCCAGTGTACCAATGTTGCTCCACTCTTTACAACAAATTTGCTTGCTTGCTGCTCATTTACTACCCGTCTCCTCCTTATTGACTGTTTCGCTGTTTTACGACAATTATTTGGAGTAACTTCCAGCATCATTGTCGTCGTATCGGACCAGGTGGTGATGCTGCTTCCCCAATTAAGCTCTTGTCCCGCTGCGGCTGATGTGGCTACACCATTGTCGGGTGCCGCTTGGCGCGACGGCAGTTATTATATGCAAATTAGTAAAAGGCATCGACGCACAAGTCTACACACACCCAAAAGAAGTGGAAGTTTGAACTCGTACCTCGGTATGAAGCGTTTAGGAAATTTTGCCATAAAAATTCATTTATGTCTGTGGCTTTTTGGCTTCGTGGACATGCGGCACGCAACAACTACAACAATATTTTTCGGAGAACTCCACCGAACGTGCAGCTGTGGAGCTCCTTTCTATCTCACGCTTTCGTAGGGAAGGATCTCGGCGCCGATGACAAATTGCCGGCGTTCACTTGTGGCAGTCATAACTGTTGTAAGTGTTTGCATAAATTTCAGTTTTCGCTGCTGCCAATATGCAATTGGTTTCGTCGTTGGCTCGCCGCCTTGTCCTTTGGCTCGGCTGGGCGATTGTTGGGTGCCATTTTTAAGGATGCAAAATTACATTTTAATTTGTTCGTTGAATGTCTGCTGGGGCGAGAGCCAGAGTTTGAATATGGTTTAATGGCATTTAGTGCTAAGGTTACAGGCTCGATGCCTACAACTACAAAACGATGTAAAAATATGCGCCCCTCGTTTGAATGGCAAAATTCGGCCCCAGCAGGAAGTTTACTGTTACGCCGTCATCCTTTGGTGTTACAGTGGGTATAAGCGCAAATATATAAAAATGCAAATATGCCACTGAATATTTTTTGTTTTGAAACTGTGTTCAAAAAGTAAGGAGGAAGGAAACAAATTATTATTTTATGCATTTCCATTAAAATAAGGCTACTCCGATGGTCCTTAGGTTCACTAGTTTGCGACAAAAATGTGGTTGTACTTTGTAGCCAGCCAAGGCTTCAGCGTAAATGTATGTAAGTGGGTCAAACTTAAATGCTAGTACCTACGGTTAAAGTGCGGGTGATTGCGTTGCCTGTGGTGCTCACGGTTGGAAATGTTTGCATATATGTATAATAAAGGCCTTAAAAATAAATACAAATATGTATGATCTCGACCCACTGATGGATTAAACTTACATGTTAATAAAGTTGTATTATTGTTGTAATGGCCGAAAGTATTACACAAACAATGTTGTGTAATGCTCCTTAGTTGACAGGTACTGTTCGCTTGTCCAACTTCCTCCACCTCAGTAATTTGTGACAGGCTCATGTAGTATATTACATATATTCCCAACTAAATACCTGAGAGACTTTAAACTTAGCAATTTTAGAGCTCATAGCACAGATAAGTTTGCATAAGTCATTAATTTGGTAGGGATAGAAGATTTTTAAATGTTAAGAAACCAATCAGATATGTCTCATATGCTGGTGGACTGGACATGGGCCAAGAGCGATATAGAGAAAGCAAATGTTTTTTCGAAATACCGTCAAGGTGTCTTCAAACTATATGACACATCCAATGCAGCAGAAATTAAACCTCATACTTACGAGAATTATACCGAAATTCCTTTAATTTTTAACGATGAGGTATGTAGGTATATGCAGAAATAAAAAAACCTGAAATCCAGAAAATCACGTGGGTTTGACAATATTACCAGCAAAATATAAAAATAGCTTCCTCAATACGTTGTAAGTAAAATTGCTGCTATAATGAACGCTAGTATTAATCTACAATGCGTATTTATTTATTGAAAAATTTCAGGGGTAATTATGTTCAATAAATCTGATAAGCCAGCACATGACATTACTTCGTATCGGCGCATATCTGTTCTGTCAATACTTTCAAAACTTTTGGAAAAACTGCTTGCTGTGCGTCTTAACAACATAATGGAAGAGAGGAAGGTGATACCGGTTTTGCAAAAATCAATCTACTATTGATTAAGTACATTGAAAATGCATTTGAAAAAAAATAAGTTTCCCCGACCGTTTTCCCCGACGTTTCTAAAGCCTTTGATAAAGTTTGCCATGGTGGCATCCGAAAAAAAATTAAGATGCTTTTACCAAAAAAATATTTCAATATTTCATAATCGAACTAAACATGGAGATATGTACGCTGATTTAAAGGAAATAAAAGCTGGTGTTCCTCAGGGAAGTGCGTTAGGACCCATCCTTTACCTACTCTTTAAGTGCGATCTATCACAACATTTGCAGTTGATACTGCGTTTCTGTCTGTCAGCAAAACGCAAACTGCATCAATAGCAAGAACATTTTAACAAAATATTTACACATATTGATTTCACATACAATAATACTAGATGTATGCCTCTGAACGGTGTGCAAATCTTATATCACAATACTGCGAAATACCTAGGCATGACCCTGGACACAAAACTTAAATGAAATGTACATGCCAAAAAAAAAGGATAATTATAAATAAAATTCAGAAACATGTAATGCCTATTGAGTAGAAACTCTGCATTATCCACATATAACAAAATTCTAGTCTATAAGCAGGTGTTCAGACGAGTTTAGACTTATGGAATACAACTTTGGGGCTGCTCAAGCAGTATCATTGTTGCAGAAATCAATTCAGACAATGCGCCTTGGTATGTTCGCTGTCACGATCTTGAACGCGATTTTGGAATTGACTCATTTGCTGCATCAATCCACAAATGTGCAAAGTCTCATATGGAAAGACAGATATTTGGTTTCCATTCGAACAGAATTCTTTTAAAAGCTAACGGTGTTCCAAACCGTTTCCTGAAATTATATAGCTTTTTCGGCAACTTTGGAAGCTAGTCGCTCATTTATTTACTGATTGAATTGTGATCTGGAGAGTATTTTGCAACAAAAATAGTACGTTTTCCACTTTTTCTTCAAGTTTTTTTTCAAAATCCTAAATAATAAATCTATAATATGTAACAAAATTTGTAGGTATCATACTTTGAGCAAAACAAAATTTAAATTAAAATTTCGCACAAAAATCCATTTCTTTTTCTAATTTGGTATGACTGTCAGTGGCACATGTGTCAAAGTTCACATCGAAATAATCATTAGTGTTTAGTATACGATGCTCATTCTGAAATATATAAAGTGCATTGAGCAATTTCTTCAATAAGTGAAATTATTCAACAAAGAAGTTCCTTTAAATTTTGTGTGCGAAATCAAACTTATGGTGCCGAAACGTTCAGAATGTTGGAAAAGACCTTCGATGGTAACTGTTCGTTGCGAGGAAGTGTTTTTGATTGGTACCAATTATTCAAAAATGTCGAGAACGCGTTGACGATGAAAAACTTCCGGGATAGTCGTCAACATCAACAGATAATCAACATGTCAATAAAGTAAAGGAATTGATGATTTAGAATCGCCGATTGATAGTCAGAGATATATAGGAAGGATCAGTGCAAACCACTTTGAAAGATCATTTGGACTTAAGAAAAGCGAAAGCACGATTGATTCCAAAATCACCAAATTGCTTTCAGACATCAGTGGTCATGAAATGTATTATTACTGGTGATGAGTCTTGAAATTATGCTTACAACCCGGAAACAGACGATCAATCAGCCGAATATCGAAGCAAAGGTGAGCGGAACCCAGTAAAGCCACGTCATAGCAGGTCAAAACTCAAGATTTTGTTAATAATTTTCTTCAATTATCAAAGTGTGATACACTCCGAATTCTCTTCGACTGACCAAACTGTCAAGAAGGAATATAATTTGAGTATTATGCTTCGTTTGTGGGCAACCATTCGGAAGAAAGGGCCGAAATTGTGCGCCGATTACTCTTGGTTTTCGCCTGATTTAGCTTTATGCAGCTTCTGGCTACATGAACATATCAAAAATTAAGGAGGGGGGCTAATTTTGAAGCTTCAAATAAGCAGGCTTAAATCTCTTTAAAAACAATCTAAGAATATGTTCCCAAAGTTCAGTTTTAAGGGAATTTGAAATATTTTCGAAGCTAGAAGCATATAGTGATCGAACGTCTAGCAAATATATGAGCGATTGGCCAGAAAGCGAAAACTTTGACAATCGATTTCTCGATTTTTCATTTTTACGATTTTACTGAATTGGCGGGCAGGATAGAAAAACAAACTAAACTTCGGATGGAATTGAGGAAAAGTTTATTACCTTTGGCTTTAAATTATCTTCTATGTAAACTAAATAAGTCATGTTTGAACATATTTTTAAACAAAAAATGGAAAATGTTTGGCAAAACCCAAATTTTGTTTTCAAGTTTTAAAAATTGTAGAATTTTACCTTTTTTTAGAACGTTTTTTAGTTTAACTAAAAGATATGTTATTTAAAATTATGAATCTATTTAATTTTTTTTCAGATAGAAATTGCGACCAGCATCCTGGCCGCCGTTCGAAAAATGCACTTGCGAACGGTCAAATGCTTCCCAAAAGCAGAGTATAAAAGATTTTGTATTCAAGCAATGTGAGAATGATGTTTAAATACATAACTATAAACCACAGAAATTTCGTTTTAATCAATTAATTCTTTCCCCCTTAAACATCCTCAAAACAATCGATTTTTTGAAGCTTCTAAATCAGGCTCGCCACTTAATTTGATTAATTTAAACAAATGTGTGACACTTTGTCTTCAAGAATTTCAAATTTTACGTTGGATATTGCACTAATTATCACTTAATAGTTAAAAATAAATACAAAATTTAGAGGGAAATCTACCAACTGCTCAATTAAAGTCCACTAAAATCCAGTTTACAATAAAGTTCTCATTTGCTTTTGCCTTTGTAATTACCAAATTAATTACGCAATTTAAAATAAATGTCTTTTCGAATTCACAGCGTGAATACTCAAAAGAAAATATCTTTAAGAAATTTGAAATCAATTAAGCGTTGATTTGTATTTCTTGCTTTCGTGCGATTAAGTTTGCCTCCAAATCACTGTCATTTCCACAAAACCAAAAATATGGAAAACATTTCCGCACATTTGAGTTTTGTTTTTCCTCGTTGGTGCGCTTGAACGACTAATAAACACAGATAAAAACAAGCAATATTCCGAATAAACGTTTAACAACCGCAAGGAAATTTTCGAAAATTACTCATACGCTCTGTCAACCACAAAGCAATACTCGAGGGTGATGAGCAAATGGAGGCAAAAGTGTTCAAATGTGAAGTAAATAAACATGTGCGATATTTCTGTTGAGGTTGAATTAAATTGTGTAATTGTGGTTAAACTTTATTTATTGTAATAATCCGTTTAGTTGGGTGAAATAACAAACAAGAAGAAAAATATGCGAACAATAAGCGATTTCACTGCAGAATAAAACATTTTGTGAAGACATGTATTGTGTTTAAAGTAATCTGAGATTTTATTTTATTATCAGTTAAAAATGCTTGGTATTGTGTGGGAACTTAATCAGGTTGAAGGACCCTCCTTGAAAATTGCTAATCCTAACATTAAGCGAAGCTTTAAAGAGCTTTTGAAACCTAGACGATCCAATATAGTTAGACTTTCGAATTTCGAAATTAGATGTGTACTACATTTTGTTCTGTATTGTCTTTTGGGTCAGTGAAATTTATCTATTATATTTATTTTACAATACTACTTTGCGGATCCTTATTGTTTGATCGAAATCTTAAAATCCCTTGGAAGAGAATAAGATAATAAAAAAATAAGGCCATTTGTTCTTTAACAACCTAATCTCCAGTTGAAAACGTTAGAGTTACCCAGAGCATCTTATGAAACAGGGTTACCGTATCGGTCTCAGTCAAAATCAGTCTCGTTGCATTTCCATGCGATGGTATTCATGTACGTATGATGGCGATATCATATGGTGTGCGATCCAAAACTCAATCGTGAATGATATGATTCATATAAATGCATCCATTAAATTCAAAACGCCCAAGTAGACTAAAACGCTGTGATGCTCACTTTTTTTCACACATCGCCGATTCATGAGAGAACCAGGGAATCACTGCATTTTTCACGATAATCAGGGAATCATTACCGAAGATCGAAAATCAGGGAATTCATTGACAAATCAGGAAATATGGTAACCCTACTTAAGAAATCTACTGGTTTTATCAATATTTTTAAATTGTGGTACTCCTCAACTGACTCATTTAAGACCTAGCTATTCAGATCTCTACTTAACTTACTACTTTCATAAATATCAAAAAGGATTACTATGGTCAGAGTGCCGATTCTAAAGAACTTTTTTGCCTCAGCGCTGTAAAATGTCATCGGTTATAATCATCGAAGGTGGTTCAACGAAATGTATAACCCGTCTTAAATATTCTTCCAATGTTGTTGGCGTAATTTTGGCTGTATTTTGAGTCATAATCAACACCAAAGTTAATGAAAACAAGGAAAAACATAAACTTTGGCTGCACCGAAGCTAATATACCCTTCACAAGTGCATTTCTTTTACTAACTATGTGTTTAAGTAAATCTAAAGACGTAATCGGCCAGTGGTTGTCATCCAAAGGAAAACATTTTACATTATTTCTATGAAAAATAAATCATACCAAATTTCGTGAAGATATATTGTCAAATGAGTAAGTTTTCCATTCAAGCATTTGATTCCGATCATTCACGTTGTATGGCACATTAATGTCTTAGAAAATAAGCTGTGCCAACTTTTGTGAAGATACATTGTCAAATGTGAAAGTTTTTCCTACAAGAACTTGATTCCGATCGCTCAGTTTGTATAGAAGCTATATGTTTTAGTGGTCTGTTATCGATAGTTCCCACAAATGAGCAGCTTCTTGACGTTTCAAAAAGTTCAAAAGGATATCTTAAAAACTGAGGGACCGACTACAACGGACAGAGAGACAGACGTACATGGCTAAATTGACTCAGCTAAACATACTCGTACTGATCATTTAAATATATACTTCATAGGGTCTCCGACGCTTCCTTCTGGGTGTTACAAACTTTGTGGCAAACTTAATATACCCTGTTTAGGGTATAATAAATAGGTCATATCAAGACACAGATGTATCGCGAATCTAATCGATTATCAAGAGCAACTAAATGTCCTAAAATCGATCGTCATTCACATAATAATTACGACCTGTAGTTATATAATGATGCTTGATACATTCTCAACCTCGATTTTACAGCATCATTGTAAAAACACGTTTTTCTTGTAATGTAAGCTAAATTAAGTTCTGTTGAATGTGTGTGATGTGTTGTATGAGCTAAACGACGAGCTTAACATCACTTCTGTGGAATACTGTTGTGTTTGTGGGTGTAAATATCTATTATTGTTGTTCTGGAAGCGGCATAAACAGTCCTGAAGCAATAGAAGAGGAATGGTGTCGAGTTGACAGTCGTTAGTCGGATAAAAATCCGGGTCCGTTCCGCTTACTCAGACCCGAATGTCGTTGTAACGGTATATATTCTGTACATACATCTACATATTATTTATTCTCTACACTTGTCCTCTTTATCATACTTCAATGTATGGTACTCGATGGATTGCTTGCTCTACGAATTTCGAGCAAATTATAAACGGTAGTGAATTTTATGCGAAATTTGTCATATCCGAAATGCAGCTTCTGCTGATAAAATAATATTTTAAATTTGTTGTTGCTTCATCTCTCTTAATCAAGTGTTAGGAAAAACTAAAACCGGCCTCACGCCCCCAGTTAATTCACATAAATTCCCGCTTCACCTTGGGTTATGTGCTGCAAATGTGGGTGCAACTCGAGTTGTGCTTAGCGCAGCTGCCACTGAAAGGAAAAAAGTTGAGAACTATTTCAATTGGTTAATGCACTTATTTGCATACTGTTTGAATTTTAATGCGCTAAAGTGCAACGTAAATACTAACTTCTAGGTATGCGCGAAGAAGCACATACCACACATTCATATGTACATACATTCGAAGATCAGCGCAAGTGACGTGTTCGCAGCACTTGCAACTCGTGAGGGGCCACAATACTTTATTACCGCTGTCGAAGTAGAACGATGTGAGAACTTTGGAATTTGTTAGTGTGAAGCCACTCGAATGCCAGCAGGGGTTGTGTTGAGTATACGTAAATATGTTTGTGTATGTCGAATAAGTAGTCGTAGATTCTTACGACTTTTATGATAAGTGCGAGCGAAGAATAATTGATAACGCCGTGACGCATTCCAAGCAGTGCAAAGGCATCTTGATATGTGACCTTGCCAGATAGATGCGGCTGCAAGACGCCTTCATCATACGAATGTTCGTATGTATTTATGTAGTTATGTAAAAGAGTAGTCTTCTACAAGAATATTGATTAACACTTAACAATATTCAAGTGAGGAAGGAATGCTTACAAACCTACTGCTTTGACGAAGGTATTCGCGAAGCTCATGTGCATATAAACCCACATACTTATATACCTTATATACATGCATTGATGGTACCTCTAGAGATCTCGATATATAGTTGGTGTGCTTGGTGCCGTGATTCACAAGTATGTATAACTAGTTCACAACAGTATTTAGAGCTGTTTTAACGCAATCCCAAAAGGGTTCTTCACCAGTTTGTGGCTTTTAACGAAACTGGCTCTACTGGTACACACCAGAGGCCAAGGATCGGTGGATTTCTCCCAGATAATCTGCTCTGATGAAGACGAGGATTATTTAATTGGCCGGAAATGTGATGATCATCTTTTTCAGATACTCACAAGACTCAATCTCTATCGAGTACCAGAAGAAGAGAAATCATTGGGTCGATTCGAGGCTACATTGCAGGGGAAAGGGATTCTTTCGAAGAAGAGACATCTCTATAGTCGCTAAGGCAATTAGACTACGATATGCTCCAACTATGTACTTTTCAGAATTGGTACTTGCGAGTTCTCTTTGTTTCCAAGTTTGAAAGTGTTCAACGCCATGAAGAAATTTGTTGGGAAATAAATCGGCATTTTTCAAAAGTTATCCTTTTTCTTCCGTTTTGTAGGCTAAATACTTATGGGGTCGACCTCGTATACTATTGCCGAGGTGGATACAACCAAACCGCATGCTGGCAACCACATTTTGGGAATGTGTTTATAGTGCTCCGTAATGCTCCGTTAGGCATGCCTGCAATGGCTGTAACACCACACTTAATGAGCGTCCCCAAACTCTAAATACCTGTGTATGTATGTATGTATGCAGGTATGCAGCCACAGCCGTTAAGGAGACGCGGTGGCGCGAGTTAGCGGCGCGTAATTATTGTATGTGATGACACATAAATTAGTTTCACGGCAATTAACGAAATGCTAAGCGTCGAAGTCGCCGCCAATGCCACGAACGTTACCGCAAAATGGATCCAGGGGTAATTTGTAGTGCGAATAGGCGACAACATACACACTTTAATGGTTGTATGTTTGTATTGGTGGTAGCAATTTAGCGGCAATGCATTAATGAGAGTGAAATTTCTTAATTGTTATCGCTGTGCTTCTGGTGGAATTCGGTGGCGGCAGTAAAATTAGATGCAGATGAGGTATGCATAGCTTGAATTGCATTCACCAGGAAGAAATGGAAAAGAAGGAAGGAAGAAGATGTGTTTGTGTGTAATAATTAACGCATTCTGCTGAAAGTCAGCAATTGAGTTGAGGTGCAGGCTTTGAAGCAATTGGTAAAAAAGAGATGCAAAATCAGAGGAGACTCTGAATCAGAAGTGGAGTAAGGGGGTTAGCCTTGTGAACTTGCAAGGAGGTTATAATGCAATTCCTTGATCAGGGCAGCCATGGTGGCCAAAATAGAAGAAAATCTCAAACTAATCTGATAGAAGCAATTTCTTTACTGAAGAAGCAGGATTTTCTGAAGCCCATAAACCGTGTAGCAAATCAACTACCTGTTTATACTTATACCCGAGAAATTAATGCAGATTTGTGAGACAGATTGAATTAAATGTCCGGAATACTAAAAGGACATTGAGGCTGCAAGAAATTTCCGGTTAAGGTCTCCATTATAAATAAAGAATCCAAAATAATTTTTGTTCGCCTGTCTAACTTTGTCAATATCCTACAAGAGAAGACTAGACATTGCAAGGAACTGATACTTTATTGATCAAATATGTTGAGAGAACATTGTAAACTTTCTCAAGCCAGAGTTCCCAGCCATAGAAGAATAAACTGAAAGCGTGAAAGTACTATCTCGAAATTGATTACGTCTATGTACTGTAACGTCGGTATGTACACTGCTTTGTGAAAGGTGACGCACAACGTGTGACGTCTGCTGAACGTTAAGGGGGTAGTTAGAATTTTCAAAAAAATTATACTGTTTTTTTTTTGCATTTTCGTTAAGTGTAGTATTTTAAAAATATTCTCTGAAAATTACACGTTGATTCGGTAATTAGTTTTTGAGTTATTCGACAAATAACAAAGAGAGCTCGAGCGCTAGTGTGGAACTTTAAACGCGTTTTTCTCAAAACTATGTTTTTTGAACTCGTGGCAACTGTAACTCAAAAACCGCTCAGTAGATTTTAATGAAATTTATACAGCTTTTAGAATATATAATAAACTCGAGCCTGGTCGAAGGATTTTTCTTTTCAAAAATTTCGATTTTTTAAGACCAATTAACTGTTGATTTTTTCCCAACAATTTAGAAAAAAATTTTCCGAGGGTGACAATTTTTCAAAAAAAAAAAAAAAAATAAATGAATAAATAAAATCCTTCGAACAGGCCTGAGTTTATCTATTTATAAAACTAATTTTTTCTGTACTATTGATTTCAGATGACTTTGCAAGGACTTATGGTTGTCACCGCAAGTACCTGTTTTTGGAACTGAGTCAACACAAACAACTATAACTTTGGAAATAAAATTTTTTTTTTTGAAATTTTCGTGACTTCAAGTCAATACATTATATAATAATGCCATATTACTACTTTTGTAAAAAAACACGATTTAATAGCAAAAAAAAAAAACTGGAAATTCTAATTTTTTCGTGCCTCTGACTACCCCCAACCCCTTAATTGAACGATGTGTTGTGTAAATTATTTTAATATTATCTGAACTTTATTAAGTCCTTTCAAAGCTAAACTTACATTTCACTTACAACTATAGCTTCACCTATGCTACCGTCGCTGCTGTCGCTGTGGCTACCTGCCGTAGACGTTGGGAGTGTCCTAAGGCAGAGAATCTCACGGTATTTTGGTATTGGGATTGGGTTACTATGTGCAGCATTGTCTGGTCGGATGGTAGGCAGATAATGCGAGCTTAAAGCATGATTTCATATTCAAACAATCCATTTCTTTAAAAAAAAAAAATAAACGAATTCTACTGAAAATTGTCAAAAAGGCTGTAAGTCACTTTTCCGAATTAGCTAATCTCATTTGTATTGTGTGTTTATGTTAGTATGCTATGAGTTTTACAGGGTTTGTCCGCAAAATAATAAGACTGAATCGATTGAAAAATGTTTATTGAACCAATCGTTACAATTCTTTACAAATTTTCAAAATAGGCTCCTTCTGCGTCGATGCAGGGCTGCCAGCGCGATTTCCAAGCATTGAAGGAGTCACGGAAGGCACACTCAGGAATAGTCTTGAGATCCGAGGTGTATGCTGTTTGGATTACCTCTGTCGTCTCCAAATGGTTGCCCTCATCGGCCTTTTCAGGCAAGAAAACAAAAAAAGGCCAGGGGGCCACATCTGGGCTGAAGGGAGGCTAGGAACGCATTGGAATGCCGGCCTTGATTAGGTAGCTGTTTACAAGGTGTTAGGCGGCGCGTTGTCGTGGTGCAACTTCCAATCGACTGCGATGTCTTGTCGGACCCGATTGACCTTTGGTTTGAGTCTCTTGAGGACTTCCACGTAAAAATTGGTGTTGACGGTTTGTCCAGGAAGAAAAAATTCATGGTGGACGATGCCTTTGATATCTAAAAAACACAATGAGCATCGTTTTCACTTTGGACTTGCTCATATATCCAATGAAACACACCACTTCTTGCTAAGGCAACATCTTGATAAGCCTGCTTGATTTGATTTCAAACTTCTATGTCGCATTTACCGAGTTTTATATAGAATTTAATCCCATACCTATGCTTTAACGAACGATGCATTTGCTGCTTGCACTACTCACAGAAACACGTCGCGCGGAAATGTTTGTTCCGACTCTCCAGTTGCTCGGAGATAACTGAGCATCCGCTCTTTCGTGAGCTAGTAAAGACTTTTCGGGATCCAGTCGGATTCACACACGCTCCGAAGTACAGTTGCAGCGGAAAAAATCAGTCCTTTTACTTTCCGGACAAACCCTGTATATCCCCAAGATATGAAACATTTAGAAAAAAAGATTTGCTTTCGTTTCAATACCCATGGAAGTGACACAGCTGAATAAATGCACAAAAATAATAATATGCAAATAAATTGTTGGGTCTAAGCCTTGCGAGAAAATGTAATAGGCAGTTTTAGAAGTTTTGCTTTTACTAGAGTGATAACTGTCAAACCACCTCGGAATCGGATATAAATGCTTAAAAATGCCTATTTAAATTAAAATAACACACAATTTGGAACATTGTCTTCCTCAGTATTCCTGGCATTGAATTTGAGCCTGAAAATCTCACACAACAAACTGTACAAGACAAGTACGACCACTTGAAGTCTTTACTTATATGTGTGCAACATCGCACCCATACTGCCTTTCCGGAGAATTGTTGAATATATATTTTATCTACGTATAAATGCCGTCTTCATAAAACGTTGGCGACTCTTGACAGAATAATGATATGAGAGCCCTCAAAAATTCAAAATTTGTAATGTAAGTGCTTGTTTCGGTTTATGTTTTATTGAGTGCAGAGGTGCACATCTGGGAACTCTCTAATACAAATGAAAATAAAAGCACAGTCAATCGGATACAATTTTTCGTTGCTAAATTTTTCCTACTGGGTACTCTTATGAGCAATGTGTCTCAATGGGCATAGCTAATCCATTGTGTAAACAACACTTGCGTGCATAAAATAACAATTTATATATTAAGGAAATCTCAAAAAAGTCGATGAAAGAGCAACTCAGACAAGTCAGAGAAAGTACCAATAAAAAATAAAAAAAACTTCACAACCAAAATACACAAAGACCCACAAATGGATTGAATTAAAGCATTTAAAAGGTTTGGCATATGAAAAAAGCAAATAGACACAATAAAACGCATAAAACGTGGAAGTATGTGTAAATAAATAAACAAAATAGCAACAGTCATGCATGACGACCAGGCGTGTTTAGAGCGCCACATCATCGATGAGTGCATGAATGAAAGAGGTTTCAGAAGCCTAGAAACACAGGAAGGAAGTTCCAGCAATGATTGGCTGATTTTTCACCCAGAAAAGAGCCGCTGAAGTGGCAACCCGAAAAAAAAACTTAAGAAAACCATCAATTTATTGCTTACTCAAAGCAAATGGGCTGCAAATACTTAACAGCAAAGGTTCGTTTCAGACACAGTCACCCGAGTAATACAAATTTTTCAATGTATAAACATATGTACGAATATACCTTGTTGTTGTTGTTGCAGAGGATAAAGAATCCGGTATGTATACCCTACTACATACTTATGTATTTGTGTCGAGCGCTAATGTAAGGGATGGTCAATGGGAAATATAAGGAGAGTTTTGTAGCTTCGAGCAAACTTTAGAAGAGAAAAGGTTAACTAATTATGCGATTTTTCGAATAAGAAACCGTATAGAACAAAACTTTTTTTTCGGAAAATAATCGCATTTGTTATAAATATATATAACCCAAAAATTCACAAAAGTTTCTCATTTGTTGTAACCGTCCATATCGGACCACTATAAAATATAACTGCCATGCATATCAGCTGAATGATTAAAATCATGTCTTAATATGCAATATTTTGTATTTGTGTAAGGTATTTCAGCTTCGGATCGGTGTTTCGTTTCCTTTTGGTTTTTATTCTCCTTAAATTAACTTAATAAAAAGAATTAATTTCTGAAATGTGGAAAATAAATACCGTTGGCCATTGCAAATAAAATATATCCATTTCGGGGTTTCCTAGCTAAAAAAAATTACACAGAAACTTCAAATTTAAAGGGAAATGTTTATTACATTCGAAGGAACATTCTTTGCCATTTATTTTTTTGAAGGTAATCTCTTTTAATTGTTACCGACCACTACTTTTCATCTCTTCTGTCCAATTTTGGGCTCTGGCTCGTTTGAGCATTTCTACTGGTAACTGGCGTATGACACGAATGATTTTCAAGGTCTGTATCGAAGCGAAAGACTTTAGCTGTTATATATCCGCACAGGAAGAAGTCTAACTGTGTGAAATCATACGACCTTAAAGGCCAATCGACCGGGCCAAAGCGTGAAATGATCTGTCTTTGCTTTTTTACGTACTAATTGCGCCAGATATGCTTTCAGCACGAAAACGTCGGATTTTTTTGAAACTTTTCAGGAGACCATAGATCGAGAGATCGAAGCTATGTCGCTTGAGGAGGTCGTGCGGATTCAGTTCTTACACAAGCTGTTTTTTGTATGCTTTTATATGGAAGTTGTCACTTGTTAAATATTATGGTTTATTTACTCAAATCGAAAAAAATATAATGTTAATAAAGGGATTTTTGAAAATGGATTTTAGTGCTGATGAAAATTGAAACTTTTAAGCCAACTAAATTGATAATTTGAATTAAAGTTTCTCAGCCAGCACTTTGCTTTGAAAAAAATGCCAGGCCTTTATTAAAAATGTATTTAATAAATTACAATGAAAGCAATTTCCTTCAAATGTCTCTTCCACATTCATCACAGTTTTAAGCACGGAAATAATTGCTGAATTGTGGCTCTGAGATTTCTTGAGTTACAAATCAAATTCTCATCTTCACAAGTATCCAAATATCAGCTCTTAGCTTAGGCTAGTTTAAAAGATATACATAAGTGCAGAATATAGTTCAGGCTCTCTGACTTTTTATTGAAAACTATGACCATTCGTTTTGGCTCACCAGACTCTTTGCGATTTTATTGAAAATGTTTTGTTTTTTCCCACTCGGATTGACAACCAAAATTAATTTTGAAAGTTTGGACCTTTTAGAACTTTTCATTAGCAAATTTGAAACTCAAGTAAGTATTCCTCTTAACTGGTTTCACTACATTCTAGTTATATCTATAAGAATATGTGTTTGCAGCAATGGCAGAAAAATAAATAATAAATAAAAAAATATATATTGACATTTGTTAGTGTTGATAGCAATGGAATTAATTTAAAGAAGTGAGGAAGGGCTAAGTTCGGGTGGAACCAAAAATTTTTGACTCTTGCAACTTGCAAGGAATAAAGCCGGGGTAATATATTCAGGTATATAAGGCTTGCTATTTTATTCCTTCTAAAAACACTTTATTTGAAAAACACATTGTCCCGTTTTATTAAGATATAAGATGTGACATAAAGTCCCCCAGATGTTCGAAAATCTTTATATTAGGCTAAAGGAGCTAACGGAAGTACTCGTATTGGCCTGACTCAACCCATTTGTAAAAGACAGACATACTGATATCAGGAAAACATTCTCTCTAAATTTCAATTATACATATATCTAACATATTGACTGATAGTTTCGATCCATATATACGGCACCTAGGAGCTTGAACAGTTTTAATTGGACTTGGAAAACTTTTGTATCATTAGATCATTATATGAATTGCTTCTTGATTTGTATACTGGAAAGTAAAAGAAGCAAATGTAATTTAAAAATGTGTCATATAGGAAGTAGGCATGGTGGAAGCCCGATTTCGCTCGCACTGTAACATAAAAATATTGCAAGAATGTTTTGTATCAAATTTTGTTAAATCGGTCGAGGAAGTCCACAGGTATATGATTTCTTCTAAAGAAGGGCGGTGCCGCGCTCACTTTTTCAAAAATTTTAGAGTAGCCCATTCTACTTGGATCCGCTTTACCAAATTACAGTTCTACATTTTAATTAAGTGCTTAGTTATGACACTTTATTGGTTTTCGTTTAATGGCGTTTTGTGGTCGTAGCTACGAACTCGTTCTTCCGTTTTTGTCAAGGAGCATGAGTACCAGCCATTCGGACTCCAACTCGTCTCATCTTTCTGATCATGTATGTATATAAGTACATATATTTATATATAAGTGACATTGCTACACTCCCTCAAATAATAAATTAATCTCAATACGTCCTATACGTTAGAAGTGAAATAATCGAGATGACCTTCTTTACCAGTTATTAAGCAAGGATGAGTTAGTCATTAAGCAAACATTGAAATGTGACGTATTAATTTAATATTTCAATACTTAAATAGTAAGGAAGGAATACTTAAATTTGTTAATAAATTAAAATAAAATCCAATAAACTAATATTTAAATTTCACTTATATATTCCCATATCTATCTCGAGTAGTTTTATGTGACACAAACAACCGTTAAGTGAAGCAAACAATTATACTCTGTAGCAACATGTTTCAGGAGTATAAATGTGTATAGAATAATGTCAATACAGAAAAGAAAATAAAATAAATTCGTAAATCACACATACTTGTATGCTATCATACAAAACTTATCATGTACATATATACCTATAGATATGAATACGTAAATAATATTTGTGACGAACTGTGTCCCAACTACAACTTTTCTAACTGCAAATGAAAACCATACATACTTTAAGCCATACATACCAACATGTAGATATACATATATACATATGTAAGAGCTTAAAAGAGGCGCAGTAATTTTCTGCCTCATGAATATGCATTGCCGTCTAAATTTGTGGCATCTTGCCCATGTGACAACAGTTTTGGCATATGGAGCTCAATGAATATTAATGAGTCTGCCAGAAATGTCACAAAAAGACATACATTGGACAAATATTAGCAGAAATATAAAACTATTTGATAGCAGCAATGAATGTTAAGCTTTACTCATGTACATAATTTCACAAATGTCAACAGGTGTGAGTGACTGCTAATGAATATATGTACTTCGAAAAAATACATAAACCAAGGTACAAAGAATTCCGAGTTTCGTTAGGAATACATTTTGGTAATTTAGTCAAGCTCGAATGCAATACATTTAAATTATTTCAAGAGAAGAAGAAAATTAGAATGGCTGAACACAGTCGTAAAATTAGAAATGTAGATATGTATATCTGGATATAATCCAAAGCTACTGAACAGATTTTACTGTATTTCTGAAAAGTTGTGACCATTTTGAAAAATCAAATGAACTTATTAAAATAAATACGGAATAGAGAGATGTCAAATGGCAAATACCTTAAACTTACTCATATAGTTAAGAACACACTTCTCGGGCGAATTTGCCACTTTAAGGTCGTAGAAATCGTCTATCTGTGCTTGCTATTTGTCGAATTGTTGAAAATTTTGAGCGCACATTTTTTTCCCAAAAAGCCAATAAGACAAAAAACTGCTCGAGGTAATGAAAATATTAATGCTGTTCAGGCAAGTGTTGCTGAAAACCACAATTTGTCGATTCCAAGCCGTTCTTAAGAATTAGGTCTGTCTCTAACCACAACCTGGCGGATGTTGAGAAAAAATTTGGGATTGCATCCGTATAAAATTGTTCTCACTTAAGAATTGAAGCATTTGGACCACCGTAAGCTTCGTAAATTTGCAGATATTGCCTTAGAACAACTTCAAAGTATAAAGATTTTTTTAAGAAATTCATATTCTCTGAAGAAGTTGATCTTGCCAATATCTGGTTCCAACAAAACGGGACTACGCACAGTGGCACCGCTCCATACATTTCTTGGAAAAAAATAGAAGGAGTGGTCGTACAACAATGAAACTTTGCAGAAACACTTCTCTGGACTAAATTAAGAAATTTTGAAAAAATCTTGGAAAATCGCCCACTGCCACATCCACCTCCCATATAACTGCATTGGACCTAGGGACTTGAAATTCGGGACACTTCTTAATTGAGTTCCCCTGATGAAAAAAAATAGTCTTAAACTCAAAGTGACGTTATTTATACCTTTACCTTGATAAAAATCCAATATAATATGCAATGTTTTAATTGAATATGTATGTAACAGGAGAAAAATTGTGTTAGTTTTTGTTTGTAATATTATGCAAGCACCATATCTTTAACAATGGGATCTTGTTCTAAGGAAATTTGGTTCGAATGACGCCTTAAGCTACTTATGTAAGGATCCGAAGTTATAAGATTAAAATCGATGTTACTAAAAGGGACGGTAATTGGCGGTTGTTTTTTTTTAATTGAAAGTACAGACTCGGAACTTTCATCTTTTTATAGTAAGAGGGCTAAGCAAGACAAAGCACATAAAGTTTTTTCCCATCAAAAAATTAAAAGTTGATATTTTTTAGTATAATTTTTGAAAAATTATAAAAATTAGCTTACTTTGCCAATTTCAATAATTTTTTTTTATAAATAAGTAGGTGCTATATTTTCACTAAGAAATAAAAGAAAAGCCATAGCTATAAACTTACACTCAAAAAAATTCCTTATTTGGACAATAATTTTAATCTGATTTTATTGAATAACTTTCCGTCGACTTCTGTTAGTTTTTTTAACTATAAAATTTCACTTTTTATAAAAAACCTTGTGGAATTTTTCTTATCTAAATATTTCTTTACAAAACAAAATCATTAACGTTTTGAAATTGGAAAGTGGAAATATCCTATTTTTTCCGCCGAAATGCCACTGTGCTATGTTCCAAAAAAGCACTTCCAACAACTGAAATATTGCGAGAAGATTATGGAGAATCCATTATTTCAAGAAATTGTTACATTTAATGTCTTCCAAGAAGTTATGATCATTAAACTACTTATTGTGGGGTTATTTGAAGTCATTGGTATTTAGCAATAAACCAGGTTCATCGAATTCGTTCCTGAAAACTAAGTCGTAAAAGCCATTTGAATGATGTTATATTCAGAACTTAGAAATTATATCTCTCTTATTGGAGAAAAAGGTATATGATGGCATACTTTCAATAAAGTACCAAACCATTGAACTGATTGTAACAAAATTTTCGTCGACTTTGGCCAAAGCTCCAGTGAGCAATTTGTACTTTAAATTACCTTTTCAATGTTAATACAGAACAGATATGAAATGGATGGTATCTAAGTATATCCTCAAAACTACTTAAAACAGACCTGTTATCTTTCTGAGAAATACAATTTCATATAGTTATTTAAAAAAAAAAAAAAAAAAAAAATGGTTGAAGAAAATTATTTAATCAAATTAGCCAACTTCTGGAAAAGTGAAAGTTTTGGTTTTTGAGAGTGAGATATATTATTGCAATTCGGAGAGTCTCTTTCTGATCATAGTGTTGAATCGGGTCAATACTTTCCTTAGCCCCAATATATGTAACTACTATCGGAATATTCCAAAGTCAGGTTGACGTTACTTTATGTACTATATATTGATGATGGTGAAAGTGAAGTACCTTAATTAAACTAAGGAGCATTTATGAAAGTATTTAGATGGCTTTGGTCCGAGCAAGTTGTAAGATTGCAAATAATTGGATTGCACCCGAACTTAGCCCCTTTTTACTTTTTAATTTTGTTTCTAAATAGCAGTTATTCCTTTGTAAAATATACTGTAAGTGCAATGCTTGTTCTCTATTTCTTTTAGTTATAAAATAATTTACAGTACAAGAAATCAGACCTTTCTTATACTACACTGTAAAATCAGCGTGATATTCATGCATTTTATGGAAGCTAAAATTTTTTACTGTTTCAGTAGGACAACAGGACATATAGAATGCTAAGTTATGTGGACTACCCATGCTTGAAACAATCCTTTGGCTCTTTATTTCTCACTGTTGAGTAGGAGGAGGAGTACAGCCAATATTTCAATTCACAGACACATTTTTCACATTCACTGCTTTTGCATAAATAAAAAGTGTTGAATTTTACATTAGCTTGCCTTTCTGCCGACTTCAATGTGGCTTCCAATGGCAACTTCTTCCTTTTTGCTACCGTACCTTTAACTTCCTTTCGGCTTTTATTTCTTCTTATGTCCTTACAACATACAAACGCATAATCTAATATGAGGCTGTTTTATGTTGCTTCATCCTGTTTTTCAAGTTGTTTGATCGTTTTTTGGTTAAAGTCTTCTCACATATTTGTGCGCTTATTTCCGTTCTATCTCTTTCAGTTTACTCAACGGTCATTTCCGCAACTATTATCTGCGTTTAAACAAATAGCATTGATTTACATGGGTACTCGTGAAAATCGCATGAGAAAGATGGACTCTTGTGCCCTTGCAGAGAATTGGTAAATAAAATATGTTGGTGGAGGTTTTAAATTATTTGATGACACCTTAGTGTTTTGGTTGGATTACATAAACATGCAGAGTTTTTCCCACTTGGGCATTTAGAAGATTAAAATTCAAAGATCTTTTATTTTTTCTCATAGAAGGTAGTTTACGTATTCGTCGTCTTTTGTAGTAAAAATATTTTCATGTTTAAGTGCAAAACTTCATTCTCCTATTCAACATGGGCTCCATCTCAGCTCTCAGATGTTGAGTGTGTGTGGTCGTGTTCGTCGTGTGAGGTGAAATCCTGAGTGTAATTTATTTTATTAAATTGTGCCAGTTTTTACCAGCGGTATTATACGTAATAAGCGAAATTTCATCAAAGCGCGCTTTCAGGAGGAAATATTGGAGTTTAAGAATGCAAGAAATGTCGTAAAGAAGTAATCTGTTGAATAAAGTGGCTATTCAAAGACCTTTTCAGCAGCTTCATGCCTGGTGTCCCAGGGTGCGTTTGCGAATGTAGGGTCAATCCTTTATTTGCGGTCTCTACTCGAAGTCGAAGTTTTTGCAACAGAATCAAGTCCTTTGTTATGACTTTAGCGTTGATTTGCTTCACAGCCAAAACATTAACTCTAAAATATGTGGACGCGAACCATAAGCGACGTTGAGATCCTATGCAATCTCTCCAATCCTAATACGACGATTTTTAAGCACTGCTTCTTTAACTTTTGTTATCCTAATTGACTGAGGTAGATGGACAACTTACATAAGGTCAGTTTTCGCTGACTTCTCGATCTTTACTCCATTTTACGTATTGCTCAAATACTTGTGTTCGTTACAAGGACTCTCCAAAATACTTCTGAAATATTTTAAAGGATTCTTTACCCTGTACGAGACAATAATGCCAGGAATATCAGAGATTTGAAGATGTTTAGAATTTAGAATAACAGGCAGACGAAGACGCTAAGTATGAATACATTCAATGAAAAGCCCGGACAGGCCTTGTGGGATAGGTACGAATAAACACAGTAATATTTTCAAATTTGTTTGTAATATAATTATAAATATAATTAGTTATGTTTATTGCTTATCTGTACATCATCTTATTATAATTTTAAATTCTTTCAACAATAAATCAAAGTAAAATATCCAATCACTTCCATTTGTGGTAAGAAATTGAGTTGAATTCATTTGCGGAAATTAAAAGTTGCATTTTTCATGCATCACAGCATTCTTACAAAAAACATTTCTGTTGTTAGCTTAGGTTTAGTATGTGCATGTGTATATGTATTTCCATAAGCTTAGACACGATTTCCTATTTTCTTTATTGCCACACTTTGTGGCTTTGCAAATTTCTCAATTTCCCAATTCCTTCCCAATCAGCAGCTTTGATACTCGAAACATCGAAAGCACAGTGGCTTTGTAGCAGCGGTTTCTGAGAATATTTTAGTAAGATTAATTCGTGCAAAAACACGTAATTTTTTGTGATTTTTTATGTCTTTAGTTGGTTGAAAAAATCTTACATAAAATGTTCTCAAAGATATGTTTAAAAATACGGCAATGGCAGCAATTATTTGAAAGTGTCTGAGGAAAGAGAAGATTTGTTGTGTCCGCCATAATTAGTGCTGGATCATCCGCACTTAATAAGTCTACGTTGATTCGTTAGATATTAGTTTTCCCCAGATAACGGTCAGAGGGTTTTCCCGAACTCTAATTCTAATATTTCTTAGAATATCTTGTAAGAAGAAGCTAGAAAACGCTTTAAAGAAGCGACTAAAAGATCTTCTGGCTTACGGTGTTTCAATTTTATCAAAAACACAAGCCTACCATTGGTAGAAAGCCTTAAAATACGGTCGACATCGTGCCTCGTTCGGGAC
The DNA here is from genome assembly GCA_027475135.1 of Bactrocera correcta. Classification (NCBI taxonomy): domain Eukaryota; kingdom Metazoa; phylum Arthropoda; class Insecta; order Diptera; family Tephritidae; genus Bactrocera; species Bactrocera correcta. The sequence goes on from CM050327.1 coordinate 32,723,215, forward strand.
GACATTGGACCTCTTCAACTGAAGAAAGTATGGAAAAAGTAAAGGATATGGTGTTTGAAAATCGTCAGCCCAGCGCTAAAAGGATGTCAAGAGATCTCGACTTCTCTCGCCAGTTTGTTCGAATGATTTTGAGGGATATTTTTAGTTCTTGCGTTCTTGTTCAACCCGCCACGATAAAGGTGATTTCGTATTTCAAAACGAGTACCATAAAAAGCTCTCACATGTTTGATTGTGCGAATTCCGATCCCACATTGACATGCAAACAAGTTGAACCTGTTCCGGAGGTACATACGATCAATAAGAAGTTCAATTTGACAGCATTGAGACGTTTGCGGGGGAACATCCGTCGATAGAGACCGGAATTCGAGGATTTTTCACCACGTAATTTACCATCGTATCGAGCCACGATTGTGACCGAAATTAAAGCAAAAAAATGCAATAAACACCATTAATCAACCACCGCATTCACCAGATTTGGCCACATGTAATTTTTCCTTGTTCCCCAAACTGAAATTGCTGCTCCATAGAACCAGTTTTCAGTCGATCGAAGAGGTTAAACAAAATTCGCTGAAGAAGCTAAAGACATCTGGTGGGGATTACTTTGAAGGCAACAAAATGAATACTGATGAGTCATTAAATATTTTGCGTTTTATTTACAATTTCCGGGTACTTTTTTGTCACAATGTATTTCCTATATATAGTGATTTATGCTTTACCAAATACACCATCACTTAGCCTGAGTTTGTTTCAGTATTTTCGTAACGGAACGCCCCTGGTCCTAAAATAATCTCACACTGAGATTTTAATGATTTATTATTTACGTAGAATTAACGTACTTTGGCCCACTGTATGGCGCTTTTGAATTGAACAGTTTCGCGTAAAACACATACATACATAATATAACAGGAGCTTGTTCCAACGTCTGAGTATACTAGGATCCACAAAATTGGTAATATGACCGACCGCACTGCCCAAGTCCATTCAGTGGCATTGTTGTTGTTATACGTGGCCGACCGGTTGCGGCGTAAGCGTATAGTATTTCCAAAGTAGGTTTGTAATTTTCGTAGAACCCCAATTCTCCTACTCATTGTGTATAGAGTAGTTGTGGGTGTAAATTTGGTCGGGGAAGTGATTGCATTGTTGTTTGTTGTTTTGATCAAATTTGCTTTAATTGCTTTCTAACGGTACACAAAACGCTTCTGAAGTATATTTTTCTTGAGAAAGTAGCTATAGTTTAGCAATATTAGTGAATGAGACCTATGCATGGAATAGGAGAGTGGCATATATTCGATATCCTTGGTTATCACTTTGCTGTTATTCGCTTTTATATGCGTGTTGTTGTTATTCGAATTTCGTTGTTGTTATTCATGACACGCCTCATTTCGACCTTCACACCCCATTTGCATACATACATATGTTCACAAAACATTCTTGCTCAGACGCAGCCTTGCTCACTCACCAGCTTTGGCTGAAATGTTCGATTTCGTATTAAAATTGTTTTCTGGTGTGGTAAGAGCAAATTGATTAGCTTTACGCAGCTGAGCTCTGCCTGGCCAAAGGCAGGCCACAACGCACGATTGCTGCAATACAATACACATCTACACATATATTTGCACAAGTGTTGGTGTAAATGTTTGCTCTTGAAGATTGATGGCCGCCTAAGTGATCAATGGATGCCCATAATGCTGCCCTCATTCATTTTGCTGTCGGCTAAGTGCTGCATATTTGCATGTGTTTTAGCCGAAATGATGTGTAAACGTTTTGTTTTTGTGCCTAAATATTTACTTATATCTCACATGGGTTACCTGGAGGCGTAAAATGTATTTGCAGAAGGTATTTTCGGTACAAATAAATTGGATAATCGCTCGCTGCTGGCTCGAGCAATATTTGTGGGCGGGCTTATATGCTTTATCTCCTTAGTTGGCACATATCTTTTTAATTGTAAAAGGAGGTTTTAAAGAGATTAAGATAAAATCTGAGGAGGTTTTCTTTGTTTGAGCAAAAATGTAGTGGTGTAATACACATCAGGCATTTACACTTGGAAGATTCATTCAGTTCCAACTGATGCAGGTAAGATTGGTAGTTAGGAGCATTATGGTAAATATAGATGATCTCCCACTTTTTATATTCACGTTGTGTTTTATTCGAAGTTGAAAATGTGAGTATAATTTATAAGAATTAATTTTGTTCATTTATCATATGTGACTTTGTCTAGGAAAAGGGGGCTTAGATGTCAAAAAATCAATTTTTTTTATTTTTTATTTTTCAATTTTTTTTTATATTTTTTACTTTTATTTTTTGACACCTAAGCCCCCTTTTCGTAGACCAGGTCACATATGAACAAAATTACGGACAAATGACCAAAACTCTGAAGGTCCAAAGCAGCATAATCATTTCCAGCAGAGCTCACCACGCCAGAACGAACATCGATTGAAATTGCATGACCCATGTTCATATGAAACTGATAACTAGAAAGTTCGAAAAGCTTTGTCGCTCACTATTGAACCCTAAATTGTAGTTTATATTAAAAATTTATAGGACAAATTGGAGCAAAAAGATGAATGATGTTCTAGTGTAAACCTTCAGTGATAATTTTCGAAATGTCAAATCCATGTGTATGTATTGACAACTAACTTGACAGATATCCTTCTAAAAAATTTCGAAGGCAATGATTGTACTTTGTGACTGCATTCCCATTTCTTCGTCTGTGTGTTTCAACATATATAATAAAAGACTAATATTAAGTCAACTAAATTAGCTTAGAAGTAGTCATATTAGCATTTCTTCAATCGCGATCAAAATAGGTGATATAAGATAATAAGTAACCATGCCCACACAATATAAAACGGTTATAATGAACTGTTAACTCACTGAATAACTGCGCCAAAAACAGTCACAACAAAGATGGTAGGGATTGGCTTAACAGGAACATCTATAAAAAAGAATAATGGGCACCACTCCCTTTTGAAATCCTACATGTAGGAGAGTACAGTGGTACCTCGACATACGAGTGCCTCCACATACGAGTTTTTAGTTACGAGCGAATATATAATCCAAGCATCTCTTTCGGCGCTGCTTTGAAGTGACGGAGAACACAAACCTCACCATTCGAGAGTTCTGGAAGAACCACTTTAATATAGCTATTTGCCTACAAATTAAGTTACAACGAGGACCTTGACCTCTGCTTGGTAAAAGCTGTGCAATGAAGTTGTAGCCGAAAGAATCTATGAGGAATTGGAACCCAATGTTTCAGTAGAGGAGAATATTGTATCTCTAGAGAAATCCATGGGTCTAGTGGTGGAAGAGAGAAACGTGAACGAGCTCATCGAGGAGCACACCCAGGAACTGACGACTGAGGAGATACAAGAGTTACAGTCACAGCAGCTTACTGAGGTTATGCAAAAAATTGGTTTTCAGGAATCAGAGGAGGAGGTTATTTCTGCAAGTGAGATAAAGGAGATCTTAGGGATGTGGGAGAGAGTTTGACAGTTCGTAGAAAAAAACCACACAGAAAAATTTGCAACAGGTCGTGCGTCTGACCTTTTTAATTACACTTTCCTAGCTCATTTCCGGAACATTATGAGAGGGAGGAAGAAACAAACCTCCTTGGACATGTTTTTTTCTAAACGGCCTACAGGTGAAAGCGAAAAAAATGTAGCGAAAAAGGCAAAGACCAGTGAGAATAACTAATTTATTTCTTTACATTCTCTTTTTTGTTTTTGTGTAATAAATATTTGATATTTATAAATACGTTTTTTATTATTCAAAACCACGTAACAACGGATTAATGGTAGTTCAATTGTTTTGTATGGAGAAATTTGCCTCGAGATACGAGAAATTCAATCGAGGTACCACTGTACTTGATCGATCTGTGAAAATGGGCGAAGTCGAACTATAGGGTGATTTTTTAAGAGCTTGATAACTTTTTAAAAAAAAAAAACGCATAAAATTTGCAAAATCTCATCGGTTCTTTATTTGAAACGTTAGATTGGTTCATGACATTTACTTTTTGAAGATAATTTCATTTAAATGTTGACCGCGGCTGCGTCTTAGGTGGTCCATTCGGAAAGTCCAATTTTGGGCAACTTTTTCGAGCATTTCGGCCGGAATAGCCCGAATTTCTTCGGAAATGTTGTCTTCCAAAGCTGGAATAGTTGCTGGCTTATTTCTGTAGACTTTAGACTTGACGTAGCCCCACAAAAAATAGTCTAAAGGCGTTAAATCGCATGATCTTGGTGGCCAACTTACGGGTCCATTTCTTGAGATGAATTGTTGTCCGAAGTTTTCCCTCAAAATGGCCATAGAATCGCGAGCTGTGTGGCATGTAGCGCCATCTTGTTGAAACCACATGTCAACCAAGTTCAGTTCTTCCATTTTTGGCAACAAAAAGTTTGTTAGCATCGAACGATAGCGATCGCCATTCACCGTAACGTTGCGTCCAACAGCATCTTTGAAAAAATACGGTCCAATGATTCCACCAGCGTACAAACCACACCAAACAGTGCATTTTTCGGGATGCATGGGCAGTTCTTGAACGGCTTCTGGTTGCTCTTCACCCCAAATGCGGCAATTTTGCTTATTTACGTAGCCATTCAACCAGAAATGAGCCTCATCGCTCATCGGACACGGACGCGAAACACATTTCGAACCGAACACTGATTTTGGTAATAAAATTCAATGATTTGCAAGCGTTGCTCGTTAGTAAGTCTATTCATGATGAAATGTCAAAGCATACTGAGCATCTTTCTCTTTGACACCATGTCTGACATCCCACGTGATCTGTCAAATACTACTGCATGAAAATCCTAACCTCAAAAAAATCACCCTTTACAACCACGCCCACAAACTTTTAAATTTTAACTTAATTTACTTTACAGTATAATCATCTTAAGATAATACACCTTCAGTTTAAAAATTGTCGAAATTGGCCTAAAACTTCTTATGGATCCAAACACCCTAGTGCATATGGCTGATTTGTTACCGAAAATATTGGTCAATCTCTGAGGTATTGTATCCAAATTCATGGGAGAATATATGTCGAGTCTTCCGTTAGCTTCCATGTACCTAATATAAATATTTTCAATCTTTCGGCTGGCTCTATACCCCATCTATCAGTCTCGGCACATATTCATGCTATATTTAATTAAAATATTTACAAAAATCTTTACCTGGCGGAAGTATAAAATGTTCGGTTACCGAACTTAAGCCTTCCTTACTTATTAATATTGATGTTAGTTCGTAAATTCTTCTGAACCTGAATTAAAATCTCCGATTCCGGGCGTTTAAGTGTCAAATTCGCCTCATTGCCTATAACATTTTCTTTGCTAAATAGAGTCCATTGTTTTGAAATGAGCTTTCATCCAATGTAGGTTTACGTTGTTAGTGGGTTTTATGAAATACCGTTATGCTAGCAGCATTTAAAAATTATAATTATTTCAGTAAAAATTCGAAAGCTCTCTCTGACTTTAATCTTCCGTTAATTGAAAGCTGCGGAAATTTAGCTTTTAAAATTAGCGAGCCCACTTTATTTAAGCGGTATTAATTTAATTTTTTGCATTCAGCCTAAAAGCCTGTTCACACAAACAGACAACGCGCATAAAACACTCAAATAAATATTTGCGAAATAAATTTCATTAACCCTTTTAATTATGCAACAGCATGAAGTCGTTCAAGTTCAGTGCGCCGCTTCTTAGCAAGCTTTTATGATTTACAATTGAAAAGTTTTCAAGCGAAGCCGAAAGAAGGCAGCCAGTGTTGGCAAAGACGCGAAGAAGGAAAATTGGTGGAAAGTAAAAAAATCCTTTATGAACAAAGAAATTGTTCGAAAAAAACTTTGAGTGCGAGTGTGTCTCGCATTTGGGTAAATATTTGCTGGAATGTAGAGAAGTATGTACATATGTCTGTCTTGAGTGGGTATTAATTGTATTGCATAAATTTCGACGCCGCTGGATTATTGCTTTGTAAATTTATGGCTGCTAGCAATTTTTTGGCGGCACAAGCATTTGCTCCCTGCGAAGTGCGTTTTTTTGCAGGTCTCACATAAAAATATGTACACGAGTAGATGTATGTAAATAATATTTTTAAAGAATTCTTTCATAAACATCTTCAATTTAAGCTCCAGGCTTGCGACGCAAAATCGCTTTGTCTATTCGCTGGCGCCAACAGCCGGCTCTTCCACTGCCTAAGGACTCTGTAATGGCGTCAAGGAAATTAAACTGTAATTAGAGTTGCTACGCGAAGCTGAACGAGCGCGACGACAGCAGAGAGTAATGTGGAATGTAGACATAGAATGTAGAGAGTGGTAATTGTAGTCGAGAAACAAAGGGCTTATCAAAGCGTTTGCGGGTTACTTACAAGCAGAAAGGCAAGCATTAAATTTTCAAAGTATTTTTTGCGCGCTCGCATTGCAATAAACTCTGCCTTTTATCGCCATAGCCACGAAGGCATTTTGTTGTTGGGCATACTGTTGGAGGAAAACGCGCCATAAAGTTGAAATTGGTGTGCGGTTAAGTGTTGGCCCCAAGGCGAGGTTTATGTCTTTGGCCAAAATAAAAGTTATTGTGGCGATTGCTCTGCTGGGCAAAGCTTAAAAGCGCATATGTATTTAAATATGTTGTATGTTGTTATAAGATTTAGGAATGGGAAATCAACTTTGTTAAATACTTTGACTGCTCGCGCTGAACTTAAATCTCAAGTAATATCTAAGGTATTTGATAAACTGAAGTTTATTCAAAGTATTTCCACAACTATGGGTTTAATATAAAGGGTTTTTATATGCAAATTAAAGTCTTTGCTTTTAACGTAAATGGAAGTTTGACTTTACCGTTATTACAGTTGCTACATGCGAGTTTTTTTATCGATTATAATAATAAAAACAAAAACTCGGTATGGAAGTTGTGTTCCCATCGAGCTCGAAATATCTGAAAAGGACTCACCAAAAGCATTTCGATTATTGTTTTAAGTTACGTAAGTCTAGGATTTTCTAAAGGTCTAAAGGCAACTTAAAAATATGATTCAATACAAAGATTGATTATTCCTGTTCAAGCCGATGGAGTGCCAGCTTTAGAATGTAAAACTTTAGAAACAATTTTTTTGAAAGTGCTTTTTCAAATTATTCGTGGACAATATTCGTAGACCATCATTACCTTTGAAATTTTAAGTGAGGCGCACGATTTGTTTGTTATTATTGCAAACTTTTTGTAAGAAATTTAGTGTTAATGACAAAACATTTTCTTCGCTTGGCTTCTGTTTATTTGGGTGAACAGCTATGTAACTGAGAATTACACCACTGTATGCAATTTTTTTTTATGTGTTACGATGTGGATCGAAGCGATGTCGAAATAGAGCAGAATGACGGCCGTTCCAAAGTTACGCAGACGCGTTTGAGCTCTGCCTCGAACAAAGGGTATAACTTATGCGCTTAGGCCCGCAGATGAAACGAAAGTATAAGCACGGGTGTGTGTAACGAAGTGTGCCTGCCATCCTGTTGACCGTCCTTTTTGTTTAGTGGGTTGATGTAGTGTGGTGAGTTGTGTGCGAGTGTGGTGTCATCGACTATGCTGGTTTCCAATTTGTTCCCAGGGGTGGTGTATTGGTGATCATGTGGTGTATACTGTGGTTTTGCTAGGGTGCACCATTTTATACCGAGTAGAGTGGGTGAGGCTTAGCTCATTTAAACAGCTTGTGATATTTACTGAGAATGAATATCCGATGCATACTTTTGTATGAGTTCCCTCCCATCGCACTGCGCAAAGCAAATCGAAGTAAAATGTTGAGTGCAGAGAAGCACGGCAAGCAAAGCTTTCATTCTGTCATATTCTTTGCTTTGTTTGCTTCATAGCTTCTTTGTTAATGAATGAATTGTCAAGCAAAGATAAGAAATATATGTGAATGAGCCAATAGCCACTTCTAGCGCAAGTCTTCGTTAATTGACTATAACAAGCACAGGCCAGAGATAATTTTGTGGTATTTTTAGATAATAATACCATATGAAATGTTGGGTGTTGTTATCGTGTTTAATTTTGGGTGTGAGCTTTTGTGTTTATTTTTGTATAACCTATTTCATCAGAATGCAGAACTCTTGGAGATGCTGTAATACCACTTCATAACATTTAGCAATTCATTAAGCGCTTCTGTACGACTGGTAAACTTCCAAACTGGCCCCACTAATAAAGTATGAAAAGTGAGAATTATCTTGATGACATACAAGTATATTTATTGCACAAAGTCAATGCTACGTGTGACCAATCGCAAAACTTGCTAATAAATCCCTTTTAGAAGTAGAAGAAGAAGCACTATTGAAGCTATGGTTGGAACGAACCAAAAGTGTTAATTCTACTACCCCATAGAAGTTACAAGAGGACTCTTACATACCGTGTTAGTGTCACTGACCTCTTGAAAAGTCCGAGCAGATTTAAGGATATAATTGTCAATAGTGCGAGTTTTTACATATTTTTACAATGATTCATATCAAGAGAAGTCGCTCGGCATAAACTATTATTTTTTTCATTAACTGCGCTTTCTATGTTCTGGCTCCTTATTTTACTATAAGGTATATGCATAAGTCTTCCTATCATATTTGCTTAACCCTTCTGTTGTCTTAAGGTCATTTCGTGACCTTTTTATGTTATTTTTTCTTATATTTCATAAATGACGCAAGATTTTAGGATTTCCTGCATCGAGTGAAATCGCTATGAAAAAGTGCAAAATATTTTTTATAACTTGACAAAAAACATGGCAGAAACAAAACTAACGTGTGGGCAACTTAAGGTCATTCAGTGACCATCTGCTGTTCAAAGTGGCAAGAGGAAGTTTCGCGTCATTTTTGCCAATTAATTTTTATGTAAAACGATAGACATTGTAGATATTTTGTAAAATGAAACGCAACCGAGCATTGATTGATTTCGAATTATCTGATTCAGCAAACTTTTCGTCTGACAGAAGCCAAATACAGCAGAAAATAATGAAACCCATTGTGGATATTGATAAGTACAGTGATTTTGAGGACGATGAGAATGGCGAATGTTCTGAAAAGTATGTATGGTATATTGCTAGTGAAGTACTGTGAACCTGATATAAGTAATATTCCCGACAGCAACCAATATCACTAGAGCCAGAACCGAATATATAATTTGACGCTACCCCGGGTTACAGTATATTCAGTTCACCGAATAAGTAATATATGTAAAAGAATCATTTGACCTGTGCTAGAGTTCACCAACATCGAGGGCGCTAAAAAATTGGAAAGAAATATAAACCAATTGATGAAATAGAATTTAATGGATTTTTGGATATTTTGATATTAGGAGGTACTTCAAATGGCATATTTACGTATACATCATGTACTTGCTAAAATACATATAATTTAGAAACAGGCATTTATCTAGGGTTACCAGATGTACTGATTTTTTCAGTACGCGTACTGACTTTTAGACCCCCGTACTCATATACTGATTTTTCAATGAAGTGTACTGATTTTTGGCGCAAACGCCTTTTTTCGCAAATTTAACCTCTTACTCTACTTTCAAATCTGAAATGAAATGAGAAGGAAAAGAAAAGGAATGCATTGATTTCCATGAATCAGTGTTTATCAGGAAGCTCTTGAATACTTGTTGAAATCGACTTCATCTTTGTCCGAATTAAAAGTTTTCCAAAGGTTGAAATTTAATCGCATATCAGAAGAAGTTCGATATGAAGAAGTTGTGCAAACAATGCAGTTTTTTGAGTCAAAAAATGTTCATAACCATGAAGTGAAAATAATTGAAAATGACAAGGATTCTATAAAATTTCTTTCAAAAACTTCAAATGACCAGATTTGTGAATTTTTTTAAGTGAATTCAAACATTGATTCTTTTTCTGAAATTTTGCAAAATCCGCAGTACTGTTTTTCTATTCCCGAACATAATTCTAATTGTGAAAAAATTTTCTCTCTCATCCATATCCAATGGAGTGATGAACACAATCGTCTCCTTGTTGGAAATGTTCGCAACATGATTGTCAATAAATATAATTATAAGAACATGTCATGCAACGATTTCCATAAGTATATAATGAAAACTGAAAATGTCGATATTCTAAAAGCAATCAGTAGTGCCAAAAAATATGACAAAAAAAATGTAAATTACAAATATTAAAGTTTACTTTTTTTTGTTTTGCTTTTTTTATGGAGACGTGCTGATTTATCGTTCGACCGATCTGGTTACCCTACATTTATCGGTCGTACGGAGAAAGTCTCCGCAGTCTTTGAGATGAAGTTCATGGTCGACTAATATTTTGCGTTGTAATGTTCGTTAACAGAGATAAACGCAGAGCGAGAGTATATGATAAACTTGCTCCAATTCGGGATTTTTACTATAAATGGGAAGCTAACTTACCGCTAACGTCCGTATGAAAACATAACACTAGATGAGCGTTCAATTCTTTTTTGAGGCAGATGCCCATTTTTAGTTTACATGCCAAGGAAATACGGAATAAAGGCATAGGCAGCTGCAGATATTCGTACAAAATTTTGTCTACATTTTCGAATATATTTAGGAAAAGATTCAGCACAACCGAAAAGAAACCAAGACCAACGCGTAGGTTTTGATCTAGGAAGTGGGTATGAATGACGAAATATAACAAACATATAACTTTTTTACAACTCGAGATTTGGCACTAATTTTACTGAATAATAATAAGACGATTACCACTACTAAAACGTCGTTTCTTCTTTGATGGTAATCATCATTATTCAATTATTCCTATAAAGTTTCATCATAATAAAAATCTTATGGAAAATCATCCCAAGAAGTTGCCGGAAATAATTGATTTTTAAAATTCTACACAATCTGGAGTAGACACAATTGACCAATTAGTAGAACCGCATACGTGCAAGAGACAAACTAATCGTTGGACTTAAGCGGTTTTTTTCAAATATTGTGGATGGCTTGGCGTCAAATGCCTACGTTTTATAGACAGAAATTCATTCTAATTGGAATAAAATCAGTTGACAGCTGGTATTGTCCGAAATGTCCGGGCAGAAGCAGAATAGACAAGTACTTCGGCGGATGTTGCTCCAAAAAAGTTGCATTTATTTATATTCAAAAAATCTAAGAAATGTTAAGAACAAAATAAAATTTTAATCAATACAACTATGAAATGTTAAATTTAAACATAATTTGAGTCAGTAAAATTAAGAAATATTAGAAATAAACTAAAATCATAAGGTTTTTATCAGATACCCTTACAAAACTCCGACTAGGTCATTCCGTGACCTTAACATCACATGTGCAACTTTATATTAACATAACAGAAGGGTTAAAAATGTTAAGAGGATGGGTCTTAAGTACTATTTTCCCGGTCAAATCCTGTTGACGTTATTCGGCAATGGAAATGTCTATAACTTTTGATATAACAGGTCGTTGGATTTTATTAGAAGCTTTGTATGAGAGACCCTAGTTTGCATCAACACAATAATTAGTTTTTTCTTTTAAGAATCCGGGGAAAAAATTACGGTATAGCAGTGAAAGTAACATTACCCCTTTTAAGAAAAAAATAACCTCTCCAAGTTTACTATTACTTTACATAAATATACAAAATTTATTCAGGCCTTTCCCTGTAAGTTAAGAGGGAGAGATTGTACATCTAAGGTCAATAAGCTGTACCGGCCGTTACTTCGAAATACATTCTTTGGGTTTGTATATTGATGTAAAGTAATGTAATATAACGCAAAACTTAGTGCAAAGTACTACTTCGACAGTCACTACATAACATTGGCTCAAACTGCCTCTCAATATCACGATTGTGAAACTCAATACTATCCCACAGCTCTCTGCTTGACAGATTGACACGGTTTATTGAAAATTATATGTTTGACACACACCCTTACCTCATCACAATTACATCACTTATGCCCCTGTTTTCTTATGTGTATATGTATAGCTTCATTTTGGGCTCTCGCTCCGACTTCAAATCAATCGAATCTAATCATTGTTTCGCGCTGGTTTTTATGAGGCATTGCCAAATTTATTGCCTGAAAAGCACACAAAGTCAAATACACACAGAAGAAAAACTCGCGCTCAATACAAACACACACGTATTTATTTACTCATAACGGACTTTATGGCTGCACAAATCGTACAGAAAATTCGAAAAAGGTTTGCTTCGCCGTATTTTCATGATTCACAAGGAGTAAAGCGCTGCTGATTATGTTTTTATGCTCATGCGAAAAGTCATTTAACTTAAAGCACATTTTTGCTGTTCGACAATGCGTATGTGTATGTATGCATATAAATATGGAGGTTGATGTGTGTGTGTGCGTGTGTGCTCATTGACTGTCAAACGACAGAGTAAATGACCATAAATTATAGTTGAGCGTTAAAAGGAAATTTACCATAAAATCAGTTACGCTCAAACGCACATAGCGAAAGCTATAAGCTGCGGTTATATAAATACCAAAAAGAAAAAAAATATTGGCGTAATTGTGCAACAGCTTATTGCCAAAACAAAAAAGAACGTAAACACAAATGACAGAGAAAACAGGCTACAATCAGCTAGTGGCATAACAAACGACTTATAATCCACATGATGCCAATAATCATAAAAATCTCACACATACAACGTTGACAACATTTAACCATACATACATACATATATGAGAACCATATTTGTATCATATGTACAGTGTGTGACAAAAGTTGCTTTCTAAAGGTGATGCTAAGTGAGCGACGTTGTGAAGAAACAGCACTCGTGCGGCTGTCACTTAGAAGCTTGCTGCTGATGAAATGAACAAAGGAACACTTCGTGAAACCTTCGACCCGATACTACAGTCCCCCACATATTTAGCATTCAACTGTCGTCTTGAATATTAATTATTTTCACAAAGAGAACGAATGCAATTGACAAAAAAAAGTTCTCTGTGGAGAAAACAATGGCCAACCTTTCGCCAACAGAGAGGAATGGGCACTAAACGACAGTACCGATGGAGACATCTCTACGTTCACCGATGGGTCGAAATATAGAACAGGTTCAGGAGAAAGTTTCTTTTTTCTGTGCCTTCTTTCTTTTCAAATTGGTGTATTGGCAGAATTTGCCAAGTAGGTTTCTGGTTTAATCAATATGTCCGTTAATTTTCTTGTGCAAAACGGCCAAATATAGTCGGCTGCGACAATATGAAAGCTCAATTTGTAAGGTTATGTAATCCATAATCATTAGCTGTCCAATATCGTTCATCATAACAAATGAACAAATTGAAATACAGCTAATAGAGGCATATCTAAAAATTATGTATTAGGAGAAGCGTGGAGAGACTAAAAGCTTATATTTTTAGGAAAGAGAAAATTGTATAAGATTCCATTTTCAGAAGCTTCGTTAGAACAAAATATTTGCGAACAAACATCATTCATCGCTTTGAGAACAAGTATCTTCCACTGTTCACAATAATCCAACTTAAGAAAAAACCAGCTAACCAAACTTAGAAATGTTGTCAAATTGGGCTACTTTTTCTTCATTATTTATAAGTTTATTATTAATTCAATACTTTGATTCATCAAATTTTTGGTTTAGACTAGACTACCAAACATTGATTTCTTCAACGCTTATTATATCCTTTCCTAGCTGGACAAGGACTGCGCAGATTTTAGCTTTGAACCTCACAATTCTCAAAATTTATCTGTAGTAACAACAAACAAAAGCTCGTTGATGGTTTATAAAAATTGAAAAATAAAGCCTTTTTCTTGTTTTGTACCAATACTCCTTTCCAGAGAGTTTCCTATTTCCACATACTGTACGTATAATAAATATTAAGTAGGTGACACACACAGCACATTATATCCAAGCAAATAAAAAAAAAAAAAAAAAAATATCCACAGGTAAATACAGACACATGTAATATTTATGACTTTGCTAACAGAATGAGAAAATAAAGGGCAGATTAATAAAATAAAGGAAAGCGTGGCAGCATTATCCATCTCCCTTCACAGTGCGCGCAGTCTAAGGCGCTGTTGGACAACAATTTGTTGCTTCGAAATGTATGTGGTGGGTCTTTGGAACTTTTCGGTGAATATCTTTTATTTGATAAATGAAAAGTCAATGTCGTGTAAATGACAAATAAGCAGTTTCCAGCAATGATTATGGTTTCTTACCCGGCAATTTCGGAGACGTACAATAGACAAACAAAAAAAAAAAAAAAGAAAGACCTGAAGCAATAGCAACTACAAAGCAGAGAAGTGAGATTGCGTGAATAGAATTGAAAAATTTCATGTGACAGCGGTTCCGCATTAATCAAATCGAGCAGTTGGTGGGCGGGGCGTATGAGTGACATTTAATTTCGTTAAGTGATGCCTGGCATATTTGTGAGTTAGTGTGCGTTAGCGGCGTGTTTACAATCGATTAAGAAAAATGTAGACTGACATTCCTATTGATGCATCAATTTTACGCTAAATTAACATTTGATAGATGAAGCATTGACAATAAACTAGCCTAGAGTGAGGCGCCCGCGGACTACGGCTTACAGAAATATAAATATGAAGTAATAATGATTTCGTGCAATAAACCAAATTTAAAATTATTCAATTTGAGTTAAATGAGATTTGATGAACCCGGGTTAGTATTTGCTTAAGTACGTGTCATAATGTGTTATTTATAAACGTAGGAAAAACGGCATAATTAAATTCAGTGCAGCTAGTATTTTCAACCAAACTGCCAACTAATTAGGTTGTTTATATATCGGGAAAGAAATATGCATTATATACGTGTAGATTTCGTGTAGATCATATTAACTTATTTTTTTCCGATACAATATTCTAAATAATTTTCAGCCCGTCCAAAATAATGCTTTGAATGTCTCCGAATGGCGTTTATAGGAGAGCAAGGAAGGTATGTATTTATAATTCAATTTTAATTCTAAAAAAGGAGTGAAAATTAATGGTTCTTTATTTCTAATATTTTTCATAACGATCACTAGCTTATAGTCAAGTAACATTGTTGAACTCCTTTATCCTGTCCGCTTGGAACCAGTTTTTCAAATATATCAATGAAGTATTTTAGTTATGTTTCACATTAACTTTTGCTAAAATTCTTTTTTTATATGAAACTAGCTGACCCCGCAGCCGTTGTCCTGCGTGAAATTATGTGTTTTGAAATGAAAAGATAAGAATTCATGTTGTGTTGATAATCATTTATTTCAATGTAACGCAGCTTGATAAACAACATTTTTTAGTTTCTGTTCCGGTGCGTAAATGTAGAAGATGGTTTTTTAACTCGTTAGCACGCCACGTATGTCTGGTCGTGTAAAAAACATAGCATTTCCAAATTTATGCCACCCACTGACTTTTCTGTTGATCGTCATCTCAATTTCAATTTTCTCTGGAAACAGAATACGTTTGAACTGAAATTGCAAATCGTTAGAGCTCAAAAGAAATCCATAGAATCAAACTTCTGCCCCTTATATTTGATCGGTGCGTCAGATTGTGAAACATCATAACGACAGATTCAAATTTGAGACGCAAATGATGCGGTGGCATACCAAGCCTCTCCAAGGAATTTAGAAATTCCACTGTATAATTCACGGTGCCGTCTTCATTGTCAAGACGATTGATCGATTTGTATGACCGCAAGTCTCCCGGAATTTGACTTTGAATCTTCCAGTTTAAGTCAACAATATAGGTATTTGTGACAGCTAACATTGCGCATGCACTTAAAGAATCGCACTTACGATAATTTGGCCACTATTCGTATAAACATTCGTGATGAGTCCATCTTTCGTAAATTGATATACGGCATATGGAATTGATATCAAGCCACCGGAAGTATCAACCGGTATTGACCCATTTCTAATTCTTAGCGTATACGATGTCAAATGTCTTCGGCAATGTAATTTTTGGTCGTATCCCATAACGCGGATTTGAAGGCTGATATGTTGAAATGATTATCGCAAAAAGTGTGCGAACTTCAGTGGCATTCGAAGTAGCTATCGCGTCGTCCATCGTTTGATTCCAGTGATTATTATGTTCCAGCAATTGTATTTGCTGCCTTGCTTCTCAAAAAGTTGCACGCACCGTACCAATGACTCAAATGAAGTTGAGCCGCGTACATTAATCAATAGCAACCGAAGGTAAAAGCAGTCATCGTTTTTCGGGTGGACTGTGTAAATTCGTCCTAATGTATTAGTTGAGAACACACCTGGATGTCCATCTACTGGTTGGTACTGCTTTCTGCGTAACTATTTCTTCGACGATGCATTCTATGTATAATATCGAGGCATTTCCAAATAGAGCAAGTTCTCGCAAATGGATCACTGACGAAAGTTGAGAAAAAACTCGTAAATATTAATCTTGTTGGTGGCGGTGTTTCCACTGGATATACTGTATTCTCTGGGTACAAATAGACTCTTTGGTCATTCTCCAAATTAACTGCCAGATGCACAACAGTCGGAAAACGTTCATGAAATGCAAAAGTAAATATCTTACAAAACGCTTCATTGCAGTTCACATAGCGACCGATCGTTCAAGACCAATAACCGCCATGTTGCTTCCTTTGGTGACAAACGTATTTTATCGATTAGAACAGACTGCAATACGCAACATTGGCATGACTTTTGAATGTGAATTAGACAACAGTGGTTAATATGGTACGATCCATGTGTTGTCAACTTCGATGTGTTGTTTGATATTCCATCTCTAAATTGAATGCTAAATGTTCTGTCATTGTCGTCTGGTCAGCGACGCCGACACAGTGGATATCCATCATTTCTAGTTTGCGTTTTCGAAAGAAAAGCACGTGGATAGTGTTTCGTGCATTTATTGTCAGACATACAAACCGAAGTGTGTCCCCAAGGTCCATAAACCATATTGGTTTTCATCACTTCGTATAATACTTTATCTTTCTCTGCATCAGGAGTTTCCGCAGAAATGAGTTTATCAATTTGGTCTGGTGTAACAACCACCCACCATCCAAAATAATATATGCGTGCGGTAAACCTCTCTTTTACCACTCAACAGAGTATGTCTAGCATCCAACAGCACCACATATAAAAAAGTCGTGCTGTGACATCGTGACGATCGCTTGCTAATTGACCGCGATCCATAATACCGCACGTATGTCATCGCATCCTGGGAGTACTTCTTGCCTTGCCTTGCCTTGGGCTGCCATACGTTGATGGCAAGAAGAACGCCGGCGACTTCTTAGTGGCTTCGTAACAAATTTCAATCTGCAATTGATCATTTTGTATGAAACACACATAAAGTTTTCACTAAATAGTTTTAAAAAATTTTTGTTTTCAATAGCCGGAATAAAAAAGCAAGCGACCGAAATTGAATGATTCAAATAATTTAAAAATCAAAATATTGAAATACAAAACAAACAGAAGTTAAAAAAAAAATTTATGAAAAAAGTTACTTTTTGGATTTGTCCGATTTTCCGACTTTTTCTCACGAAAAGCATACGGTTTTT
Source organism: Bactrocera correcta (assembly GCA_027475135.1). NCBI lineage: Eukaryota > Metazoa > Arthropoda > Insecta > Diptera > Tephritidae > Bactrocera > Bactrocera correcta. The sequence goes on from CM050327.1 coordinate 32,740,642, forward strand.
TTTATTTCCAAACCTTCCATAATCCACAGAGAACAACCTCTGAAAATTTCATCAATAATGGTGCAGCCGTTCTCTTAGCGTTACTAACCAACAAACATTCGTTTGTATGGGAAAAAGAAAAGGGCTGTTTTTAGGGATTTTTCGACAATTATTCGAAATTTTCTTGCCGTTAAAACCATCCTTGAACCTCAAGGAACATTTAGAAAAAAGAATGGATCAAATTGGTGCAAGCGTTGTTGAGTTATGCGCTTACCAACACATTTTGCGATTCATTTTTATATATAAGATATGTATTCAAAATAAAGGATGCGGCATCGCAAATGAGGAAATTTCTGTGAGCGCCATTCACTTGGGAATGGCCAGAAACGATTATTTTACTTATGGGTCAAATAGCTCACGGCTTCCAGTCTTAGACCAAGTATCCTCTGCGTGGCCAAAAAACATTATTCTGAAGGCGACCTGAAGTGAAAAGGCGAATTATCCCTCCTCCATACAACAGCCTCGAATAAGATACCCTCTGTTTGATGACGACCACTGCAAACGTATTGAGTATTACCATTTAAGTGTATACACCTAGAATGTCCCTAGTGCGATTGACGGAACAAGGACTGAGACGAGTAGGTAGGTAGCTTGGAGCATACCTATGAAAGTTGCCACCGCCACGATGCCGATCTCGTGCTTGCCGACCACCAGTATGGATAAAGAAGGTATCTTTGGTACAATGGTCGGTAAATTCAGCCTCCATAATGAGACATCCCCAAAAGGGGTTAAGGCTGATTGACTTCGCCAGGGCCTGAAATAAGATTATCTGTAGTACTAGATTCCAGCATAGGAAAGTTCATCAAACTACCTGGCTGTCTCCGGATCGAAAAGCCACCAACCTGGTCGATCATGTTGTGATAGACGGAAGGCACGTCTACAATGGTTTAGAGGTGCGTACACTCCGAGGTCCTAACATCGACTCGAATTATTATTTTGTTGCAGCCAAGATACACACCCTCCTCTGGGCAAAAAAATATTCACCCCAAGAAACACAAAAAAAGTTCGACGTCGAGAAGCTGCAGTCACAACAGCCAACCGAACGACTCTCTACTCGATTTGCATTTCAGTTCTCCTGCTCTCCGAGAGCACTTTTCAGCAACTCGTATAAGAGAACTGTGGGACGGCGTTTCAAAAATGCGGTGGCTAACAGAAGGTTTCAAGACCCGAGCGTACTCTTGCAGAACACAAGGAGGTGATCTATTAACCGATGCCCAGAGCATACTAAAATTATGGAGGGAACACTTCTCCAGCCTGCCGAATGGAAGTGAATGCATAACGCCAGGAGAAGGCGAACCCGATTCCCCAATCGAAAATGATGGAGCAGACGTTCCACAATCCACAAAAAGGGAAATCCCACAATCTGCACCAACTACTGTGCAATAAGTCTTCTCAACATCGCGTGTAAGGTTCTATCGAGCGTATTGTGTGAAAGATTAAAGCCCACCGTCAACAAACTGATTGGACCTTATCAGTGTGGCTTTAGACCTGGCAAATCAACTACCGACCAGATATTTACCATGCGCCAAGTCTTGGAAAAGACCCGTGAAAGGAGAATCGACAGCACGAAAAGTAGCTGCCTCTATGCCACGATGTCTGAATTTGGTATCCCCGCAAAAGTAATACGGCTGTGTAAGCTGACTTTGAGCAACAACAAAAGCTCCGTCAAGAGCGGGAAGGACCTCTCTGAGCCGTTCGATACCAAACGAGGTTTCAGACAAGGCGACCCCCTCGTGCGACTTCTTCAATCTGCTGCTGGAGAAAATAGCTCGAGCTGCAGAACTTAATTGAGCAGGTACAATATTTTATAAGAGTGTACAGCTGCTGGCGTATGCCGATGATATTGATACCATCGGCCTCAACTCCCGCGCCGTTAGTTCTGCTTTCTTCAGACTGAACGAGGAAGCATAGCAAATGGGTCTGGCAGTGAACGAGGACAAGACAAAAAATCTTGTCGTCAAGCAAACAGTCGTCGCACTCGTCATAACTTTGAGGTTGTAGATAATTTCGTCAATTTAAGAACCATATATAAACACCAGCAGCAATGTCAGCCTGGAAATGCAACGCAGGATTACTCTTGCCAACAGGTGCTACTTCGGACTGAGTAGGCAATTGAGAAGTAAAGTCCCCTCTCGACTGACAAAAACCAAACTCTAAAAGTCACTATTATTCTCGTCCTGCTGTATGTTGCAGAAGCATTCGATGAAACGATGAGCTGTACGAGATGTACGACGCCATTGCCATAGTTCAGCGAATTAAAAGACAGCGGCTACGCTGGCTAGGTCATGTTGTCCGGAGGGATGAAAACACTCCAGCTCTGAAAGTATTCGACGCAGTACCCGCCGCGGGAAGCAGAGGAAGAGGAAGACCTCCACTCCGTTGGAAGGACCAAGTGGAGAAGGACCTGGCTTCGCTTGGAATATCCAATTGGCGCCACGTAGCGAAAAGAAGAAAAGACCGCCGCGCAGTTGTTAACTCGGCTATAATCACATAAGCGGTGTCTACGTTGGTAAAGAAGAAGAAGAAGCATAATTGCTATTTCAAATATTCATCTTTTCAAATTCTCCATAGCAAACCTCGGAACTTTTCTTCAAATATAATTAAAACAATATCCTTCCCGTCCCAACATTTTGACTTTCCCTTTCTTTTTCTTTCACTGATATAATATATTACCTATATAAATTTCTGGGGATTCTGTAACATCATTAATTCTGAGGGCATGCGAATTAGTGTTAAAACGCAAGGGAAGTTTTTCGTCGAATAAAAGCGAACATTTAGTAGACTGTAAGACTAAATATCTCAACGTAGGATTTTTACAAAAATCTTCCGCATCATTTCCGGATCTGAAAGTGAGGATCGCGCAATATTTGTATGAGTGAAAAAGAAGCCCAGAACCTTAATCATGACTGGATAGTTAAATCAAATTACTAAAAAGCCGATATGTGATTAAAAAAAAAAAAAATCAAATATAATAAAAACAAGAACATATTCAACATATATTCTTGAATAAATTCAAAATCCGAACACCTGAAAGCTTCAACATTTTTATAAAATATTACAACATTGTATTTGATGTGACTAAGGAGTGTTTGATTTGTCATAACATGAATGCTTTGTCATGTTTATTTTTACTATTTTTACTTTTAGGGTTGCCTTACTGAAACTCGTGAAACCAAACTTCGATTTGGTTCGGGAAAACAAAAAACAGCCTTACAATACTTTTGTTAGCCTTAGTATATTCAGAAAGTTTTCCAATTAAGTCATTATAGAATTTAAAAAATGTTATTGACATGAAGAATGTGCAAACAAGCCACAAATAGTCGCAAAATAACGGTTCACACCCACACACATAAAATATTAAGCGAACGTGTGCTGGACGTTTTTTGTAATTTTAATCAATTTCATGGCTCAGTGAGCCAACGACAAGTAGCACACACACATAAATACCCATTAATATGTACACACACTTATGCTCATGAGTGTACACCATCGAAAAAAGAAAAAAAAAATGTAAAAATTGTAAAAAATGGTGCACCATAATAAATTGCCACTGCAGCAAAAGGACATGGCAGAAATATGCTTGCAACACATGCACACAAGAAGCTAGTGGCAATCAACAGTTGTGTGTTGAGGTGTGTAAAAGGATGCCAAAGCGATCAATTGCAAAGCGGTCAGCTGCAGCGCTTGTGTATAAACACGCCTACCCCCAGGGAGAACACATTATTAACGCACGCACACATCTGCTCACGCCTTCGCCCACACTTGCCACACTCAGCTGCGCTCACTTCAATGCACGCTGCCACCCTGCAAAGCTCACTGAAGCTGCACATTGCTTTCAGTGGCACTTTTACACGCTTTTATACCCTCGAGCTGCTTAAAAATATCAGCAACTACTTTAACACTACAACAACACTATGCGAATGCATATGTATAACCCACATATGTACATACACATAAGCTAGTAAAGCATTTAATAATATTTTCCCGTTGCATACCGAGCCAACCAGTGGTCAGGACCTTTGAGCATACCGTTGTCATTAAAACATTACTCGGTCATGTATAAAGGCTCGCCACTGCTTGCCACATACTCAGCTGAGCATCTGCTTCGCATTCGGCCGGCCGCAGTCGGTCGCTGCACCTGCGTGGGTGTGTCTGTGCGTTGCACAATTTGCGGCTTCGTTGTGCGGTTATTTGCCACTTGGCCAGCGCTCGTCCCATCGGCATGTCGGCTTCCATGCAGAGGCTGCGTTCTTCGGTGGTTGCCTTGATTGATTGGTGGCTTGTCACTGAGGTTGCACGGAATGCTTTCGCATTGCCACAATTCACTAGCAGCTTGATTGCGAGTTTTCGAAATGCTCGACCCTCTAAATTAGTAGTAATTTACTTCAAATACTTCCGCTTAAAGTTTAATTACGAAAATTAATTGCCAAACGGAAGAGGTGTTTGTTTATTTTCGATTTAAATGAAGTTCATTTAACGTCAATCCTGATTTGTTTTTAAGGATTGAGGAATTATTTAAATTGAATTTATTTTCCGTATTGAGTATATTGAACTTCTGGTTGCCATCTGCTCGAAAATTATAATTAAGAAGAATAGAAAAGATAAAGAGACATTTTTAAAGGATTTAATAAATTCTACTTTGCACAATCGGATTTTAGTTCTGGGACTCAATAATTTAACTGACACAGATTTTATTAGAGAGAAACGCTTTTTTTCAGAGGCGGAATCTTCAAAGATGTCGTCAGTTTTCCGGACGATATGTACGATTCGTACTGGCACCTCCATTGGGACCACTCCCAAGCAGAATTTGCGGCGCAGTACGACTACGAGTACTGTATTCGGCCCACGGGCACTTTAGGCATTGGATCGTGAAGCCAAGCTTAGTCATTCGTCTTATCAGTCACGCACTTTCGACCTAAGTCCGGTTAATCCTTTTGTTTTCGCTGCGTTGCCACTCTTTCCTCCTCCTTCTCCTCAACTATAGCTGCCCACGCTCTCACTCTATCCCACACTACCTCTTATTGGATCATGTAAGGGACGATATTCTTCGTCGTCACTCGATCAGTTATCAAGTTCTCTACTTCAAATCTTTCTTTTTCATACATTGGACTGCTGCTGCGGAAGGAGCAATTTACTTCGTCATCCTGTCTGTGTTTGAAGAGGTATTCGCTGTTGTAACTATGCCTTGTTAAAAACTTTATAATTTAGAAATCAGTTTCCCCTTGTTTCCGTTTTACCCACTCTTGTGCGATTCTAATAAGCCTGTGCGTCGTTGCTTCGTCCTATCGTTTCTGCCGTTCGTTTGGGCTCCTTAGTCTATCCAGCTTCCTATCTTCTTGCCAGTACTTTTCGTTTTATCGAATACTCAGTTAATTTTCAAAGCCATTGAGCCTGCTATGACTCAATCCGCTTGATGTGATACAGTTCGGTAGGCACATGCAACATGGACTTACATACTTTGGCCAAAACGGCTCAACGGCTTGGTCAATCAATGTTAGCCCATTATCTTCGTTAGCGCTGCCGTCACTTTGTCTAGTTGCGTCTTGTAATTTTAGCAATCATTTCGGTGACAAATCAGCTGAGCAACACATGCCATCTAGAGGCTTGAAAAGCTATGATCCAATTTCGACTAATTTTCGGCGGAAGATGACATACATTAAAGGCACATTTGCTCGTGGTCTTTTTAATCAAATTTTATTGGTTATTGACTAAGGGTCTGTAATCTGAAAGACTCATATGGAATATAAAATGTTTATGTATGGAAAGTAGGCGTGGGTGTTGTTCGATATCACAACCCCCCAAACGAATATTGAATTAATGTCATACACCAAACTTGATGCCCACGCCCATTCTCAAATATTGATACCGGCTCCTATGAAAATCTTCAGTTCTATCTCAGGGGTAAAACTTAATTTTTAATAACTGTAATTTGTGTTATATTAAACGAGCGATGTACAGTTTGTTTTCGAAATCGTTACTTTAACCCTTCACACAAGCCCTCAACTATTCGGCCATTCATTATTAGCTGCACGCCCAGTTTCTATTCTTAATGAAGACGCTGCTCTAACCAAACACACACTACAGCGTAGTTCAGTGGATTAGATTCGGGATTTCCAGGCGGCTAGTCATCTGCGGCTTTGAAACTGGGAATATTGCTTTTAAGCCATTGTTTCGTGTTTTTTTCCTTGTAAGCTCGAGCAAAAATCGCTGGAATAATGTCAATGGAAAAGAATATTGCTTAAATGTTTTAATGTGCTTCTAAAATATCCTGCTGGTATCTTTTTCACAGAAGTGAAAAGATTACATCTTTAGGGGATACTCTTCATAACAGCAATTGAATGGTAACTACCACTTGGGATAATATTTTTTTGCGTTTTGCTTATCGGAAATTTCTTAAATGGTGAATTTTTTTTCCATTGTTATTAGGCATAATTTCATAGTCGTTGTCCGCGTGCCACTGAAGAATCCTCTGTTGAGTCTAATTTGCTATACGCGCGTGTTCAGAAGATGACCAGGTGACTAATGGTAGGCCTTCATCTTAATACTCGAAGGAAGCATAAAGCTAAACTATTTATGGTACAGTTGGAATATTTTCTCACATATCTGCATCTGCGTTATAAAGGATTGACTGTCACCGATCAGAAGGGCTGCAATTTGTTTTGATTATCATATAATCTAATACTATCAGATTTCAGCAAAACTTCATATTAAAAACTGAATTCAACATTCATTGTTTAAAGAAATCGTGAATGGATAACAATCAGTTTTTTAAGTATTAATTATTAAATTTTTTTGTGTGTCATAATGTATTGAGTTGATGTAGAAAACGGGACGAAATTCATTATATTACGGATATAAGGTTTGGACTTAAATTTTGCCCAATTTCATTCATATTCACCGGTGAATCACAAAATTTTGAAGAAACTTTGTTCACTTATTTCTTTTATTACAATATAACGCACTTTGACCTCAACGCTTCAAAGTCTGTTGAAAAGTCGGACATCATTTTGCATGGTATATTTAGTGCAGAGAAAGGGATAGTATGACTGCGTTAACTTCTGATATTGCTCATGGATACTTGAGAACATATTTCGATCAAATTTTTTAAATAGTGCGCCCAACAATAACGTTTCGCTTTGCAAAGTGCCGGTAGCGTTTATATCAAAAAGTGTTGTAATTATAGAAAATACATTATTACAGCTGACATTTATTCATACTCAATATTTTGTTCACTTTAAATGTTCCCTTTATATTTTAGTTTTCATTAAGGGGTTACATGTATTTACGGGTTAAAAAAAAAACGGTTTTTTATCTTCTTATTCTACAACATCTCTAGAATATTGTTATAATTTTACAAGTTGATCCGAGTAATAGTTTCGGACATACAGCCTTAAGAACTTATGTGCTCGAGGCTAGTTAGGCTAAATGCGCCGTCTTTAAACGCGTTTTTCTCAAAACTGTGCCTTTGAAGCTGGTTGGCGATATTTCTCGAGAACTACTCAACTGATCTTCATGAAATTTTAGACAGGTCTCTGAGATGCAATTCTTAAAGACTTGGACAACGGATTTTTTTTTTTGATTACAACTATTTGAAAAAAATTTTTTTTCGAAATTTTAATTTTATTTTTGTAAAAATGTCTGCCAAAAATGCTAGTTTCAGTGTTTCTTCCGTCATCCTAGTTCTAAATTAAGAATTTAACTAAAACACTTTTTTCACTTTGAATGATCCTGTATGAAGTTATTCTACCAACTCCGGTGCATCTTTTTTGCGAGGGGTCACCGGCAATGGCCCCGCAATGGCCGAGTTTAAGATATTTATTCCAAAAGTTTGAGAATTTCTTTGTTAATAGTGTATATTTGTACTAGTAAAAGATTCTTATATAATATTTCAATTTGTATATGAGAAAAAAATTGTTGAAAAAAGGTTGGTTCTTTTCGAGAAAACCCATGTCACCCCTTAACATTTTATATTACATTCCCTATTGGATTGAGGTTGGGTGACTGTGAAGAACTATCTAAATTTATATGGTTTTCATGTTTTCTTTGAGTATAGAATGTGCTTCCATGATTTGGACCACTGTCTTCTTCCTATCATAATTATTAATGTCGGAAAAAATTTCAGCAGACTATTATTTTTATAAAATTTAGTCATTCTAACGACGTTCAGGTTTTCTGTGAAGCATCTCAAAACCCGAAACTATTGAGCAGAAAAGCTTTCATAAACATGCTACTTTCGGGGGTGCTTTGCATTCTATTGAATAAATGTTTGTCTTTTTCTTAATCAAATAGGTGTCAAGGTTGAACAATACCAAACTTGACCCATCTGTAAATATTACATTTCTCCGATTTTGTTGATGTTTTCATGCGCCCAATGCAACCTTTTTTCATTGCGTGTTCTTGAAAGTAGAGGTTTGATTATAGTGCTCTGTTTGATGTCAAATCTCTGAATTTTGTACAACAACTTTCAAACCTGCGCTTGACTTTATGCTGTATTTGCGTGCTGGTTAATAAGTGAGGTGTCTTACGAGTAATAACATCCAAAGAGCACATATTTATGATAATTATATGTCGTAATACTAAGAATCCATCCACTTTGATTTTCTATCTGACTTTAAGGCGTTTATATTGGTAATTTTGGGTGAAATTTTTATAAAGAATAAAAAGATTTGGCGCTAAATATGAAAGAAATTGGGACTTCCGATCGTTTTGTTGATTGTTGTTGACACCTTTTACTATACTTTCCTTTAAATGAGGTTATATTACTTATATTACGTTAGGGTAAATTAGCTTGATCTTAATATAAATATTTCGGACAAGTATTATAGAAAATGAGTTTAGGAACTTTGTTTTTCTTTTTTTCGTAATTTTAATCTATTTTGATCTCTCTTTTTTCATACATTAACATACTACTGTGCCCAAAAAATAAGGTGACATTGTATTTATTTTGAAAATTCTTTATTTATTCTTCCAAATCAATTTCATCCCCTTCAAAGTAATCCTCTCCCGATGCAATGCACTTATGCCAACGAATTTTCCAATCTTCGAAACACCGGTTGTAGTCACTTTCCAGGATGGCCTTCAGTTCCGTCTTCGCTGCGGAATCTCCTCTATCGTATAAAAACGGTGTCCTCGGAGCTGTCTTTTAAGCTCGGTGAACAGCCAGAAGTCGCACGGCGCCAGATCAGGTGAATACGGTGGTTGCGGAACGATATGGGTTGAGTTTTTGGCGAAATGATCACGAATTACGAGGGCAGTATGGGATGGTGCATTATCGTGGTGTAAAAACCAAGAATTGTCTTTCCACAATTCCGGCCTTTTTAGGTGGATAGCGTTACGCAAACAACACACAACGTTGAAATAATATTCCTTGTTGACTGTTTGACCGGTTGGAAGGAATTCATAATGCACAACACCACGATAATCGAAGAAAACAGTCAACATGACCTTGATTGTTGAGAGACTTTGGCGCGATTTGTATGGTCTCGGCTCTCTTTTGGCACGATATTCGTTCGATTGATCGGTTGTTTCGGGGTCGTAAGCATAGATCCAAGTCTCATCGCCAGTTATAATGTGCTTCATGACACCCTGGTAGTCGGAAAGCATCGTTTCACACACTTCAACGCGACGCCTTTTTCCCAAAAAAATTCAATGTTTTCGGTACCGGTCGAGGTTTGACGCGCTTGAGGCCCAAAACATCCTTCAAAATGGTATTGGCTGAGCCTTTCGATATGCCAACTTCATCAGCAAAGTCTCTAATTGCTAATAGACGTTTTTTCAACACCAAATCTTTGATTTGTTGAACGTGAGCTTCGTCGGTTGAGGTTGATGGTCGCCCAGAACGCTCTTCGACACGTTCACGGCCGGCTTGGAACTCACTATATTCTAAAATTTTTTTTTAGACATAACCTCATCACCAAAGGCTTTCTGCACCATCCTCAATGTTTTCACAGGAGAAAATTGACATAAAACAACATAAAATCGAATTAATGGCCCGTCCACCAACCATGAGCCGCATAAATAAGATTTGCTTTAAAGACTTTCACGAGAAAATCAATAACACCGGTAGAGCACAGAAGTGTAGCTCGGCAAGTCTTACAAGTACTTGAGCGCTAGCAGATGCAGCCGTAGTGAACCGAGCCTTCCTCAATTTACGAGCATATTATTTCCCATAGCCGTACTGTTATCCGTACAGCTTGGTTTTTTGCCATAAACGTGGATTGCTTATTCATTACATCGGTCTTACTCCGTCTTTACAGTTGGCGGGAAAGTGTAAATTTATACCTATCCTTCAACAACGTTGCATTTTACTGTTAGTCTTGTCAGCTACCACGAAGGTAAGAAATCGAGCTTCGACCCTTCGAAGTGGCAGCAAAGCGAGCCTATAAGGTTTCGAAAAAATTACTCCAATAATAAATTTTTTTCTTAAAATTCGAATTAATTCAAAATTAAAGCTTTAAACAAGATTGATCTTCAGTAAGCATTTCGCTTGTTTTTGAAGTTATGTTCATTTAGCAGTCGTAATCGTGTAAGTTGTTGGACTTGTTAAATGTATGTATAATGAAAGGTTAAATAAATGGTGATATAACCGCGGTTATCTTTAAGGGGGTTTTCTAGTCTAGAAATTTAAGAGAATCGATTTTTTTTTTACATTTTCAAAGCTTAATTACTCAAGAATAAGTGTACAAGAGGATTTTTCAAAATTTAAATAATTTTCGGAGATATAGGCATTTTTCTGACCCGGTATCCAAACTGGTTCGGTCGGAACTAATCAAACAAAAGACATTAGAGAAACTTTAAACGCGTTTTTTCTCAAAACTTTGACTTTTTCGGAACAATACCCACGATTTCTCAGGTTCTACTGAACCGATTTACTTGAAATTTTTATAGAGTCTTCTTTATAGGCTTGTCTATGGTTGGAACTAGCCCACTAGCCCCATTCCAAAATTTGTATTTTTATTATTTTTAAACAATTCGAAGTAGTCAGAAAAAGTGTGAAATTTTTTTTTTTTTTCAGGCAGTCGCCATTTTGTGAAAAAAATGTTGCCCACTTTTCCGTAGTTCCGACCATTGCGACATTATTCTACATTAATAATCGTTTTTTTTCTGGTTTCAAATAACTAGGAGGGTTGAAATCATGGCCACGGTCACGTGGAAATTTTTAGAGACCCCCCAATTCGTCAGCTCATAATTTTTGAAACTTTTTACTTTTTTTAATTTTTAATTGTTTTCTGTACTCTTCAAAAATTAATAAATAACTAATAAAAAAAATGTATGCAAAAAATATTAATTGCCTTTTTTTTACGACAATTTAAAAATTACCTGAAATTCATGCTTCTAAACTAGAATACCCTCTTTAGTTTTATTACACTAAATTTTAAAATAACTACCTTTCACAAAATAGTTTAACTTTCTTCTGTTTGACTCCGCTATTTTTTTGTTTAATAATTTTAATTTATTTCTGATAAACAGTTTATCGTATAAAATTGACCCGGCTGGCAGAAAACCACACTGTATATTAATACAAAGGCTTCGGATTCAAAAAACAGACCAACGCTTAATCCACTTTTCAATAAATTGATCATTAGAAATTATGCATTTGATGAATGTTGCGATGGACTAAGCTGTTAAGTATCTTCTTTCCGATATTTTTTTGCAAAATAGTATTTTGAGACCAGTCGAGCAATTGTATGTAACACGACATCGCGAAAACATCATCGAAAATATGTTGAGTCGATCCATTAGAGATGTTTCTTTAACTTTCGGTTAGCGTTTCATATGCGATTTTCATTTTCGATTACTTCTCGACCTTCACGGTGTGATTTGTTTCACCTTAATAACATACCTTATAATAACAAGAAAAAACGTTAACTTCGGTTGCACCGAAGCTAAATACCCTTCATAGGTGCATTTCTGTTAGTAACTACATATGTGTCCAGTTTGTATGGAAGCTATATGTTATAGTTAACCGATCTGGACAATTTTTTCGGAGATTACATTGTTGCCTTAGAAAATAATATATACCAAATTTCGTGAATATATCTTGACAAATGCGAAAGTTTTCCATATGAGAACTTGATTCCGATCGTTCAGTTTATATGGCAGCTATATGATATAGTGGTCCGATATCGGCCGTTCCGACAAATGATCAGCTTCTTGAAGAGAAAATGACGTTTGCAAAATTTCAAAAGGATATCTTAAAAACTGAGGGACTAGTTCGTATATATACAGACACACGGACGGACAGACAGACGGACATGGCTAAATGGATTCAGCTCAACATACTGATCATTTATATATATAATATGTAGGGTCTGCGACGCTTACTTCTAAGTGTTACAAACATCGTGACAAACTAAATATATCCTGTTCAGGGTATAAAAAGTTGTATTCGTGATAAAGTAGATTCCCCAAAACACTTAGTAGCATTTTCAACGAATCCGTAGCTATGATACTGTTGGAAACATAAAATTTTAAAGAAAATCTTTATACAAATTGTTGAGTGGTAAAATTTGATAGACAAACTTTTTTCGTCGTAAATAAACAATAATAACTTTAAAATATGTGATAACGCTTTTATATTTGTATTACTTCAAAAACTCAAAGGAAAAATTAAATTAAATACTTTGAAATCCTCGCAACCTTAAAAATTGTTTTGTCCTTAGATCACTTTAACAAAAAGCAATTCAATAGTTCTGCATCAATGTCTTAACTCAATAAGTAGCGTTGCTTCAATTATGTTTGTTATTGTGCCATTTAAAAATTCAGAGATTTTGTACTCTGTAATACATTACGACCATATTTAACTTCATATCAGCTTGAAATCGTGCACCACAGATTGTTTCAATTCATCTACTTAATAATTCGCAGCCTCTCCGATACTCGGATATACGCTGTGTTCCTTTGCTTAGTTAACCAGAAGTGTTTAACGAACCAGCGGCCGGTTCGCAACAAAAGCACACTTTCAATTCCATTCGCGCCACTGAATACATGTGTATATGTATATGTGCAATTATTTATGCATGTGTGCGTTTGTAGCATTCCAACAGATATGCGTGCCTAGCCCTGCGCATTTTAGTGCTTAGCGCCTCTTTGATTTATTGATTGAAAATTCCATTTGCACTTTGAATTCCCGCGCAAAATAGGTCATTAGTGTGTTTGTGTGCGCAGAGAAGCATTTAAATTCATTTGGGCGCCTAAAAGCAGGCAAGCGGAACTAAATATTTGATTCGAACAGCAAATTACTACAGTTGAATTGTATACCCAGTGAGCGAAAAGGATTAAGCTGGTTTGTAGATGTATGTGCAGTGAAGATTTTATTGAGAAGAATGAATTCAAAAACTGGAGAGTAATATTTTTTAAATAAAAATTTATAGCAAAATTTGCTTACTTGTTTAAGAATATTAAATACTTTTATATACATACATATGTATGTATGCGAGTCGAAACTTTTTAAATTTATTTTTACGCTTTTTTTATTTAATTTAAAAAATTTGATATCAAATTTTAACTGATTAATTATTCTGAGAAGTAACATTATTATATTGAAATGATCTCTAACAAAACTATCTTCAAAAAAATAATGTGTCTGTTATATAGTTTTTATTCTATTCACTAAGCTTTACTCGTTTGGTTCAGTTGACATATTTGAGTGCTCTCTCAGCCGAATAGTTAGTCCATTGGCAATCGAGTGTAAAACAATTTAATTTGCTTATGAAAGTGATATAGGATTTTGTTGTTTTTGTAAGCATGTGCGGAATATGTTTAAAGGGAGAATTTATTTATTTCTTTAGTTTCCCAATTTAATTGCCAAAAGTATCATTACTTTTTATTATGCGTTGTTTGTTTATTTATTCGTATGTAGGAAGTTGTATGGTCAACATTGGGCGCTCTTTGAAAAACCATTGCACATGGGAAAACATATCTTTATTAGATATTGATTTTTTCAAACGAACAAAGCCCAAATTCTACAAAGACAACATCTGATGAGTCGACGTGAGGAGGATTTTTGGCCCTTTTCCGCATTGGCAACGGTGAATACCGCTGCCTATGGAACGATAAGATACGAGATATAAGACGGCATTGCATGAAAAGGCTCCAGCTCTGAAAATATTTAACGCAATATCCACCGGGGAAAGTAAAGAAAGAGAAACCCCTGCACTCTGTTTGAAAGGACAGGTGGAGAAGAACCTGGATACACTTGGAATCCTCTATTGACGCCCTGTTATACACTCTGCTATAACCGCGTAATCCGTGACTTCGGAGTGTTGAATTTTTCTATAATACCTTGTGTTGCATTTTAAATGACTCTGTACTATATTACACAAGTATGGTTTTGCCAATGGTCATGTGTCGCCTTACACCGGTCAATCGTTTAAAGCTCGCAGATATTCTATTCCATATTTTATAGCCGCCGAAAGGAAACAATAGAGATCTCATAAAATGTATATACTATAAATGATCAGCGAGTCGTGCCTAGCCGTCAATTTTTTTTTTGTCTGTATCAAAGTGAAATTTTGTACACGTCTTTCTCTTAAGATGTTTTCGGAAACCGCAGATATCGGGCACTATAGCAAACTATAGCCTTTTCTAACTATAAGTCACCAGGAGCGGACGGCATCTCTTGCCACATTTCGTTGGATTGATGAGAGATAGCTTTGCGATGTCGTATATCCCAGAACCTTCGAGAATAGTGAACTTAATCTTCATTCCAAGGTAGCAAGGAAGGACTACTCGCTTACTTCCTGAAAATTTCGCCCGCAGAGGGTGGGCGCTAACACTGCTCTCTACCAACTTACGGCTGAACTACAGAATTCGCTGGAAAATGGCGATGTTGCGATAAGCGCCTTTCTTGACATCGAAGGTATTGATATTTTTTTGCTTCCAAGCGTCATCCAGGCACTGGAGTAGGGGTATGTGCCGGTGCGAGTATGCAGATGGATAGAGGCTGTATTGCGTATTAGGAGGAAGAGTCTTGGTACTATGAGGGGTTGACCACAGGGTGCCTTAAACCCTTGCAGCAGATGAGGTCCTTGAGTTGCTCACAAACAATGGGATTCGGTGCCAGGAGTACGCCGATGAAATTGTCATAATGGCACGAAGTAAATTGAGAATACTTTCTGCGACATAGTCTAAATGGGCTTAAGCCTAGCAAAGGTATGGTGAAATATGGTAGTGTTAAACATCAACCCGTTAAAAACGACCATCGTCGTTTTTTTAAATCGAAGAAATCTTCCGTGTTTGAGCCCACTTACACTTGGTGGCAGAGAATTGGAGGTGTCTAAAAATATGAAATTCCTAGGTCTCACACTAGTCTCAACCTTACGGTGGAATAGGCACATGGTAGTAACGCTGTCCATAGCTACCAAGGCACTGATGATATGTAGACGCCTAGCCGGTAGATTCTCGGGCTGCAAGTCAGGTATCATAACGTGTATGTATACTATGAGCGTAAAGCCTATTGTCACTTATGGAGCAGTTGCTTTGGCATCGAAGGCAACGCAGTCTTCGGTAGGCTTTCAATTATCGCAGCTGCAAAGACTTACTTGTGTCTGCGTTTCCGGGGCAATGCGTACTTGCACAACCGCAGCACTTGAATTCATGTTGGAGCTCACACCGCTGCATCTAGTAATCAAACAGGCAGTGAAGCATACAGTACTGCTCATGGCAGCAGGGGATTTTGGCAAAGGGGGATAATGCCGTCTTAACAAATAAAGGTCGAGGGCAATTAGCTGGCCAACGAAATCGAGTCGGTGAAAGTGTTGATGGCTCCACTGTGAATGGCGGTCAGTACTTGCGAAAATCAGTTGCGTCCGAAGTCCGGTCAGTGTACTGTACGACGTCGTCGACGTAGTCGAGGAAAAACCTTTTGATGCTCCTAGGAAGCGGTTCCGCTCCAAGCATATGGCTGCAAGGGTGGTTTCTACGAAAACATTCCAACAGGAACTGCTTGGAGAGGCATTCATTATGTCCTTTTACTGGGAGCATAAGCGTCTCACTGTGAAGATGTTCTGTAGGAGACAGCAAAAGGCATCCCGTCGTGGTCCAGAGTGCAGTATTTTGGCAGGTCTGAAGTTTCCTCATCTGCGTACCACCGCATCCAGGCTACCATATTGCGCAGTTAAGGACCGGCCGGCCGATTTCCTTGTAAGTTGCCAACAACGTTTCTTTGTCTTTTCCCCATGTGCTACCGGCTAGCGAGGATTTGAGGATTTTGGGATTTGAGGATTTTGTTGCGGCTTTGTACCTTGGCGATAATTACGCTCGTATGGGGAGAGAAGGAGCTCAGACTATGGAAGGTTACACCTAAAAACTTAGGGTTACTGACAGTCGGAATTTTGACGTCATAGACTTCAATATTAAGTTCAAGTCTATACCCCTTCGTCCAGTTCGTAAATATGGTCGCTGTAGATTTGGTGGGGGAAACTGTGAGGTTCCGTGCAGTGAGGAAACGAGAAAGGTCGGAGGGGCAGTTGCTTACCTTCGAACACATGTCATCGATTCTATTGCTCGACGTCAATTTCGCGTAGTCATCTGCATACGAGGTTATAGAAACCCCCTCTGGTGGTTGCGAGAGTTTCGAGGTGTACATGTAAGTTAAACAGTAACGGAGAGAGGACACCACTCTGCGGAGCCCCCTGTTTAATTGTTCTCAGTTTAAATGTTTCACCTCGAAATAGTACGGATGACTACACAAATTAGTACTCACCGATCCAAACGGGGTTAGATCGCCGAAAAACTGGCAGATAAAATACGAATCATTTCCAGTCCGTAGAACCGGCTGTCGTGGAAATTGGGGACAATAGATCCTAGGTCGCAGTGCAAATCCTGAATTACTTTTTAACTATCTATAATATAGCTGCCATACCAACGGAACGTTCAAACGAAGTTAACGTTTTATCTTGCTTTGAGATTATTTTTTATCTGAACACAGTAGAGTATATAGATAATGATATATTTATTTCATATTTTTCACTACAAAATATTATCCACTACTTAAAAATCTAGTTATTTTTATATAAAATTATAGTTAATGGTAGATTACAATGTACTGAAAGTATTTATTTATCACAATTTTTGTCATTATCATTTATAAAATTAATGGTGCTGAATTTTTTAAATACTTTAAAAAAAGAAAGTCGTGCTAAAGTTTAAATTTTAAGCTACTTGACCTGTGACAATTGTCTAAACATTAACCAGAGCTTACATTTCGTAAAAATACATTAGGACTACTTTGATAAAATAAGAACTATTATTTTATGAGCGCTACTCTTAAATCAAACTAGCCACATAAGTACAGACGTAAGTGTTTAGGTAAACTATTTAAGTAATTGGTTATAAGGTTAAGTAATTAGATGAAACAGCCTGCCTTCAATTATCGTCGACAATAACTGGAATTCTGTAAGCACTCTGAGCGAGTAGCGACACCAAAACCATCTCCACCACGACCAAGCTGTTGATGATAGCTGCAAAAGGAAGGAACGATAGTAATGATTAAATTGCAATAACATAATTGTAATTAGTTCAAAATTAGTGAAACTTACACTGCTTATAGATAATGTGATTCATCGGATAGTCGCCGCCCAGTAATAATTTGTCCAACTGCTTGTCCAATATGAGATACTGCATCTTGCACAGCAATAAAATTAACTGAAGTGCGAACATTTTTTTCTAAACGACAATTAAATACAAATTACAGTTATTTATTACTATTGAAAATGCAACTTCACTCACCGTTGTACTATAATCCGAATGTAAATTATTCACCACACGCACCGTTATATTCAGCCCCCATGAACCGAGTATAATAGAAGTAATGATGAATGGCAGAAAATAGTATTGTACATCGTGGAATAAAGGCCTGGTAATGGAAAATGTAATCATTATTTTTACAGTTCTCATTAAATTAAAAATAATATCAAGAATCATAATAGTTATTTTAATAAAATCGAAAAAAAATGAATGCCCCGGGTGAGGCTCGAACTCACGACCTTAAGATTATGAGACTTACGCGCTGCCTACTGCGCCACCGAGGCTATATCTCCCCAGTTGTCAGATTACTTTTAAATACTTGTCTACATTTGTTGTTGTTGTAAGAACAATAGCATACTCGTACGTTGTTGTGTATTATTTAAATAGTCTAATTAATGTACATATTTGTATTTTATTTATAGCATTGCCAGCGGTGGGCTTTGGCATTATTTACCTATATAATTGGCGCTAGACAATTACTACAACAAACAATTGGTGTGGCGCTCCAATGACTCTTTTTGCTGGTTCTAATTGGTCTACTCTACTAGGTTTTGCTATCATTATAATATCAAATAAGTTAAATCCACTGTACGAGGTGATAATTAAATTTTGCGAAGATAAATTTTTTATTGGATTTCAGGCGTAACAACTAAGTTAAATACTATATTTCTTTCGACGAGATGATAATTAGATTGTTTGATGATAAAATATTTCTGGAATTCAGTTATAACAACTAAGGTCAATACTAAAGTTTTATTGAATGCACGAGAAGAAAATTAGATTTTTTGATAATAATTTTCTGGAATTCATGTATGTATAACCCACTAATTTTAATATTATAGTGTCATTTTCTACAGCATGTTGCATAGACGTTTTTTTTAACCTATAATTATATCCTAAACTTGCTACGATTCCTCATATAATTGATATCGTACGAGCTGGGTTGAGTGTTTTCCTAGGATCAATCGAATATTTTAATAAACTCCAGCAAGAGCAAGTCAGACGTAGAATAAATTTCATCATACTTTAACTGATTAGTTAATGGATAGAGTTCATCAAGGTGTCAAAACGAGAGAATATCGATTTTTTTGGGTTCTAAGAAAACCTCCAAATGTCCTATAAACTTTGAATTCGGTGTCCCTAACACTCATCGTTATAAAAATCGACTCCGAATACTAAACAAGTTAGAAAATATGACTGAAAGTTTCAAAACCTTCTTTGTAGGAGAAAGTATTGTCATTGTTGAGGGTTTCTTAGAGCTCAACAATTTAATAATGGCGAATGAAGAAGAGGTTATATTTATGCTGGATTTTCTTTAGTTTTCTACAAACTCAACAAATCATGACCACGAGATATCACTGGGCGAAAGGAAGGAATGCTGGTTCCTTAGAGTCAAGAGCAGCGGAGTTAAAAGTATCTGAACCCGAGTATCCTAAAGAAATTTACTTTTTGGAACCAAAGTTCGACTTGCAAGTAAATAACTATTAGAAAATATATAATCTCTAGATTTCGATAAAGGATTTTAGCCTTTCAAAATTATTGATGTGCGTAAGAAGGACTAATGGATTTATGAGACTAGTACTCAGTGACTGTAATTTTTGACAAAATTATCGTGAAGTAGTTAAGACAACGCTGTGACATTTCATCCGATAAAATATATTTAAACGATAAAAGTTCATTTTACTCACCATATCATTGTAGAAGATGCCATTCAACACCAACATTATGCTGCCCTGAACGAATGCCATTTGATACACAAGACATCGCAGCACTACAAATCGCCCCCTTGTAGGCGTCACACCTGGTAAACATATGCAACAGCAACAACATGGTGGCGTCTTAATCGGCACAGCCATGCCCGCTGTCTCCTTAATGAAACTGGTCTCAGAGCCAATAAAATGGCTGCACAGCTGATAGAAGAAGACGGCGCCGACCGTAAACGAGAGATGCATCACAGTGTGAAAGGTGAACCATAGCTTCGGCAAGAGTAGTGTGAGCAATGCTGCAAGGCTGATGAGCGGATACAAGGACACAAGCGCTATGGAAGGAGCTAGCAGTGGCTTGCGTAGACGTTGCTGAAGTTTAGCCAAGGTCGTGAGAAAAATGGAAATGGTGAGCATAAATGTTAAGACGGAGACGAATATGCAGAGTGTGACGAAGGGCGTGAGATCTGCGGGAGAATAAAAAAAAAATATTATTCTTTAGTAAGAGCGATCTAAGCTATACTCACTATTGTAGTATTCTGCTAATGTGGGATGTGTGAAGATGCTCTTTTCATCATCGTAGGTTAGATTGTTAAACTCCTCGCTATTTAACGCTGGAGTCGCTGTTAGATCTCCATTACTGCTGCCGGTGAATGGCGTAGTGGAATTTAGCGCTACTATGGGTTCTTCAGTAGTTGTGGACATTTTTCACAAATTTTTTATCTTCAACCGACTGCGTTTAAACAATTTTATATTGATGCCGTTGGATCTCCAGTCCTATCTAAGATGTGTGATGAAGCTGCAAATGAATTAAGCAAATATTAATTTTAATAGGCTACGAGCTCTTCTTCGTTTGTATTGCATTGATCTAATGTTTATTTTAAAATCTGTTTTATTTGATGTCTGAAAAACCTTAAGATTTTGCTTAAATATTTACTTTTGAATACAAGGTATGTACTAATTCAAACACAATGGCTCTTCAAGAATTTGTTTGCACAAAAATATACTGTTATTGGATACCTTTTGAGTATAATTTTGTTAAAGGAGTGCTTAAACCCATATACATACATACCTAAATAAATAAAATTACAAGTACTTATGTATCGCATGTATACACCCTTTTACCCATGATTTCAACCCTCCTAGTTATCTAAAACCAAAAAGAAAAAAAAAAGATTATTAATCTAGAATAATGTCGCAATGACCGGAACTACGGAAAAGTGGGGAAACAAATTTTCACAAAATGGCGACTGCCTGAAAAAAAGTTTTTTTGTATCACTTTCTCTGACTATTTAGAATTTTTTAAAAATACTAAAAATAAAAATTTGGGAATGGAGCTAGTTCCAACCATAGACAAGCCTATAAAGAAGATTGTATAAAAATTTCAAGTAAATCGGTCCAGTAGAACCTGAGAAGTCGTGGGTATCGTTCCGAAAAAGTCAGTTTTGAGAAAAACGCGTTTAAAGTTTCGCGTACTGTCTTTTGTTCGATTAGTTTCGGGCGAAGCAGTTTGGATGCCGGGTCAGAAAAATGCCTATATCTCCAAAAACAATTTGAATTTGAAAAATCCTCTTGTACACATAGTCTTGAGTAGTCAAACTTTGAAAAAAATCGATTTTTTAAAATTCCTAGACTGGAATACCCCCTTAAAATGATCGTAGATCAAGATAATTTACTCTAAAGATATCAAGGGTGGTATTGCACATATAGTTAGAGTATTAAAATATGCGAAAGCTCTGAAGAAAGTAAGTACCACAAGTTCCTAATGAAGACAATGAACTGCGACACAGATCAATAAAACTGTTAGCAAAATTGGATGAATTGCACTTCGAATACATTTTGCATCCGCCCGAATCTACAGATCGCTTTTTTCTGTTCTCAAAACACAAGAGGATCTTCGCTGAACGAAATTTAACCACAATGCTAGGTATTCACCGTAGCCAAGGCCAACTTTCAAGTTAATGTTAAATCGTAGATTGGTAGAAATGTTATCGAAAAGTTGTAGGATCGCTAAAATTAGTATACACAGCTGTAAAAAGGTCGAGTTTTTCCAAAGTAATGTACTTTTCTTTAAGACTAACCGAACTTTTAGCCTACCTGGTAAACAATAACCTAAATATCTAAACGAAGGCTGAGTTTACGAATCTCATGGAAGAAAATATAATTTTTAAAATGTTTGCAATATTTCTGAGCACAACTGTAAACGACTACATTTTGAGGGCCATAAATATGATATGTCATTTGCCACTTCCCCGAAACCAATTTGTGAACTCACTCAGCTGTGAGTGCTTGTAAAAAGAGTTGATACAAAATATTTGTTTTGCTGCTAGACGATAGCTTGACGTTGTTGCACTAGATGTATCTACGTTAATCAATATATTGTGTTACAAGTGTCATAGCGTGTTTAATTTACCACAACGAGCTAAGTGGATTGGCAGAAAAAAAAAAATGTTTCAGCAAATTGCATTTATTTAACTAAAATAACTGTTGTTTTAATGCTCAGGAAAATCAACGCCTTTGACTTAAATAATTTAAATAAATATAAATATATGTACATATATATATGTATGTATGGATGTGAACATATTTCTGTCTTGTAAGTGCACTTGAGTAAAAGTTTTCTTTGCAAATCAAGCAAATTTAGTAAGACAACGTAAAACTTATTTCTAGAAATACAAATAATGCTCAATTCTTCCGACTTTCCATGTGATGCATAAATTTAATTTGAATCCCAGGGAACTCTATCAGGCATTACAATGCAATCAATAGAATGCTTGTGGTGTTCTTGCTATGTCAAACAGAAACGTGAGTGTTTTCGATGGAATCGATTATGTTAAAAACTTATCTATACATTCACACATACATATGTATGTATGTATGTATAGCAGACAAACGCTCATTGATTGCTTTTGGGACAACACAAGGCATGTGTCTTCTACATGTGCATATGTATGTATAAGTATATATGGGGCCTGTGCTTAAAATTGAACTCCATATTTTAAAGACGAGGAAGACTTATTGGTTTTTCGTGCCTATTTTATTTTCAATTTACAAAAGTTATTCAAATAAGATTTGAAATATCAAATATCATACATATGTATGTATGTAGGTTTGTAAATACCTACGATTTTCTGTATTGAACTTGGACTTGTTCGTTCTGACATATGTATGTATGCTTCAGAAAATATCAATTAACGAAAGAATAGTGGCTATCTAGGCGTTGACGCATTTATTTCAAACACTGGACCGAAATTCATGTATTAGATTTGTTCATTAGTTATTGGAATTCTATATCGATTAGGAACTTAAGACTCAATCGCTGTTGAGTCCAATTTTCGATGCCTCGTTTAAGTATTTCGACTGGTAACTTGCGAATGATACGCATGATATTTTGCTCTAAGGCCTGAACACCAGCTGGATTTTCCGCATAGATTTTAGATTTTATGTCATGGAGCGACAACTGTTGCGATTGACGGTTTCGTTTTTATCGGTAGCATTTCCGAAGAAATATAGACTCATGTTTCCACCGGTACCGGCCCACAAACCACACCAAATCATTGGCAGGTTGTTCTTCGTCCAAAATGCGAAAATTTCTATTGAAACAGAAATGGGCCTCCTCGCTGAACAAAATTTGACTAGAAACGTGGGATCTTGATACTTTTCAAAATCTCATAGAGCGAAGCGATGTCGTTTGGGAAGTTCAAGCGACTTCAGTTCCTGCACAAGCTGCATTTTGTACACTTTCAATTTAAGATCTCGTCGTAAAATGCGTCAATTCGTTCCATAAGTCAGTACGAGTGGCCGTGAACGGCGCTGAATTGACTCTCAACCCTTTCAGCTACGGCTATTACACTTTTTACATTGCGTGATCTATTTGGTCGAATACTATCCAGTAATGAATGCTGAGTCTCAAGATGGCTCAGTAGGCCTGTTATGTTGACCATAAGTTGAGCGAAGCGTTCTTTACACACATAACGTGAATTTTCGTAATAAAGTTGAACGATTAGTGAACGTAAGTCAGTTTTTTTTTTCAAGAACATACTTACGTAAAAACATCAGGACAAAGGTATTGGTGGTGCCGTCTGGTTCTGAGTTCTAGCTTCTGTAACGGCAGCTACCTTAGCCGGAGAAATACACCGTGTATGTCCGATTTTGAGGTATTTCGCTATACATTTATTTAATTAAAAGCAATATTTTTCAAAAGTAGCCAGCACTCTCTAAAATACATCCTACAGATAAAATTTTAATATAATACTTGTATAATTGGATTCAGATATTCACTTTAAACAGATGGCACCTCTCTTTGCGCAGTTCTTGCATCCTTGAATTTGTAATGTTGTTGTTTTCATCCTATACATTGAGCAATGGCATCGTTCCAACTATTTTTCTTAAAACCATTCGACTTACTTTAACATCATCTTATTTTGTTACATTCGTAAGCTTTAAAAAACCTGCCTTAAAAATATTTTCTTTTACCAGATAAAATTTGACTTCATAAGTACCTGTTCGTTGGACCTAAACCTATACACATACATATATAGTATTTATTTGATCATATTAGGTTGTCAAAAAGTCGTTCATGAGTTATAGCGTCGCAAACATGGAGCAAAATAAAGAGAAAATACGGCATATTTTACAGTACTACTATGATAAAAGCAAAAATGCATTTCAAGCCGCTAATAAAATTTGTGCAGTTTATGGACCCGATACAGTTTCCATTTCCACCGAACAACGATGGTTTCAACGTTTTAGTTCTGGTGTAGAGGTGGTCGAAGATGCGCCACGCTCCGGAAGGCCTGTCGTCGAAAATTGCGATAAAATCGCTGAATTTGTCGAAAGAGACCGGCATAGTAGTCATCAAACCGTTATAAACCATTTGAAGAAGCTTGGAGTCACTATGAAGCTCGATGTATGGGTGCCACACGAATTGATTCAATAAAAATACCGCAAGACTTTTTTGACAAACCATTATTACCTTATGATTATTACGCTCGTTAGAAATTTCAATTCAGTCGTTGGCAATCGAAATTTTACAAAATTATGTAATTGAAATATAATTAATTTTGCCGCTAAAAGCCTTAATTATGACATAAAAATTAGTTTGTAAAGTCAATTATTCCACTTCAGTGATTGACAAAAAGCGCCATCAATTCAGTGAACGTGTTGGTAATCTGATAGTGACAAATTACCTCATAATTGCTTATTAACTTTTTAGTTAGACATCGCCAATAAATGAATGCTAAATGATAACGTTTTTTCCAACATTTTTTATAATTTTTAATCGCGTCAAAACAAGTGCAGAGATAATCAGCTGCAGAACTCCGAGTTGGCAGAGTAATGATATGCGGCGGCATTGTTCCTTGGCTTATCAGTAATCAAAGCCACTCAAGTGGCATTAAAGCGCTGTCATTTCATAAGCAAAGAAGGCAAAAAGCATAGAAATATAAGTGTCGGCAATATTCAATAATTACCGCTATTTGTAATTGTCACTGAAGTGACAAATGTCGAGGCAAACGGCAGTGGTCATGAGTCCATTGCGTTTTACATGCAAGCGGTCGCAAGTACTTAAGTATTTAAGCATTTGGCAATTGGTCAGCCCTGAAATGCGTCTAAGCTGTTGAATGCAAACATCAAAAGCGAATGGAAAAAGGCCATTCATCAAATCACAAATTCACGGCCATTTGATAGAAATCTCTTTCGTGATATCAACCAAATTAAAAACATCATTTAAAGAAAATAACGCAATTAGCTGAAAATAAAAGCGATATTAAAAGTTAGTTGAAAGATGCCAGCTAAGTTGCGATAAATGTTTGCGCACAATTAAACGTCACTGAGCACCGTTGCTCGACTTTGGCCGGCGTGTGACGTTGAACCAAACCAGTTTACCGCTAAAAAGGGCGAAAAGGGGCCGTAAATGGAACGAAAATATTATAAATTGTATGAAAACGCTTATTGTTTATGGCACGCTTATGTAATATCTAGCGCCAGCGAATGAATGACCGCGAGTTGCGTAAAATTTTGGACGGCTTTCGTGTTTAGCAGCTACTGTTATGAGCGGCAATGATTAAAATGAAAAGGAACGGCAACACTTTTAATTGCCGATTTGCTGCCCAATGCGTGACCTTTGCAATTAAATGCCCAGAGAAAAGGTGGTTCGCGAATTGTGCAAGATATTTAACGAATGGAATTAGTAGATTCGATCAAGGCTGCAGTACTGTTACACTAATTGACGGGCTTCTAAAAGTTTTTTGAAACCGATATATTTTTTCTTCAGTAAACTGAAAAATTTTGAAAGTAGTGTTAATATAATTTCAAGTAATACCCTAGCGAAGTCTTTCTTAAATTCTCTTTAATTCTTTAACTAACGCAAGTCTGACACTACAATAGAGTGGAAAGTAACGGTTAAGAACTTCAGTAGAAACCGAGAAAACTGGCCAGCTTATAATATAACTAAGTTACTCTGAGGAAATACCAGATGGTTTTGGAAATTAGACTGAAGCTAAATGCAGTTTAATAATAAAGAAGGGATATTGATTAAAATTGAAGTGCTGTAGTCTGGTTGGTCTTCTGTCGACCGATTAGATTCTACCTTCGTTATTCGGGAGTAATGTGTTGGAAGAATGGTTTCATATATGTATGTAGCATATTCCAACCCCTTTTTGCCGGAGATGGTCTTAATAAAGTTTCATCCGTAGTTACTATGTTTTACATTTTACCTTGGTGGGACATCTTTAAAATCATTTATCGCATATGCAGTAAATAAATTTCTCACGGCCGTGGTTTGACTTAATACCAATATGATTAAGGGTAATATAAAGCAGCATTGTTGCTAGATTTTGCTCCAGTGATGACAAAGATTTTTGATCCAAAAATATGTAATAATCGAAATAGCAACTCTTGGACGGATAATATTCGTTCTAATTTCGAATGAGTGGAACCGGTTGTTTATCACTGCATATGAGCGGTATATAATCAAAGCTCCTCAAGATGTGGCAAGGTTTGTAAGTTTTATGAAGTCTAGAACAAGTGTTCTGTCGATGTATACCATATAAAGGCAACTGGAAGTTTCAAAATCTTTCTTGTGAAATACTTTTTGAACACACTTCGTACCTCATTCATAATATTAAACGTTCAATGTTATCAATTAAAAAATTAAAAGTTATTAATTTTAATTTAAAAAAAAAAAATCGTATTAATTATTTTCAAACTATAAAGTATTATTAAAATTTGAATCCTGCAAATTTTTAAAAACTTTTTCCTCCATATTCATAAATAATACTTCACTGCATTCATTAGCTTAATCTCATAAAATTTATATTTTATATACATATCACTTAGCCACATCAACGGATGGCCAGATCTACTAGTAAATATTTATCTAAATTAAAAAAATAACCAAAATTATGAAAAAATGTGAATATTCTTGTAACTACAAGTAAAATTTGATGACGTAAAACTTTTGTTCGAATTCAAGTTTCGAATTGTTCCCAATTTTTTCGCCTTGATTGTGTCTAATTAATGCGCCTGCCTGCATAAATTAATCCTTAACAAATCGTATGCAAATAAATTTATTATAATTAGGCAAAAACTGTTGGCAAACAGCAATCCGCTTAATAGTCCCAACAACTAACTTTATGCAAACATACTTACATAACGAATTATACATTCACCACGGAGATGGTTGTGAGGCAACAAAATATAAGTATCAAAACGGCGACCAAAAATCTGTCTGCACCCCATAACATAGCTAATTAGTTAACTAATTTAAAGTTGTTTGTGTTGTAAATTGTTATCAAATTAACGACAATATATTTGCACTTACTCAAATAACAGTACTAAAAAGCTTAAGGCTACTCGCATTCAGCTGTGCTTACACTTGAAAGTTCAATAGAAAATCAACAAAGCATTAAGTACCGAAATTAGACAAGTAAATTTAAATGAGTTTTTATTTTTCAACGAGATTAACTCAATTGCGTCGATATTAATGGATTTACATTTGAGTGATTTAAGGAAATGTTGTATTAACTTTCACTTAAGATTTCTTCAACTTTTCTGAGCTCTAGATTATATTTGAAATACGGAATATATTCGCACTATTTTAAACCCTAAAACCCAATGCAAGCACCACACTATCTGCGAAATATCTCTACAATTAAGTGAAATGCTTCAACTCAACTTATCATAAATTGCGCAATTAATTTATGTTGATTGGGTTTTACTTGGTTTCTAATCAAGAAAACCTTGCATGTTTTCTGCGAATATTCGCTTTTATTTGAAGCTTCTCGGAATCGCAATTGCACTAATTGTCATTGAGAAGTAAATAATGCAACTTTGTTCAACATAAAAATGTATGAAAATGACGTTTTAGAGAATTCTCAACTGAATAAACGTTTAAACTTAGATGCATTGTACTGTTACAATGAAAATACAAAGCAACATACATACATATACGTATGTATAACAGATTCTTAAACAAAATCGTCTGACTTGAAATTGAAACACGTAATTTTCTAATTTATTATGAAATCTATGAAAATTTAAATGAACAATTGACTTACATTCTCTCAACTGCATTTTCTAATTCAAATTGACTCAACAGTCTGGCTGCTGCTAACATTGATTGCAACACATCTGTGCCAGCAAAAGTATTTATGTAAACTACGTATTCATGGAAATCATGCACTGGATCAATCTGATCAAGAACTAGTGCAAAAGCGGCTTATTTGGAGGTGGTATAGGTTCAAGACCTTGTTATCCCAGTTTGTCCACTTTTTCTACAGCCAGCAACATTTTAAAAGATACATATGTACATATATGTATATTATACTTTAGTGAGAGCAAAAGGTTACGTTTAGAATCATAATCAGATTGCATATTTTCCATAGACTACTTTCGCATATGTTTAAGTTTTATTATGCTCACATAAAATTGGATAATCAAAATCTATTCCTTTTTCACTTTTTTCGACTTTTCTTTCTTCATCTCGACTCAGAGAACGAAATAATTTCTTGCCTTTCACAATTCTGTACTGGGTTATTAATTCTGGTTGCAATTTTATAGAAGTTTCACTTTTATTGGTCATGTGCTGCTGATGCATGTGACTTCAGTAATTGCTGGTTATCAATTATAATTTTAGTTTTTGTGTAAATACTTGTATTTACTTGCAATACGAGTATGCTAGGTATCGTCTACGAATGACATGCAATAATGTTTATTGAACAAAAAAAAAATACACATGAGTTACATAAGAACACGCTACGTTTAGAATTGACAAGTATTAAGTTAGAATTTTTAAAGCATCGAGCGCCCATATATACATACATCAGGAAGAAAAAGAGAGAGGAATCGGAAGTCCGCTTATAGCATGTGAGCAATTTTTCTTTAGTTATAAGTAAGTTTCTAACACATTATTATCGCTTGTTTCAGTTAGAGAAGCCCTTCTATCTATGGATCTCTAGCTGATATACATGTTAGCTGTCCCTAGATTGTTTTCTAAAAATTAATGTAATGATTTTTAAGTTTAAGACTAGCAAATCTCATATTTCCTTTTGAAACATTCCACAAGCGGTCTTCTTCTTATTATAACAATTATCAAAGTTAATTATTAAGGGGCCAAATATATTGGAAGAAAATAGTTCACTCTCTAGTTGTTAATGCCCAATTTCAGATCGGTTAATTTTATAGTAACTGGCACATTTTATCTTGTAGTTTCATCCGTAATCAGGGATCAATTATTATTACTCTGTGATGCCTATCACTCTGCAACTAAAAATTTTAGCTTTGAAAGGCATGCATGATGTGAAATTATTTTAAAGCGGTAATTATTAACCCTTTGCCTCGTATATATATGTAGATCATTTGCTAATATATCTCAGAAAAAGAGGTGGGATTTTTTAAAAAAATTAAGCAGAAAATTACAAGTACATTCCATACATACATATGTATATTGGTGACTCCGAAGATTTGAATGATTTAGGATATACTACTGTGCCCAAAAAATAAGATGAATTTTGAATTTAAACCGCGCGCGTCGAAGAATTTGGAGAATTATTTTTTTTTTTTTAGGTTGGTAGTACTGTCAGTCACATTTATGTCAAATTTCATGTCAAAATAATCATTAGCGTTTGAGATACGTGGTCCAGGGCGACCATCAACCTCGACCGATTTCTTCGATTATCGTGGTGTTGTGCATTATGAATTCCTTCCAATTTGTCAAACAGTCAACGAGGAATATTATTTGAACGTGATGCGTCGTTTGAGTAAAGCTATCCATCAACCTCGACCGATTTCTTCGATTATCGTGGTGTTGTGCATTATGAATTCCTTCCAATTTGTCAAACAGTCAACGAGGAATATTATTTGAACGTGATGCGTCGTTTGAGTAAAGCTATCCGCCTAAAAAGGCCGGTATTGTTGAAAGACAGTTCTTGGTTTTTACACCACGATAATATACCATCCCATACTGCCCCCGTAATTCGTGATCACTCGCTAAAAACTCACCCATATCGTTCCGCAACCACTGTATTCACCTGATCTGGCGCCGTGCAACTTCTGGCTGTTCACCAAGCTCAAAAGACCGCTCCGGGGACACCGTTTTTATACGATAGAGGAGATTCAAGCCGCAGCGAAGACGGAACTGAAGGCCATACCGGAAAGTGACTACAACCAGTGTTTCGAAGATTGGAAAATTCGTTGGCATAAGTGCGTTGCATCGGGAGGGGATTACTTTGAAGGGGATGAAATTGATTTGGAAGAATAAATAAAATAAATACAATGTCACCTTATTCTTTGGGTCTCAGAAAAAGTGGGGAGATTTTTTAAAAAAATAAGCAGAAATCTAGAAGTATATACCATACATATGTATGTATTATATAGTGACTCCGAAGATTTGAATGATTTAGGATATACATATAGAATTAATCAACTCTAACTTTAATAGCAGGCATGTGCTAACTTCTGTTAGCTGTAGTAAGTTTATTGCATTATACATACTGTATACAAAGTCCTATGTGTGTACATCGTTTAAACCAGAAGTATTCCCATTAACCGCTAAATGTACAGGGAGTAATCGTCGCGTAATTATTTTGATTGCTCTTTTCGCAATACAAAAACCGTAAATTCAGTCGAGTGAAACAAAGCAAGAGATTACGTGAGCTGTTATGAATGACGTTGGACAACGGTAATTATAGAAATAGCCGCAAAACTATAAAAACATACATACGAGTATGTACAAATCAGTAAAACCAAAAAATTGGCGATCATGCAAGAATGCCGACGGTTTTGCGGTTGCGAGTGTAATTAACTCAACGAAAGTGAAAATCAAAACAGAAAAAATTGCAGTCGCTTGAAAGCGAGCAAAGCCGAATGATCACGGTGTCCGCAGGTTATTCAAATTTGTTTTAACAAGAAATACCTGCGAGGTGAACAAATGCATGCAGCAAGAGAAAGAGAGTGAAAGGCACGCTGGAGCGGCGCCACGAAAAAGCAGCGGCACAACACAGCTGATTTTGGTAAATAACTGTGTATGTACATACATATGTATGTACATATGTAGGCATGTATAATCGCGGGTAGAAAAGCGGCATGACAAGCAGACAGAAGAGAGCCGCCCCAAAAGCAACGAACCACAACAAAGAGCGAGCACGCTGAGCGACGGTGAGCGGATTGCGAGCGCTCGGAGCTTATCGTTGGCGCATTACGATCACGCTGTGGGGTATTGACAGTTTGAATGCCTCTGTATGTTAAAGTATTGTATGTGCATATTTCAATTGAAGCGCGTTTCTTTAACTTCCATACAAATAATTACTCAGCTCAATTAATGTGCGCTCGTGGAATTCCGCTTTGATGTTTCCTAGAAAGCGCAAATTATTCGTGTTTTAATTGCCGAAGTGGTCACGAATCAAGCACAGAAAACTGTTTAGAATTCTCTTTAGAGTCTAAGTCAGTAGTAAGAAATTGCCTTTCAGTTTGTCATTTAATGGTATTTGAATTAGAATTCTGTTGCTGAGTGACAAGCAACACCTGAACTTATGGGTAAATATAGTATATAGTATATAAATATATACTTATGTATGTAAGCAAGAAAATTTGTAGTTTTACATGAATGAATCGAATTCGAACTTTGACGCTTGCCAATTCTATTTTGGTTTATCTACCTATGTATGTATGCATATATTTATGTATGTAAGTCAGTTTGTATTTGTGTATCAAATATATACATACATATACATGTATCTACTTACATATATGGGTCCAACACGTGTTAGAATCGTGTTTTAAAGAGAATTTGATGACAAATGTGTATTCAGAATTATTCATATCTACATATTTATCGATATATGAAAGAATGTATTTAGATACATATGCATACATACGTATACATGTGGATGTCGCCTACAAATTTACACACAAGTGCTGTGTGCGGAGGTTCTGAGCTTATTTGGCGCGCATTTTTGTTGTAGTTGTAATTATTTCATTTGCAAAATCGTTGCTTCGTGAAGCGAACTTTGCATTTTAAGCAAATTTGTATTTTAATATATATCTATACTACGATCCATTGTAATCGGTAAATAGGCTTTGCTGTTAAAATTTTATTAAGGGAATTTTTATAATCAATAAAATTGTAGCTTATAATTGTATTAAGCTTGAACCTCAGCCTTATACATACATATGTATTATACATATGTACCTATCTATGTACTTATATTTAAATATATATATTAGGGGGGGTCAACAAAGCAAATGTTTTTTCGCATGGAACTCAGAAAAATTGGTTGATAGACATCT
Source organism: Bactrocera correcta (assembly GCA_027475135.1). Lineage (NCBI taxonomy): Eukaryota > Metazoa > Arthropoda > Insecta > Diptera > Tephritidae > Bactrocera > Bactrocera correcta. The sequence continues at coordinate 32,772,918 of CM050327.1, forward strand.
CAAAGAAATTCTCTACCAGTAGCTGCTTCAGGAAAGGATTATCACTGAATTACAATTTTATATCTCTCAAATTGACCGATATTTGTCCTAAAAAGTCAATTAAAGGTATAAGCCCCGAAACCTAGGGGCTTGAAAACGCTAAATGTATTATTCGAGCAAAGCTTTATATTTGGTTGAAATCGGTTGAGCAGGCCCCGAGATATATGACCTTACCTTATAGTGGGAGGTGCCGCGCCTATCGTACCATTTAGTTTTTTGAGCCCTCTCGTGCTAGCCCAAGCGTAAAATTTAATGTCCGTGGCGTATTTGGTTATTGATTTATTGCGCTTTTAGTAGTTTTTAACAGCACCGTTAAATGGAGAATGGGCGGGGTTATAATCCGCTTTTAAAAATTGTTATACTGTTAGTAAAAGTGCGTATGGGAATTGTGTTAAGCGGCCATACCAGCTTTGTTGCTCTAGGTGACATACATACATATGTATATATTCAACCTAATAGAAGGTTGGACCACGCCTATTTTTTCCACATTTTAAGCACACAGGTGTGCCTCGCTACTGCAATCCTCTGTGCCAAAATACAGTTCTATATCTTTTTGTAGTGCTTAGTTAAGACACTTTATAGGTTTTCCTTTACTGGCGTTTTGTGGGCGTGGCAGTGTTCCGTAACGTTCATCTACGAATTCCACCTTACTTTTAACCAAGGAACATGTATACCAAGTTTCTGCAAAGTATCTTAATTTGTACTCAAGTTACAGCTTGCACGGCCGGACAAACGGATGGACGACCGGACAGAAAGTCACTCGGACTTAATCTTTACTTGTCATCCTGATCATATGTATACATATATGTAAGTGTATAACCCCATATCTACCTCACTTAGTTTTGGGTGAATAAAACTATTGTACTCTGTAACAACTGGTTGTAATAGTATAAAAAGAGGAAAACGAAACAGTTTTTCCAGTACAGTAAACTTCAGACAAGACTACGGGCTTTGCAATTTAAAATGATTTTTATTATTTTTTTTAAGCGAGTTATAATATTTGAAAGAAGCTTATGCGTATGCAACAGATACATACGTATATTTTCTAGTAGTTGAAAGTGACACATTTATTTTTGATAGGAAAAAAAAATAGAAAACTGTAAGCTGGAGTACCTTCCGGTCATACTTGGCGATACATTCTTAGAGGTGTTTGTAAACAAATTTTTGAGATTATAGATCAAACCATGAATCGTGGTTTTATCATTCCGAATATATACATATGTATGTATTTCTATTACAAAAAATGTTAGTAGGGACCCGAATAGATTTGTAACAAGAAATATGGAACTATTTCCACGTACAAGGCGAGTGTGAAAGTTTACCCATTAGGAGACGCTATCTAGTCATATTCCATAGACTGTGTTCTATTATAATTTTATACTAAATATTAGAATATTTTCAAATAAATTTCCTTAAAAAATCCTTCAATAGATCGAGGCAATTTCAAAAATACCATAAACCAATATGAAATACTCAAAGAAGCTGAGGTTAAGATATTGATTTCAGTTGAGAAATACGCATACTCTATCCTAGACCAAAAATAGGCTATGAGTTACCGCCGCATTAATACAAACAGTAATAACCACAAGAACATTGCGGTCACGAATTATTTAACTATACGTGGTGTACTCCAAAGCATTTGTGTATGTTTCAAAGGAAACATCACATTTTAAAATGCAGTAAGCCATATTTGCGAGAGATTCCTTTTCTTAGACTTTGTTTTACGGAATCTATCACTTACCTTTCCTCACTATTATACTTCACATATGTGTGTGTGTATATGTAGAGACTGAGATCATTGAAATTTTTGGAAGATTTTAAAATAATTGAGTTTCGTTACAGGGGAGAGGGGTTAGTTTAGAGAGGATTATTGTCATAAAAATGATTAGAATTTCAACTTAATTTAATTAGCCGTTAACAGTAATCGTGACAAAGAGTCACGAAGCTTACAAGTATTAGCAGTTAGTCTTCATAAATTTGCTGAAAACCGTATCGCGCTCTTTTTTAAACACGTTCTCGCTGGTTATCTTCAGTTTTTTCAACATCATACTTTCATAATGGCACGTTTGTCTTCGTGATTCACTTTGTTTTATAATTACCGCGTTGCTAATTGAAACGTAACAGTTATCACATACCACTCTTCTGTATTTCATTAGAATTATAAAGCGTGAAACAGAGTTTTATGCATCGAAAGTTTTGAACTGATGTGGGGGAACTGCTAATGGCATGTTTGCAGAAAATTGTTATAATTATTATTCAATAATTAAATGTTGTCGCACGGTAAACAAATGATATTTATAGGCTTCGATTAGGGGGTCAAATTTAAAATATTATAATACCAAACCTTCTACAAACTTTATAATAACATATACTTAACTTAACAACTTAATTTCCATTCCTTGGAGTAGCTTTGCCTATAATGACATTTTGTCTACAAAGACATTTTACGAACAGTTTTCTATGCTTTAATTTTTTAAAGAAGAGTGTTACAAACCGAGAGGGTTTTAAATGTCCGTACTTAGCCAAATTGTTAACTGTCAAAGTCATGTCAAACTAAAATAACTGTATTTTTGTCACTAATTTTGAAATAGAGAAAAAATCACTCACTATTCATAAAAATTTAATTTCTTACAAACATACTATAATATTTACATATTTGAGAGTTAAAAAGTTAAGTTAAGTTAAGTTTTCAAAAAATGTCAAACTATCCAGTCAGCTGTTCACGTGTCAATCTTTATTCGTTCTAAGCTCAGAAAACTTTTCTCTTAATTTTCAGTTACTTTCACTTTCTCTTGAAAACGTCTTCAATGAAAAAATTATCAAAGTTCACAAATATCGATATATTGCGATTAGAGAATCAATAAACAAATATTGTTAAAACATTTCAAAATGTGCAACGCTGGTTCTTGGTCGTTGTTGAATGTGTGCTACAACGTTTCATTATATATTAATATATACTATATATTACAAACAAAATATACATACTGACAAAAATTTCGCGCGTATAAATATTTCAACTAAGCAGTTTAGGGTCTAGACTCTGGGCACAGTGCGGCGTCTTTATACATTTCTTTGTCACGGTCAATGTGTCGTTGTCGACGACTAAGGTGCACAGACATTGTCGGCGTCACTTGTGCGTACAGATGAACACACATTTATACCATGGGGATTAGAGAGGGTCGTTTTTTTTCTATAGCATCGCGTATATATACATATATATGTATGTATATGCCAAAGTTGTATGATCTTATCGATTCCAAATGATCGATATTAAAATATACCTACGTTTTAAATTTTGTTCGGATATCTCAAAAACCCATAAGAAATCCGCCGCTGGCTCGAGACGAGGCTTCAGACCCATATTCCTTTGGGTAAAGCTGTTCAGAATCGATCCATTTTTTGGCTCTATGTAAATCAACCCGCTCTAATGTGCATACACAGATTGTTGTTGCTTAAATTGTTAATTGTGGCCAAGGGTTTAGTACGTTTTTTTTTCAAAGCATTAAAGTTTTTAGATTTTCTCACAAATCCCGAGCGCTTTGAGAAACATGTGATAAGCGAAAAGCAAAAACTGTATAGATTATATCCCCGAGCCATACGTGAGCGAGCGCCTCGACGATGTGTTGGCGCGCAATCATTAGCGCTTTCATGAAATATGCCTCGATTTTATTCGCATTAATGAGGAAATTATGTATTTCATAAGTGAAACACTCGAAATCACAAAACAACGATGCTATTTAGCTTCTGCCTTTGAAATTAATTTGTAAATCTCACGCAGACTTATTAGAAAATAAAAATAAATTGAAGCAGTTTTGTTTACAAAATAAATAATAAAGCCAATATGTGGTAGGAGCATATTGAATAAGAAATTTTCACAACTCATGCCTGAACATACATGCATATGTACATATGTATTTATGTATAAGTATGTATATATATATATATACGCATAGAGCTATAAAGAGCCAAAGACGTGCCCCTTGTACCGTAAACGAAAAACGCTCTGTGCGCCGATATCCATTTGAAAAGCGCTGATCGTCTACTTATAATTATTATTATTTAATTTTCGACTTTTTTTTTCTTTTTCCGAAAAAAACTCTTTCGAAAAAGTCGCCGGGAAACGCGCATTTTTGTCGACGAAATACTTTAGCACACACTAAACTGACACCTTACTTATGTGTACTAAAAAAAGAACAACCAATAAAAATAAGATCTAATAAATCTGGCTAATGTCGTGACACGTAGTACTGAAAACAGACAAAATATTTTGAGAAAGCAAAAACATTGCGAAAACAACGAAGTAATGACGAGCTGTCTAGGATTTTAAAAATATGCGTTTTGCTCTTAAAATATTTCTGTGCTTATGCTTCTCACAATTTTGTATTGTCTTGGTTTTATTCGTCTCAGTTATATGATATTTTGGGTAAAAACCTTTCTTTATAAATATTTTTTTTTTTTTGATTTGTGATCGCAACGCAACTTGATTGCTTCAATCTTCAAAATAACAAAATGAAATATGTTTGGAATTCAGTTGCGCTTGGTCTTCGTTCAAGCATAGAAATAATTATATGTAGAGCTTCTCATACATACATATATTGTTTTGCACTAACTGGCCTTATATTCACATTTTTTGTGGGCTACTTCGAAAAATTTTAAATTCCAGCCCGATCATGAAGGAGAATGCTAAAAAGCATGTTTAAAATATTTAACATAATTTTACAGTAAATAAATATTTTTCGAGTTGCCACCTGACCACAAAAAAGTACTTGAAACCATAATAAACTAGAAAACCATTAATTTCGGTTGTTGAAGCTATAATACCTTTCACTAAAATAATACTAATAATTCTTTACAAGCACTTTGACTTTGATCTGCCAGTTTGTATGGCAGCTACATATAAAGTGATATCTATAGCGTAATATAATTATCCGATCTGAACAATTTCTTCGGAGATTACATCATTGGCTTAGGCAATAATCCTTGCCATATTTCTTGAAGATATTTCGTTAAATGGAAAAGCTTTCCATGCAAGCACTTTATTGCGATCGTTCAATTTGTATGACAGCTATATGCTATAGTCCGTTATCGGCCGTTTTGATAAATGAGCACCTTTTCCTTTTTGGGAGGATATAAAGCGTTATAAAATAAAAATAAATTTCAAATCGATATCTCAAAGCCTAAGACTAGTTCGCATATATACAGACAGACCGATAGACGGACGAATAGACGTACATGACCAAGCCAACTCAGTTCGTCAAGCTGATCATTTATGTATATACATATGTATGAATATTATAGGGTCTCTGACGTTTCCTTTTGGGCGTTACAAAAATCGTGGCAAACTTGATATGCCCGGAATCCTTTGCGGAGTTGCCCCCTACCTAAAAATTATTTGAAATTTTGTAATAAACTGCAATACACCCTACATAGGACACTGAAACAGGCACCCAGAACGTTTTGAATTTTATATAAATTTTAATTCGAATAACTTGTTTTTGTATTGTTAGACTTCTGGAAGTTTCGCAGTTCGAAGGACTCGAAAAAGTATGACATTTAGATTGTTGACGTCGACGTCTTATAAGACGAATACTTTGGCTGAAAATAAACTGAACCTCTATCTGGCATTACTAAGGAATAGTAAGTCCATGCATGTATGACGTGACAGCCGGTCATTTTAACCTAACATAACCTAATTTTTTTAGTCTAAATATAAAATGCTTATGGCATTCTTTCGCTTAAATACTTAAGAATACGATTTCTAAGGTAATGTTATTGTGAAAATGCAGTTTAAATGTCTATACATTTTCGGCTGACTTGAAACATTAAGTTTCGAGATAAATTTTACTAACACGAACTGTTTGACAGTAGAGCGTATTTGACAGGGAACATTGTTTCTCTATTCATCCAAATGAATCATGTTTTTGCATTTCTAAAGTAAAAAAGCTGTAAGACATGTATAGTACACACTTCGGTGCTAAGTTGGAAAGCCTGAAAGTGAAAAATGTCAAGTGAAATAAGCTGGCGATGTTTGAATATGCGCCAACTATTCCTAGTCATTATTTCCAATGTAGACGGTTTTTGACTTTGCGAAACTGTGATCGGTAAATTGGCTAGCCTTTACTTAACATCCATGAACTGAGGTCGTCTAGTTTGTGTTGGTGCCTTGAAGACATTTATTTTAGGGCACATTGTATTGCCACTCGCTTGCTAGCGTATTGAGGTTATATGTTACACCATTGCCCCCGACTGTATGAAAATAAACACATGTATAATTTTATGAAGATCAATGGCCATTAAGTGAATGGCGTAGCCTCGATGTTGAAGCTCTTGAAGCCATTTTTCACTTAAGTGGAATAAATGCCAAATATAAACTTAAATTTTTTACCAATAATGGACTAATTTTATTTATAAATGCTAGAAAAATATATTTGACTAATATTCAATTTTTGTTTTTTGATATTTTAAATTATAAAGATTTAAATTAGTGTAGCATAAATGACGAGATATGACTCTGCTAGCTCAGGAGCAAACAAAAATATATTGATAAGCGCCCATAAACAATTTAGATTTGTAAAAAAATTAAAGTCAAATTAATAAAAGATCTATAAAATTTCATTCAATCAAAGCCTTGGCAAATTTGCTTTTTTCTGTTTATTCGTATTTGAGTTCATGTCTTTGCACTCTGCTCTGCGAGTGGCAAATGGCAAAACGTGATAGCGCCGGGGGCTATGTTGCTGAAACACATACATACATACGTACATGGTATACATATGTATGTATGCAATAAAATTATAATCTGCTCTTTGCGTATAAGAAAATCATGTGGTATAAAAAAAAAAAACAAAAATAAATTTATTAATATTAAAATTGAATCAGCAGAATTAATATTGATTTTTTGTATTTTTTGGAACTATTGGAATTTACATACATACAAATCAATATCATATTTGTTTTTTGCATAAATATATATTAAATGCCAAATTATGTTCGCTGCCAATTATCATATGAAGGGCATAGAAAGTATTGTTTTGATTTTAAATTTTAAATAAATATAAGATTTTCAAGGTTAAGCACCAACAGCTCTTTGATATCCGAGCATTGTCTTGTCAGGAATAAAGGGATGTCCAACTTATTCCAGTATGAGAGCGCTTCAAAATTAGCATTTTTTATAACATTTTCCATTATGGCCAGATTCAAAAAAAATAATAATTTTTGGGCATTTATCATCCCAACACCCAATATTTAATACGAATAATTATTACTAAATAGTGGTTATTTATTATATAGAGAAACTATTTAAATCTTTTTAAAGTATATTAGAACAACTGACTTTTGACCTTTCTATACCCAATAAAAGGATTTAAGCTTGTTAGCTCTCAATCACTAAATGTTTTTTAATTATTTTCCATTGAAAATAATAATAATGCTTCAAATTACAAAACTTTTCATCAAATACCTTTAAATTTTACAACTTTATTTAATTTTCATTGTTTAACATTTTTTATAAGTGGTCTTGAACGACTGTCAAAGTTCAGGTGGTTTTGACGTTTAGCAATTGCTCTCTCACTTCCAGTGAAAGAGGAGTTGGACATCTCTTTATCTCTGGTCTTGTCTTGCCCTGCAAAAACTGTTTTGTCATTTGCTAATTTGTGGGATATGGAGTACTCTACTGAATCTATGTTTATTTATATATAAAAGAAAGTTGATGTTAGTTACACCATTTATAACTCAAGAACGGCTGAACCGATTTGGCTGAAAATTGGTGGAGAGGTAGCTTAAAACCAGGGTAAGGACATAGGATACCTTTTATCTATTTATGTCAAAATTTAATACAACTCATAAGTACAAAAATTATGTTTTAAATCATAAGCATTTGTTCAAAATTCATGTTTGTAGGAATCATTTGAATATATGCGTACAATTTTAAACAGAGTCTTTTCAAAAATAATACAATTGCTAAATATTTGGAATATAAGAAAAGAACTGCAACCAAATACGCAGTGAAATAGATTATAACTGGCTCAGTAATCAGTCATTTCGCCTGTTTCCAGGTTAGCATCCCAAAAGACTGATGTCATAACCTTTCCAGTCGCCTTTTTGTTTTTCCACGCTTAAGAACCGGTTCATCAGCTTCATCATGAGGCGTCCATTACAATGACTGACGATTGGACTCCAGTGGGAAATGATGGAGCTATGTTTTTATCACTGACGAAAAATTTCGGCTTTATTTCGATTAGAGAGCACTAAAATACTTCTCAGAATCAGTTATTCGTTTTTTTTTGTTGGATTATGAACTTGCGAGGCACCTACTTTGCTCATTTCGCCTGTTTCCAGGATAGCAAATATCTTTGCAACGGTGGATTTCCTGAGCCCAAGTTCAACAGTATTTTTCCCAAAAAGCCAAATGCTTTATTAACACACGAAATGCTTTATGATCCATTTTTTGTAAACTTACACAAGTTAATAGTTATAATCCAACTAATAGAAATCATATATGTGATCTGGTTTACGGAAAGGGCGCTTAGGTGTCAAAAAATCAATTTTCACTTTTTAGTTGATTCGGGTTGTTTATTTTTAACAGCTGTTTCCAGAAAACTAGTTTTCGCACGTTAGCTCCCTTTTCGTAGACCAGGTCACATACATATATAGATGGTAGTAGTATTATCTACATATGTATCAGCCACGGTGAAGCGTGCACGGGTCCTCTAGTGATAAAATATTTAAAAATGAAGTGAAAATGAAAATACTTGAAAACCTGTATAATGAATATTACTGCGTTAGTTCCGGCTGCTTTTACGATGTCCAGACTACGCTTGGCACGTTAATGAATTAAATGCGTGACGTAAACCTATTCGTACGCTTTTTGTATGTATATGTAAATTATGTGTTTTTAATTTTGTGAGTGATGATTTGCATTAATGAGATTCTGCCGTAGACTGCATCAGCAATTGAAGCGAATAGCATAAGCGTGAAAAGATGTAACTAGAATGGGAACGTAGTATTTATTATAAAAGTTACACGAAACTTCTATTGTTAGATACTAGGAATTTATACATTCCCTGATCTGATGATTAAATGAATAAGATATTGATGAAAGTAATGACTATGTCGTATGTATGCATATATATATATATTAGTATGTTACATGTCGACGTGATGTTAAAATGAAATAAAACACTCAAACTTGGTTAATTGGTTCTGTTATTTTATACCACTCAGAAGCTGAAAAAAGTTGCAAGTTGGCAAATAGTCAACACAGCTGCGTTTGTATATCTCCATCCGTTTACGGCAATTATCGATGACTCGGTGCAGCGTTCCAGCTGAAATTTCGGCTATAGTGTTCTGAATATTATCTTCGAGCTCCTCGAGTGTTGCTGATTGATTGGCGTAAAACTTTGAATTAACACACCCTCAGAGAAAATAAGCTAGAGACGTTAAATCGCTTGAGATTGGCGTCAATTAGACTGGGTAATTTCTTAAATTAATGAATCGCCAAACTTTCTATGCAATGTATTCATGTTTAGACGCGAAATATGAGGCGACGCACCGTCTTATTCGAAATAGATATCGTCCGCGTGGTTTTCATCAAATTCCGAGTAAAAGTAGTTGCATACATCATGTTTTAACGCTTGCATTAGCCTTTTAATTTTGAAAGAAATAGGGCGAAATGTAGCCGTCATGCCAAAATCTGCATCAAAAGCATGGAAATGCATTTCCTGAACCACACAAGTGTTTGACTCACCCCCAAAAGCGACAATTTTGTTTGCTCACAAAACCAGTATGACAGAAATCATTTGAGGATATGATTTTACAAAAAAAAAATAATAATAAAATAAAAAAAAAACTTGGTCAATTTCGAAGCATTGTACTTTGCTGATCACATTGACAAAATGTGACCGTAGACAAACATGCCGGCTACGAGCAGTCAAAATATATTAGAAACGAGTTTTTTGAAATCGAAAATTTATTGTTAATTCTTATTTAGATGTCGATTCATAGTGTGAAGGATTGATTTAGGTTTTTGAAGTTTATTATAATTAATATTTGTATTTGCCTTTTTGTTCTCAAAGTTATTTTATTCTATATCTTTTAGTCATTTAGGTTAGGTTAATTCATGTAGAATGCAAATATAATATGTATTTGTATGTACACATAAATCACAAAAAGCTTAAAATTGCATGTGTTTATTCGGCTCTGTTGGCGCTAACACCGAAAAAGTGAAGGCAATCGTCGGGTAAGCCTCAATTATGCAACAGACACGCTCAGCTAGAGTAATATACATATGTATGTATGTAGTTTTGTTCTACATATTTCGAGTAGAAGTCACAAAAGGCTTGTTTGATCACCTGTTAACTCTAAAGTTATAAATCGCATCGGAATTTATTCTGGAGAAAAGCCCAACAACAGGCAATATTACATGGTAATTTGATGAGATCAGCGTGAGACAATACGTCATTAGAGATATGATTTGTAGCAAGATAGTAGTGTTTACGATAATGCGTGCTTAGAAGAATGCTCCAATTAATCGATTGATCTCATGGTTGATTAAGATATTTTTTTTATAACAAGGATGATTGGATTCGACAGGTAAGCTGATTTGACCCAAAAATATCATTTTTGCGGCAGAACAAAATTACAAAAGGGATTCTGTACGCATGACCAAAGGCCATTATTGAAATATGTAAGTACATATATAATTGAGCTAATTTTGTTGTGTCCGAGAGACAGATAGTCTACTTCAATTCTACTTGTTACACCCATAATTTTGTTATTTCGTTTGTGACAGAAGAGCTTTTTTTCGTAACAGAAGAGCTTTTGTTCGTCTAATTTCTACTGAATTTCAGCAAAATGTATGTACTTCTATTCGCTTTGCTATTCGTTTCATGACCTAATTAGTGGATGGTGGTAAAGTAAATTCGTCGAAATGCAATATGATCTTCTAGAGACCAAAAGTCAAGCTTGCGATGGCAAAACATATCAATTAATAAAAACGATATAATTTGAAATTGAAAGTAATGAATAAAATATGAACATAAATTTGAGTATTTCCGATAAACTTAATGTGTAGTGTAAATGCACACAAAACTTGCCAGCTGTGAGAAAAAGTAGAAAGATAATAAATTTCACAATTTCCTGGTGTTATGGAACTACGTGTGAAATTTCTGAAATTGTATTCGAACTCACACTAAAATGCAAATTTGCTAATCGCATTTAGGTTTTCCACATATTTTACCTGTCGTGATAATTTTTTGACTTTACGAGTTTATATTGTAAAGCAGTTAGTACTCGTAATCATACAGTGAGTTAGAGAAAGATGTTAAATCGCTGCAGTGAAATCAACCAGTTATAAACCGCCTTACAACTAGTATGAACCGCAAGTAGTTAGGAAAGTGTCTTTGTTCCAAAAAAATACGAAGTTTGAGTTTCAAAAATTGACCAGTTACCATGCTAGCTATTTCTGAGTCCTCTGAAACTATTTTACTTGCATGTGTTTGGTCTTTCTATGTTTTATTGCTTCGGTTTAACTGAACTTTCAACTTTCAAAATTTTGGTAACACTATTGTATTTTCTGTACTATTTGCAATTTAGATCCAGATGTGAATTGATATTTTTGAGGGTTAGTTTGATGTTTTATTGCAGAAGTAATTCATATGTAGTACATACATAACTTCTAAAGTATTTAAATTCAAAAAAATCATTTTTCCATAGATAATTTCAGAGACCTTCCGCTTTAATTCAATTAATTGAGTAATTTTTTCCGATTCAATACTCTATCTAAACTTTAGAGTCCGAAGGAAAGTATGCCATATTTGATCGGGTTTAATACTTTAAGAGCTGAAATGTCTAAATCTGCTCAACAATTTATGCCTAACCCTGAGTTTTTAAGTTCCATATTTCTTTTAGTCATAAACTCACTCTGGAATGTAGTGAAGTGTGAATTTAGTTCAACGGGCTAAACCTTTTTTCTTAATTGGATTTTAAATAGCAAATTTTTAAAGTTTTAAAAACTATAAACTACTTTTTTGGTTTTTCCCCTTAAGTACGTATTTGTTCATAACACTTAGAAAAAGTGGAATAGTGTGATTTCACAGGCTGACAATGGAGTGTTGTGTAGATAATGTAAAAATTAAGTATACAACATCTAATCAGCTTTATCGCAATCGAGTTCTCAAGTACGATAAAAATGAATTTTGTTTTCTATATGATGTGGAAAGTTGATCTTAATTGAAAGCTTGAATTGATAAACTGTACTATACTGTATGAATCCGAACTCATCATATCTCATAAAACTGAAGACCATGCTGCGAAGTATGGTATATAGCTAAGGGTATCAATTCAGTGTTGAGAAGAATTAGGACAAAACTGATGCTATATACCTATATATTTTATAATGCTATATTGGAAAATAAGAAAAATGGGTATATGTATATATTTCAATAGATTTTTAATAACTCAGAATCCCAACCATTCTGAAGCCGTTTAAATCTCTTACTTTTTCTAGAAAATTTCTACGTCATTGCCAGAGTATGAAATGAATTAAAATTAAATGATTAGGCCATTAAAATTCTAAACATGTCTGACATAAAATCACACCAATTATATGTTACATACTTAGATACAAAGTTATAAAATACATTTACATATGTACATATATATTTGTATAGGTTAATTCTGTCGGCCATAAATGCATATATGAAATCAAAATGTTATTTAAAAATACCTATTTATAAAAGATTCATTTAGTTTAATTATGAAAGTAGTTAAGAATATTTTTTAAACTTGTTTTAAGTTCAAAACTATGCCATATAAACTATAGATCAACACTCACTTTCAAAACCAAACATTTTAAAAGTCTGGTCTAACTTTCAGACTTTTCCATCCACCGATAATAATAAGGACTTTAAGATGACAACTAAGCCCAAAGTATTCACATATACATATACATATATCTATTTTTTACCGAAGTTGATAAAGTTGAAAAACTGAAAACTTAGCTCTATTACTTCTTATAGAGTACTAGTCAATGTGTATTAAACATAGGATGTTTGAAGGGGTTTCAACCTAGGGCCACTAATAATTCAAACTTATTTTTTGTTTGCTTGCATTTTTTTGACGATCCTTAAGGAATCGGTTGTTAAGTTAAGAACGTCATACAGGTACATACATATAAGAGTTTACTCAAAATCGAACTTAAAATGCTAAGCTGTATATGTACATAACTCATGCTACTTTTTTTTATATAAATAATAAAAAATAATAGAGGCATACTTACATATAAACATATGGAGTTACGGATTACGTTGATACCGGATGGTACCTAACACTGATTTGAAATAACATACAATATTCATGGGTGGAATGCTGACATGCAAAAATTTGCTTGCTAATTTTTCGCATGTTTTTCCGTATTATTGCTTTGTATTCTATTTTGCAAGCTTCTAATTCTAACCAGTTTTAGAAACGAACGACTTGTGAATGTGACTGCTCAAGTTGGGCTATCAATCTGTACAAATATTCTTGAGAATTTCAGAGCTGAGTACCATTAAAGTTTGTTTCACAAGGAACTTGAAATAGTTACATTTTTGAGTTGCTACATCCGTACTTAGAAAGCTTTTAGTTTGTTTATTTAGTTACTAACGCTATTCTAAAAGGTACTAAAGGGTGTCTGGTGTAATGACGTATTTTGAAGTATTTTTCCATTGGCAAACTTAATTGAACGTGTAGAATTAGACAGACCCATTTGCTGATAAATTGACACTTAAAATTATCTCACTTTGAGAATTTGCAAACGAATTTACTTACTATCTGTAATTAGCTGAAAATAGCGGAATACTTAGTGTGATTACAATTCAAAATATCATGGCCATTTACATGCAATTCGTCGTGACTCATTCGGTTCTATTGAATTTAATTTAGAATATTATAAAATATAAATTACATTAGGGCATATATACATACATATATGGAAACTAGAAATCCGAGAAAGCGATGACACTGCCTGAAAAAAACAGGCAGGCAGGCAAAACAATTTCGAGAGGTTTGTAATTGATGTTAGTCACAGACATAACCTCAAAACTGACATAGGTGGCCTACTTATGGAATCTACAGTTTTGATTAAAAGGATTAAATTTAGCAGTATATATAATAAAAAATAAAAAAATTTACTTAACGATAGCGGTTAATACGTTGTAAATAATTCAATAAAAGAAGGGACATTTCATAATAAATTTTTTACACTAATAATAAGCTTTACTCTTTATATGAACTCTCATTATTCCCTATAATACAAAAACTGGTTTCAGACAACAGATTGATGATCCTATTGAAAATATTATACGCATATCTATACCTTAAATAATATATTTCTCAAATACTTTTCAACTGATAAGATATGTTATGGTTATTATGTACTACACCAGAGTTGCCATAGCACAATAGCGGCTAGTAATAGCGGTACATATTCGAATAGAGATCAACTTCCTTAACAAATACGGACATACTTTTAAGTGTAAGCTTTCTTAAATCCTAATATGTGACAAGTAGCAATCCTTATTAACTTTCTACACCAAACTTTATAATCTTTCTTACAATTTAGTACATTGAGTCTCAATTTGGAAACTTTAATTTATTTCATATTGTTTATATTACAATGGTCTACTGTGGTTTTGTAGCTATTGATCGATTTTGAAATTCTTGATAATATTAAAGTATGACTTGGAAAAGTTTATAAATTTAAATTTATTATTTTCATTTTACAAAAATCAAAAAATCGGTTTGTTTTAAGGATACATCGCAATGTTTGTCGTATTTCAATAATACTCATTTCGATTATGAACATAAAACTTTTCCACGGTTCACTCCCCAAAACAGTCATAAAATTTGTGCCTTTCATTAATTGCCGTATTTCAGGACCATTATTAAATGTTCCAACCTTCAACTTCTCCCTACCAAGTTCAAAAATTTTCTACAAATGTCCTTTTATGTCCAACGCTTTGATAAATTGCTTTATAGTTCCTGACTTTATCACGTATTTAACCATGGAGTTCATTTTGAGAGAATTATTTTGGAGTGTTTTCATTCTCGGGTCATCTCTGTATCTCAGATGTCCATGCGATAAACTTATACCCAAACTTACCAATCCAAAAGAGGTTAGAACTCCGAAAGTACCGCCCTTGGCCAGCTAAAATTAGGGTCAATTCCGATAAACCTGCTGTTGCGGGCGTTAAATATTCGTCTGTGAATAACCTTAAGATTTCAGGTGTGACATTTCGGAGTAGAATAGGATACCCCTTGATGTCTCCCATAGAACACCTGCACAGTGACGCCCATAGGCTCCCAGTTAAGAAGCAAAGGGACTCCTCTCCAAGCAGAAAGAGAGATGGCTCCTAGGAGCATCAGAGGTACTTCTTCAACTACGTCGACGACATACAACAATACGTCGACCACACTTCGGTCGCAATTCTCAGTGGAGCCATTAACACTTTCACCGACTACTCATAAGTTAATGGCGTATTTGGAGTCAAACCACCGGCCATTGCAGACGAAGAGCTCGAGTTGCCGCGAGAATCGAGACTGACCCTTGCGCAGCTTCATTCTAACCACCTCTTTGCATGTCCTGCTAACTCTACAACTAATTTAAAGCTTACCATCCAAACGGGTAACCGTTACAACATAAATAAGTTGTCCATAAGAATTATAAATGAAAATCTTGCCTCTTTGCCTTTGTTACATAAATGCCTTGCTAAATGTTGAGATTGAAAATTAGCAAAAATTCCGCAAAAGCTGAGTTAAGATCATATATTATGCAATAATGATAACGCAGGGTCATGGTATCTAGACGATGCTAATATTTAATATTTGAACTCTTCAAACAACGCAACCGAATACAGCAAGTCGAGATTACCACTAGTATAACTTTATGCAACACACGCTTTCCAAAAATTAATTTGATAAGAAATATAATGACGTAAATATTTAAATTTAGTATAAAAGAAATTAAATAATTTTGGTAAACAATGAAAGCTAATTGAAACATATATATGCGGTTAATTGAACATTCACAGTAAATCCACACACATACAGTTGGTTCTCGATAGTCGCAACTAATATTCTATTTCGTAAGCATTTAGATCTTGGCTCTTGTTTAAGATAGTAGTCTGGTAACTTGAGTTCAAAAAATCGAAAAATATTTTTTTGCTTAATTTGAAAATACAGTGTCTTGACAATATATTGTGAAAATTTCAGACTGAAATTCGAAATATTTCGGGAGTTATTACGAATTTCTTAGAGCGCCTCGGAGTCCTCTCTCTCTCGGAGTTGTTGAACTTTAAACGCGTTTTTCTCAAAACATTGTTTTTCTGGTCGGCCCGGGCCCTAACTTTTTTTCTACCAATCCGCTTGTTTTCAAATGTTAACAGGCTGTTCTACACATTTATAGTTCTCGTCGGAACTAAAGAGAAATTTTTTCACCCCTAACTTTTTATTTTACAACCCTTTCTTTGCTAAAAAAAAAAATTATTTTTTTTTCAAAGTCCGCCATTTTGTTATTTACCCTTGAAAGTTAATTTCATTTTAGTTTTTTCATTTTCATTTCAATTTAGTTCCGACCAGAATGACATATCTATAGATTAAGAATAAAAAAGAATATTTGATTTCAGATAACATCAATAGTCAAAATCACCCACGTACATTTTTTTTGAGGTTCGAACTTTGAGTGACAATAATAATAGTAATAAAGTATTAAATTTTTTCAAATAAATTTTTTTATATTTTCAATATGTAAATAAAAACACCCTATATGTTGAAGATAATTCATTTTTATTTTCCTATAAAAAACCACCCTCTAAAGAAGTCATGAAAAAGGTATAAGTTATCAGACAACTACCTTAAAGATTACTCGAAACATCAACTGGGCCTGCGTTATCTAGCACCAGAAACCGAGCCTTCAATATTACCAATAGTCAAATTTCTAAATATGCGGTTATGGGCGAGTTAACAACAGCGTGCCAGTGGTTTCTTCTTTCTGCAATATGGCGCCAATTGGAGACTCCTGTTCCTCTGCTTAACCCGGTGGGTATTGCGTCAAATACTTTCATAGCTGAAGTGTTTATTTATTTAGCGTTGCAATATTTCAAAAGCTTGGCAATCTTTTAGTACAAGATTAGTACAAACTGTGTTTAAAACTGTGTCACCCTAAAGTTTTTCATATGCTCTCTCTTTTCATATCTTAGGAAGTATTTAATTGGAATTTTTTGTTTCAAGGAACAATAATTAGGAATCTATGTATCTTAAACATACAAACATACATATATCTCAAATAGTTTATTTACTATTTTCTGTTTATTTTTATTGAAAGAGGGTAAAAACTCTTCAACTGAAAATCAGGCTTTACAGCTACATAGCCACAACCGTTAGCAATCATGTCTTATGAGCTTTTAATTTTGTTTCTGTTAGCCAGAGTGTGCTGTAAAAAGGTGAGTATAGCCGTTTGCTTATCAACAGAAATTAATGCTGAAAGCCCGCAAAATATTTTGCGACAAGCGGCACATATTTTTTCTAAAATAAATATACAATTTGTTTGCACGTACTTATATTAAAAAAATAATAATAACAGCCCATTGCGGTTTAACGATAGTACAAGAGAAATATGTTGATAAAAATGTTTGCAATAAATATGGATCTTTTAACATTTTTTTATTTTTGAATTGTAATAAAAATTATTTTTTTTAATAAATAATAATAAACATTTAAATTTAAACTGCGCGCGTCGAAGGATTTGAAGAATTATAATTTTTTTAGGTTGGTAGTACTGTCAGTCACATTTATGTCAAACTTCATGTCAAAATATTCATTAGTGTTTGAGATACGTGTCGTTTTGTGAGTTGCTAAAAGTGAGTTTTTCGTTTTTTTGCGATGTCGAAATTTGTTGAGCAAAGAATTTGCATTAAATTTTGTTTACGGAATCAATTTTCTGCTGCGGATACGTTGATGATGGTGCAGAAAGCCTTTGGTGATGAATGGCTATGTCGAAAAAAAATGTTTACAAGCGGTATAGTGAGTTCCAAACCGGCCGTGAACTTATCGTCCAGGGCGACCATCAACCTCAACCGACGAAGCTCACGTTCAACAAATCAAAGATTTGGTATTGAAAACCGTCGATTAACAATAAGAGACCTTGCTGATGAAGGTGGCGTGTCGAAAGGCTCAGCCAATACCATTTTGAAGATGTTTTGAGCCTCAAGCGCGTCAAATCTCGACTGGTACCGAAAACATTGAATTTTTTGGAAAAAAGGCGTCGCGTTGAAGTGTGGGAAACGATGCTTTCCGACTACCAAGGTGTCATGAAATGCAGTATAACTGGCGATGAAACTTGGATCTATGCTTAAGACCCCGAAACAACCGATCAATCGAGCGAATATCGTGCCAAAAGAGAGCCGAGACCAAAAAAATCGCGCCAAAGTCGCTCAAAAATCAAGATAATTTTGACTGTTTTCTTCGATTATCGTGGTGTTGTGCATAATAAAATTCTTCCAACCGGTCAAACAGTCAACAAGGATTATTATTTGAACGTTATGCGTCGTTTGCGTAACGCTATCCGCCTAAAAAGACCGGAATTGTGGAAAGACAATTCATGGTTTTTACACCACGATAATGCACCATCCCATACTGCCCTCGTAATTCGTGATCACTTCGCCAAAAACTCAACCCATATCGTTCCGCAACCACCGTATTCACCTGATCTGGTGCCGCGCGACTTCTGGCTGTTCACCAAGCTCAAAAGACCGCTCCGGGGACACCGTTTTTATACGATAGAGGAGATTCAATCCGCAGCGAAGATGGAACTGTAGGGCATCCCGGAAAGTGACTACAACCAGTGTTTCGAAGATTGGAAAATCCGTTGTCATAAGTGCATTGCATTGAGAGGGGATTACTTTGATGGGGATGAAATTGATTTGGAAGAATAAATGAAGAATTTTCAAAATGAATACAGTGTCACCTTATTTGTTTCACCTTTTTTGGGCACAGTAGTCACCGTTAAAGGAATTAATTTTGCGGGAAAATTGTGGCTTTTCGCAGGAATTAATTGTAAATGAGATAAATTGTGGCGAGAATGAGATTTCTTTATAAGAGAGATAAAGGTAAACAATCAGTGATGAGAAAGAAGATCAGATTCATTGTTTTTAACAACATTTTGCTAAAGGTATGCTATTATTGGTTTCTGAGCACAATTGTGTGTTAGATAAATTGCTGATCTTATTGAAAATATTTCTATGTATATTAATCCTGTTTCAAATTCTTTAAATTTTGATAGCAAGAACTTTTTGAATTTATTTATAAAATGTGTTGAAAAGTGTGGCAACTCCTTTAAATAATTTTTCGTACGCAAATATTTGCTTGACTTCATCAGAGTGATGTCCGTAATGAAAAATTTCTTTCGTTTTGCAGTTTGAGGAAATAAGAGAATTTTAACAAATGGCAACTCTCTTAAAAAATAATTTTAACTTTCGCAATGTTCTTTAGAACGATATCCACATCTGAATATACTATTAATTTTAGAAATTTAAGTGTAAAAGTACTTTAAAAGGTGGCAACTTTGTAGCCAAAAAGTCTTATTAATATTTTCTTAATCCTCACATTTACAGTATCATTATCATGCAATTATATTTCATAGTAATGTCAGTTCTTCGCAAAATTAATGTTTTCAGCTGCAAGTTTTTGTAAAGACTTTCATATATTTTGATCTTCATATTTCAATAATAATTTTAAACTTTGTCAGTCTCATCCAATGACATATTAAAAAGGTGGCAACTTTCTTCTGATAATATATTATAATTATTTTTCCTGTGGCTAGTCACTAAGCGTTTGCATAATTTTGAATATATAAAAAAGTGAAAAGTGGTAATAGTTGGAGGTTGAGGAATAAATTTAATTACTAACTCTATGCAAAGTTTAAGATAAAATAGGAAATAAAAAGTTTCACATTAAAAATATTCCAGCCTTGTATAAATGTGTCAGTGTTTCCTATCGTATAATGCTAATTTTATGTTCTAAAATTTAATATATTTTTAGCGTATATAGGTACATATATTGCATAAATTCATATAATTTCCCGTTTTACTTACGGTAAGTCTCAACTTTTCACAACTTTTGCAGCTTCGCACCTCTCAATTTCGCATAAATTTTCAAAACTGTTGTTTTCACGACTTTGCTTTAGTGCAAGAAAAAACTTGCATAACTATTGTTGGTGCTGTTGTTGTATATTTCACTCAAAAATACCCGTTAGCTTACACAATAACTTTAATTGGCATTAAATTTTCTTTCACTCATTCCAGCGCTTCACATTGCAACTGTAATTTCCTCACTTGCACACGTGAAAATTTGAGCACAACAACAAAGCAAAACACACTAGCGGCGAGCTAACAATGCTTGGACTAACAACAACAACTGCAGTACACGTGACATTCAAAGCTACAACTTCCTGTTGCGGGAATGGATTTGGCTCCAACTCGGCTTCGATTTTTCAAAATGGATATTTGAATGACTCTCGGCGTTTACGTCACACGCGCCCATAAAATAACAGCAACAAAAAAGCTTTATATGAAGACACGATTACGTTGAAGCCTCACTTAGTTGTGCCACCGTCACAGTCGCTCGCTCGCTCGATTGCACACATGTGCTTTGCCCGCGCGATCGCTTGGAACTGAACTATCTGTCACTGCGGTCTACATTCGTCGCATGGCATCTATGGGATTTTTTGCTCTCGACTAGTTGGTAACGTGCGATTTTTTCGCATCTAAATTTTTCGCTTGGCAATTTTGAGGTGCCTTTGCGGATCGATCAGACAGCGGTTGTGCCTTCAGAGCTCAATGATTTCTAGCGATCGCCGCGCTTTGGCTCATTGCCATGCAATGTTGCGCTCTGCATTCCGCGGCAGTCGCTCTTTCTCTCTCTCTCCCTGCTCCAACATAACATGCTACTACTGCCTCCCCAGCTCCCCAAATCACTTGTTGGCTGTGTTGCCGCTTCCGTAATTGTTTGTTTACCAACATGTTGGAGACGTTGGCTCGTTCGGCAGTTCGCTGGTTTGTATGCTTTGCATGGTTTTGTGTGTTCGACTATCGGATCGCTGCGTTTGCACCTTTTAACAGTCTGTTGATTTGCTTGTTCGTACATTATTTGTTGCAGGCAAACATTTTTGTTTAATCATTGCCATCGCTTTTAGTTAACACCGATTGTAGCTGGCTTACAGATACATATGTATCTGGTTGTATAATGGTGTTATTGAGCAATTATGTCAGATGTGTAAAATCACTAAAAATCGATAATTTCGAAAACATACAAAAAGTTAAGTATGTATATTGGATTATCCGCGAAAAAAGCGCCCACCAAGCGAATGGGTTGGGTAATAAAAGTTTGAACAGCTGCAATCTTCTCGTCGATGGCCAAGCCCAGTGATTATTGTCCGCGCAAAACGGGTGCCTTTGAGCTTATACAACACAAGGATGACTACGCCTAATGTAATTATACCATAAACGGGGTATATTAAGTTAGCCACGAAGTTTGTTATATGCAGAAGGATGGAAGACTTGTGTCGATTAAGCCATGTTTTACACGTTCTCTTCCCTTCAAGTAGCTGTTCATTTCATGGGATCGATTAAAATGAGAGCCTTGCAAGACATCTTTGCGAAATTTGGCATGCCTTATTGGCCAAGACAATGCTAAACAGTCCACCTGCTCGACCCTTCAAGCTACCCAAATTCTGAAGTATTTTCAATGCAAAAAATACTACATTTGTAAATGTGGTATATTGCTTTATATACACCCTAAACAACGTGATTAGGGATTAGATTAATCACATGAATGGCATTAATCGAGTACTTTTTTCATTAAGCGATTTAATTGAATCGAATTTCCTGTTTTGATTAATTGCATCATTGATTGGTCAATTACTAAATTAATCACGAAACTTCAAATCAAAATCTAACATTAACAAGTAAGGAAGGGCAAATTTCAGACACAACCGAACATTTTATGCTCTTGCAACTTGCAAGAATCAAAGCCAAGGAAGTAGTTTAAGCTGTAAAACCAATCATATAGAGTAAGGTCAGACGAATGTTCGAAATCCTGATATTAGTTATATAAGGGCAAGGCCGAATTTTCGCTCAAATTTATCTGTTTTAGGCACAAAGATACAGTGTTATGAATAAAACACACTCTCTCATTTTCATAGGGATAACTCAAATATTGGCTGATATATCCAGTATAAAGTCACCTAGACATTCATAGGTCGTCATATTAAGTATACTGACCTCAAGAAAGTATTGGCCCAATTCGTCCAATTTTTGAAACACAGACGAACCATTGTCAGAGCAGGATTATCCCTGAATTTCAATTATATAGTATACATATCTAACACATTGACCGATATTTTCGGTTAAAAGTTAACTGCAGATACTGGGGTCCACATATTCGGTACATAGGGTCTTGACAAGTTTTGGTTGGATGTGGACAATTTTTGGTCAAATTTATTATTGCATAATTCTATTCCGTTGTATTAATTACTTCTTGATTTGTCAACTTAATTAGTTTTTGTGTACTGGAAAGTGGAATTTTATATTGTGATATATATTATTATATGGAAGTAGGCGTGGTTGTAGTCCGATTTCGGCTATTTTGATAATGAAAGATAGAAATGTTAAAATAATGTTATGTTCTAAATTGGTTGGTCCGGTTCCGAGATATGGGATTTCACCAAAAAGTGGGTGACGCCACGCCCATTGTCCAATTTTCGCACCAGTTCTCATAAATGTTGAAGGTTAAATTTAATGACTCTGGCGTAATTAATTACGAATTTATCGCGCTTTTAGTAGCTTTGAACAGTACCGTTACATATATAGGGATTGAACGGGGTTATCTTCCGATTTCATTGATTTTCACACTGTAGGTAGGGGTTCTTAGCAAAATTGGTTGTTCTAGCCGTGGCCACGCCCAATTTTTCCAAAAACCCTGCACCTTGCTACTGCGATCACAGAGCCAAATTCTAGTTTTATATCTTAATTTAGCTCTTAGTTTTGGCACTTTATATGTTTTCGGTTAATGGAACCCACATACCAAATTTAATCAAGATATCTCAAATTGTAATGAATGGTTTGAGGGGTTAGGGGTAGTCAGAGGCACGAAAAATGAGAGTTTTCTGTATTTTTTTGCTACTAAATCATGTTATTTTACAAGAGTAGTAATATGGCATTATTATAGGATGTCTTGACTTGAAGTCACGAAAATTTCAAAAAAAAACAATTTAATTTTCAAGGTTATAGTTGTTTGTGTTGACCCTGTTCCAAAAAAAGTTACTTGCGGTGGCAAGCATTAGTCCTTGAAGACTCATCTAAATACAAAAGAACAAAAGAAACAAAAAAAATTAGTTTTATAAATAGATAAACCCGGACCTGATCGAAAGATTTTATTTCTTTTTCAAAATTAACAAAATGGTGGCCTCAGAAAATTTTTTTCTACATTTTTGCGAGAAAATCAACAGTTAATTGGTCTTAAAAAATCGAAATATTTCAAAAAAAAAAAAAATCCTTCGATCAGGCCCGAGTTTATGATCTGTATAAATTTCATTAAAATCTACTGAGCGGTTTTCGAGTTACAGTTGTCACCATTTTAAAAACATAGTTTTGAGAAAAACGCGTTTAAAGTTTCACACTAGCGCTTTGAAGTCCCTGAGCTCTCTTTTTTATTTCTCGAATAACTCAAAAACTAATTGTCGGATCAACGTGAAATTTTCAGGGAAAATTTTTTTAATATTACACTGAACGAAAATTCAAAAAAAATATTTTTTTTTTTAATTCTAACTACCCCTAACCCTTAAGGTGAACAGAACTATAATACTTTGTAGTAATTGGTTGCAAGAGTATAAAAAGAGGCCGGAATTATGGTCAGACCTTTATAGTTTTGCCACAACGATAATGCACCTGTATTGATTCTTCATGAGCTTTTCACCAAATTTTCAAATAATATCGTGCCGCAACCACTGTATTAGCCTGACTTAGCTTGGTGTGACTTCTGGCTATTCAGCAAACATGACAGCTCCGTGGAAACCGTATTAAGTCAATTGAAGACATTAAACGGAAATCGCTATTGAAGGTTATTCCGAAAATTGACTTTAACAGCTGTTTGGAGGATTAGAAACACCGTTGGCACAAGTGTATTTGGGCTAAGGGGGACTACTTTGAGAGAGATGACATAGATTTTGATGAATAAATCAATAATTTTAAAATTAGAAACAAAGCCTTATTCATTTTTGTTTGTATATAGTAGTACAGTAACGTAAAGTTGAAGGTAAGATGGTTAAATTATTAGTTGTGGTACTTATACATGGTTTTCCAATAAGAAAAATATGTTTTCTTAAAAATAAAATCTCACTATTTTTTAGGACATTCAAATCTTTTTTATTTAAATGTGAAGTATAATCGATACAATTAAGTTCTGAATATAACATCATTTATATGACATCCATGACTTCTTTTGCATGAACTATTTGGACGAACCCAATTTTAGAGTACTTTCACCACGAAATTACATCATGAATAGCACGCTCAATATTGACTTCTAAATCTTGAAGAGAGTCTGATTTATTGCTCACGACCAATTACCTCAAATAACCTCACTAGAGGTAGTGTAATGGTGTTAAATCACATCTTCTTGGAGGCCTTTTAATGTCATAATTTCTTGAAATAATCGAATCTCCAAACTTTTCTTGCAATAATTCGATTGTTGCAAGCGTTGTGTGGCACGTAACCCCATCCTGTTGGAGCCAGATGTTGTCAAGATCAACTTATTTCAATTGCTGGTATAGAAAGTTGGTTATTATCGATCTATACCGCTCTCCATTGACAGTAGCGGTGCATCCAGTTACGGACTGATGATTCCACCAGACCAAAAACAACCCCAAGCTGTCAGTTTAGGTGAATGTAATGGTTTTTTGACTCGGCTATAATCGCGTAAGCGGTGTCTACGCCAGTAAAGAAGAAGAATGGTTTTTTCAAATGAAAATTTGCCTCATGAATATGATTTTCTTAATTATTTATTAAGGAGGTAGCAAAACTGAATAATGCGGGAACGTTGTTATGGGGTATATTTTTATATGATAAAATTGAGCATTACTGACTACAATAAAATTACAGATCATGACATTTTAAAAAGAGAAAACCCGATATAAATGAACTTAAATTACTCTGTGAAAACGTGAATTAAATAGATTTAAGGATATGAATATGAGGATGTTAGCCTATATAGGTCGATAGGCATGTGGCAATTATATCAATTATCTCACTTCCTTAGAAGCAGAGAAGAAGTAGATATATTGACTGCTAAAAACGGCTCCACATACTGATATATCGAGTTCCAGGCCACAAAAGCGTTCTGTGAAAGGAAATAGCTGGTGAAATTGCCAAAAGCGCCAGCCACTTGGCTTTCGAAGCAGTTCAGAGTTCGCCTTTTATATCTAGGAGATTCGCAGTTCAAGGGACTGAATGAAATCCTTCTATCGGAATAAAGATAAAAATTACTTATTAAACTTTGTGGAAAGCGTTGGCGCCTTCACGACGTAATCTTTCGCTCATATTAATTTGAATCTCCACCTGACAGACAGCGAGTCTAACCTTACTTGTAGAGCGTTAAATTTAACTGTCTGTCAAGTATTCCGAGAGCATTCATTTTGGATATAAATAAAAAATTGTTGGCATTACTCGAAAAAAACTGAAAATAAAAAAATATATGCCCAAATGTAGGAAGGTTCACTTTATATACATAAATGTAAGTGAATGCGATAAGTTTTCCGGAAAGTGTTCTTTAGCTTCATTATCGTGTAATAGAGTTGTCATTTTTGGCAAATTAACTAAGAACCTAATTATTTTGTTACTTTAAATCAAAAAACTTCCCTGTTATTATTCCAAGTTTGGATCCAACTCATTTAATTTATGTAATAAAACCGATAATGAAACCTAAAAAGGAAATATATGTAAACTGATTAAATTAAATTCCCATTTTGATGACAACAGTTTGGGGATAAATTCAATTATTCTCTAACCATCTAACCTAAAAAACTGTCAAACACTTATTTCGTGCCATTCACTTTTGCTATGTGTCAGTCATTCGTTGAAATTTATGCGTATGTATGTAACCGCAAAGGCAAAAACGTCAATCACTCAAAAGTAAAACGCTTCAAATAGGCAAATGCGCTTTTGTCTGGCCGATTTTTATAGCTAGAAAATGAAAAAAAATATATATTGTTGCCATTATGTAAATCCATTTAAAATAACGCACAAACTGCTGTAAAATAAATCTCATTTGAACAATAAAAAATGAGGTTAAGGCATACCCGCCAAAGCAAAACTCTCTTAGAAGATAGATAAAATGAAATTGCGACCTATAACTGTGCCTCCTGTATTGTTTATACACCGAAATCAACACTGACAGCTCCGTTATCAACTGCATCATTTATGTAAAGATGGCCGACTTTTAGCGGTTCTTGTGGGCAACCCAAATCAATCCTTAAAGGCGAATAATTCAACTGCCTGCTTACCGTCATCCATTGTGTTGGAGTTTATGTGAAAGTGTCCTTTTTGCAAAAGTGGATTTATCAGTAAACTAAAGGAATTCATTTGCATAACATAAAGTGACACAGGAATGATGGGAAAAAAGTTTAACGCCTGAAAAATACAGCGAAATTAAGCGCTTCAAAGCTTATGTATGCACTCGTATGTATGTATTATCCTGCATATTAGATTAAAGTGTGCCAAAACTTTTATGCGAATAAATGGATATATAGTACTTTAGCTTAGAGATAATAACCCGAAATGAAACCCTTTTCTATAACTTACACACATTTTAGAAATTTATGGCCTTACTCCAATCAAACTAGTCAGAGATGTATTCGTTTTGAAATACTTTATTTTCTTTTGGGTTTTTATGTATTCATATGTAAGTCCCAAAATTCAAATATCGCACACTGGCCGACTTCATAGGCCAAAAATAAAAAAATAAAAATTGAAATTTACCACGGTTTGTATCACGACTATTTCTTAAAACACCAATAAAACTAACGGTAAATACATTTTGGATCTATCCCATTCGTAGGAGCTATGAAAAGCTTGAGAAGTGAGACAATAGAAATAGGCGGACTGTGCAGTGAAAATAGCTTAAAATTTATCTCTTATAATAAATTAAATTTCATTATAAAATCGAGCTAAATCCCCGTAAATTGAAATGGGCATTGAGAATAAAGGTATATGTTATATAACAAATAAGTTTTTATATAATAATATATTGTTTTATTATTTTAAAACAATTGTTTTATAAGAGCCCTTTTGAGTGCTGTGTTTTTCTTTATACATCGATTTCAGGTATACAAAAAGTTGTGATCCCTGTCTCGCCCTCAAATGAATCAAGTTTGTTTATATTAGTTAATGTTTTCTAAGTCTATGCTATTGATTTCAGCTGCAACTTTTTGCAGCTTTCTTTGTTATTCGTGTTATTCCACCAGGCATACGATTTTTTGTGTGTTATTTTTTATAGTTTTTTGTTTCACGTGTATGTATATTCGTGCATATTTTATTGTTTTTTATGTTTTTTTTCATCATACATATACATATATACATATTGAGCTTTTGGTTTTATCATTTTCTCACTTTTATCAAATGTTTGTTTTATATGTGCTTTTATTTAGGCACATCATATCATATCATATATTTGTAGTTTAGAAAATGTGTGAAGAAATATTACTTATTATTTATTTATTAGAAGTTTCGTTAATAAAAAATTTGATATTAACTTTTTACCCTGCTATGATAACATTTTAAAGGAAAACAGTTTTCCTGAGCAAATAAAGGTCTTAGAATCTGATGTTGAAGTTGAGATAAAAAAAATTATTGCACCACATTGCCTCACAAATGTACATAAATAATGAACGTAATGAGCCCTCTAATTACTTATTATCAATAGGAATATGCGGCTTTGATGGCAATTCCGGTCAGAGCGAATAAAAGCAGAAATTTGAAGATTATAATTTGGAGGACAATAATTTATTTGTGACGACATATGTATGTCCCTGTACAATTGATAATAAAATCGCAAAATGGTGAAGAGCACAAACAAATTTAGAAAAATTGCAGACCTTCGTCCTGTTCGAATTCAATTACAAAAGAAATCAAACCTGCAAAGGAATTAAATATTCCTGTTATTATCTTTCTTCGTAAGTCATTACATCGCTCCCGATGTTATTCAATATGCACCAGTTTCAATTAGAGAACTCTCATAAGAATCTGCTGAGCTAAACAATAAGGACGTGAAGATGTATCGACTCGCTACAATTTAGGACTTGCTAAGCCGATTGCTTTTGAGCTCAGATCCTTTCATACCAGTCAAAGAAACTATCATTCCAAAGTAAATCAATTTTATTAAAATCAATTTTTGATTTAGTTAAATAATATTCACAAAAATTCCTTTTTTCGTTTATCAACTTTTTTAATTTAATATAATTAATTAAAACTTGTTGCCATCGGGGGGTGGCGTAGTGGAACACAGGAGAGGGAGATTTTAAAAAGCTTTGGCAAAAGTTTCTCTTTAATATAGGCAGTGGAAGTATTTTTGGCCGCTGATTCCAAACAAGCCCGACCACTGTGTATCGGTTGGTAATTGTTAGACGTAAATTGTGTTTCTTTTGCTCTAATTATTAATTACTTTTTCTCTCAAAAAAATCATACATACTTTTAGGCTCAGAGTGGAAGTACCTAGAGCACATCAAACAGTTTGAGATGCAATGTTGTAGTAAATATAATGTAAATAAGTTCTTTCCATAGGAGTTAACACTGGTTTTTGTAATAATAATACATTCAGCAAAATATTATAAATTAGCGGGTAAAGTGATATTTTGCTAAGTTGGTAGGACTGTCCTTAATTACTATGCCAAATATGAGCGCGATCTGCTAACCAGTTTATTTAAGACAGCTGCTTAAGTCGGTGCCCCTCAGTAGCGCGTTGCGATTTTTACAATGGATAAAAATATCAAACAAAGAATTTGTCAAAAATTTTTTTTTCTACACTTATTTCGTGTGAGGAATCGTTGCGAATGTTGAAAAAGGCTTACGGTGATTCAGTTTTACAAAAGGCACAAGCCTACGAGTTTTACAGAAACGGTCTCGTCTTGATAAAGCTGAATTCTTTTCAAAAAGAGTACCGTAAATATGTAGGCTTGTTCGTGCGAATTTCTATCTCACATTCATGGAAATTATTATAACAAGTCAACAATCATCGGAATGTAGGGGAAAATTCGAACCGAAACCAAAAAACCACGCCAAAGCCGCTTAAAAATCAAGGTGATGCTTACCGGTTTTTTCGATATTCGTGGTTTAATACATCATGAATTTGTTATGGAGGATGAGACGGCCAATAAGGAGTTCCATTTGGCCGTATTGAGGCGTTTACGTGAGAACAGCCGGAATTATGAAAGAACAATTTATGAATTTTACACGATAATAATGCACCAATCATGGAGCCACAATTGTGACCGAATTTAAAGCCAAAAAGCAATGAATACCATCGAACAAAATTCGCTGAATGATCTGAAGGCCATTAAAAAACTGCTTATGAAAAGTTTTTCGAGGACTGGAAAAATCGTTGAAATACGTGTATTGCATCTGGTAGGAATTACTTTGAAGGCGACCAAATATACATATGTATATAGCTGAATCACTAAATATTTTTCATTTTATTAGCAACTTCCAGGCACTTTTTTGTCCTTATGTACTTTTTTAAAGCAGTAACTTTGTATTAAATCCAAAATGTTTAGGAACGTAAAGTTTTTTATTATTAGGCGTGATTACACTTTCTACATTTCTTAAAGTAGATACCTTGTAATCAGCTAAAGGCCAATCGTCGTCGGTGGAAACATTTCATTTGAAAAGGATCGGGCGATAACCATATACACCTACCACTATCCACATAGCGGTTATGTTCAAAGGTTTTAGAAAAGCGTTAATCCGTCAAATAATATTATCAAAAAAAAAAAAAACAAAAGCAAATTAATAAATAAAGCACAATTAAAGACCAGAAGACTGCAGTACGCTACGAGAATGGGATCGTCCACCATTTTGAGAAATTTATTTTTCATAAACTCTGGAACAAACTGAACCAAATTAAATTTCTGTATTTTTTATCTCCTCTACAGAATTTGGAAGTAGGCAAAATCGGTCTTCAACAATATCCACTTCCCTAAAACGATATTTTGTATTCCAACAGTTTCTTTTAATTTGGAATATTTAGGAGAATGACCACTATGGTGAACCGGTAATACCATTATCACAAGAGATTTTTATAACCATATTCTTGTGGGCGGGTAATATCTGTTGATGAATGCTTGGTTTATGGTGAC
Organism: Bactrocera correcta; assembly: GCA_027475135.1. Classification (NCBI taxonomy): domain Eukaryota; kingdom Metazoa; phylum Arthropoda; class Insecta; order Diptera; family Tephritidae; genus Bactrocera; species Bactrocera correcta. The sequence continues at coordinate 32,803,390 of CM050327.1, forward strand.
TTTCCCCCTCTGACAGCGATTGTTTGCAATTGGTTTCTTGAGCTCGAACGGGCATTCACTTCAAAATTTGATGTGCCATGGTTAGGTTTTCAACATTTTGTGTGGCAAAAGTCCATGATCTTGTATTGATAAACTGTCTAGTTATTCTGCGCGAGATAGGTAAAATAGTAGGCTTCTCGAAAGACCACATTGTGCGAAATTTGGTTTATAAGTTTGCTGTCAGAGCGATAGATGCCGGGTTTGCTCATTCCGGTTAACAGGCGCAACTGTTGGACCAATCCATGTTAGTGTGCGACATTAGCCAAGCGCAATTCGAAGAAAAATACACTCTTTACGACAATTTAAAGATTTAAAGAACTGATCAAACAGGATTAAGAGATATACAAAAAATTCAAACATAAATTTCAGAAAACGCTCTTATTTGATGAAGAATGAAGTACTTTTCGGTCTTTGGTTGGACCCGCCGATATCTGACTATTATAACAAATAGCTGTCATTCTAACTGTCCAAACAAATTCAAGTTTTTTAATGGAAACTTTTTATTTGACAAGATATTCCTAAGCAATGGATTATTCTTTAAGATAATGCCATTATTCCCGAACACATTCTTCAGATCGAATTACTATGGTATTTTGCTGTTATACAATGAGCGTTCCAAAGTAAACAGGACTTTTTGAATCTAGCGCCCCGTGGTGGGGCCATCTATGTATATATGGCGGTGCGAAAATGAGCTTCGAACAAAGAGCCAACATTAAATTTTGTTTTAAGATTGGTTAAACTTTTACCGACACGTTTCAACTGATGAAACATGTTTATATCGATGACTGCCTATCCTGTGGCAGAGTACACGGGTGGTTTTAACGTTTTCAAAGTGGTCGTGAGGAAATAAATGACAATCAACATGTGGGCCAATCAAAATCCGTGTCCACCGGAAATTCCATTAAAACTGTGGGTGAATTCATCAAAATTTATCATTGAAACTCATGGAAATGGAATTTTGACTAAGCATTTGGGCTTGCGAAAGGTGTGTGTACTGTTTGTTCCGCACAAATTGACTGAAGACCAAAAATTGCTCAGAATCCAACATTCGAAGGACGATTTTTTGATCAAAAATCACATTTTAACCATTAACCACTCCCCATATTCACCTGATATGGCACCGTGCAACTTCTTTCTTTTCGGAAAAATGCATTTTCCCATGAAAGGAAAGCGTTATGCAGACGTAGAGGCCATTCAAAAGGCTTGCACCGACATACTAGCGATCGTACCGGCCAACACTCGTTCGACATGCTTTTGGACCGTGGAAAAAGCTGTACTGAGGCAGACGGAGGCTATTTTGAGTAAAATAAATTGAAAAAACCATTTGTTCTGTTTTTTTAAGTCCTGTTTGCTTTGGATAACACCTTGTACAAGCTGGCTAAATAAATAAATATCCTCTTAAAGTATTATTTTTGTCTATGTTAAGAAGCCTCTTTTCGATTTGAAGGTTGTTTATATGTATCAAACAAGGTCATTAGAAAGAGCTAGTAAAGCAGTTTCCCTTGGATGTAAATCTTTGGACGGTTACGTGGTTAGACTTACTTATGCATATAGTGGCTATAAGAAATGCATCTGTGAGGGATTTTTTGGCTTCGGTTTTTTTTTTTAATATTTTGCATTACTTCATTGCATATTATATAGTATGTATATTCTTCTGTAAATATGTATGCATGCGTGTTATAATCCGCGGCTCTCCTCTCCTCTCACTGTCACGTTACACGACAATATATCACTAACACAGTTAAAGACCTACTCATTACTCATTTCGTTTTTTGCATTTTTCATTCGGGATAACTCAGTCGAAAATCTGCAAGAAGAAAATCTAACTGCCCAGCTTTTTTGCTTACTGCCGCATAAGCGTATATTAACTTAATTTGTTCATAAGTGAGCGCAAATCTCTGCGACGACAGATACCGCTAGGCGCTTCGGCCAGCTCATCACTTTCGCTAAAATTGTTGCTTTATTTTTTTCCAGCGACTCCCATGCGTGTACGTTTTGCGTATGCGTGTGTGTGAGTGTATATCAACATACCGTTAGGCGTACGGTTGGGACGCCGTTTTTGTTGCTTGTTGCAATTTGCTTTGCTTTGATGTTTCTTTTCTCGCATTTTCGCTTTTTTTGCCATTTGTAACCGTTTCTATTTCATTTGCATACAGCGTTTGTACGTTTGTGTGTGTTGTTGAGTGTTTACTCAGGGCTGCCGCGGCGTAATTTAGTGAAGAGTTAGCGAACCATATTTTGCTTGGTCTCAAGCATATTTCGCTATTTTTAAATGGATCCCGTCGCTTATTGCCGACGTTGCCATAAATTTTGGGTCGAGTTAACACCGGACGATTTGCGTAAACGAGTCTTGTTATATTCTTACCCGCTTTCATTATATTTTGCTGCATATTTTGTTTGCAACTTTCATTATCCCAATTTTATTTTCGTTGTATACGCTTTCTTTTGATTTTGCTGTTGTTGTTGATATTTAAATGTTCACAGTTCTATTTGTTTTTGTAATTTGCCTTTAAATGTAAATCGCCCTTTGTTCATATTACCGTTGCGTTTGTTTAACGAAGCGAATCAACACGAAACGATTGTGATCCTTTCGACCATTCCGTCCGTTTGGCATTTTATGCGTTTCGAGCGAGCCTTATGCTTTGCCATGCTCATTGTGTATTACTTCAATCGCTGTGGTATCCTGTTTTAACCGCTGTGCGTCTTAATGGCGGCTCGCCTGAGCGTGAAATGGATTACAAGTGTCTCAATCGTATCCGCTTTTTGAGCCAAAGGTTTGTCTGTATTCAGACAGAGCGCGCACTTGAGGCAAATGAGAATTAAGGAAACGAACTCTACAACTAGTTCACTGTCGTCGAATACATATTAGTTTTTGGCGGCCTAAAAGAATGGTGAATTCGTTATACAAAGTATGGCGCAATAATAGCAGAAAGAAGTGAATATTGCTACACAATTGCCGCTATCTGAGGAAACAAACTGAAAAAAATTCAGAAGCCGCTATTAAGAAAATAGAGGTGCATAAATATCTCGGAAATGATCCATGCCTCCATATTTGCTACGTTCAGATAGAGATAGTAATATTTGTTCAAAGAGAGCTGTGAATCAATTAGTGATCCAAATGCTAAAGGAATTAACAGAATTTAGTCAAAGTTAACACACAGGCCGAATTTTTTTCTGGTTTATTATTATTTTTATTAACCACTTACCAAAGCAGTTAGATTTGTCTGAGCTTAGAAAGCTACTCCAACTGCTCTAAGGGAATTATACATCTACTCCCTCATCTACAAAATTGCGAATAAATATTTAAAGTAAAACTGGCGTTGAAACTAGTGGTTCTGTGCAATGTGCTCCAAAGATATATTTAAATACTGGGCCTTTGTATACTTAGGAAAGTTGATACACTACCCGTAAGACCTTTAAGTATTACTATGTTGTTTCACTCTTATGTTCGAACCATTTGGTATCCTCAATGTAACAACTTTGCTTCTGCTTTACTGGTTTCTGTAGGTAGGTATTTTAGGTTTGGTATCTGATGGGTTCCAAGAGTTCTACAGCGACTGTGATAGAGCTGGGCACTCGCAGGGGAAGTTTAGAACTTATTCCTTACTCCCCTCGTAACTACGGCAAATATTGTTATGACCCATTTTTAGCACGCTTTTCCTGAACCCTTGTAATAACTCATTTGTTTTTTCTTGTCGTATTTTGGCCACATATCTATCCAGTATCTTGCGTTTGGTTGTGGAATTCCATCTGTTCTGAGCTGTTTGAGCAAATTATGTATTTAGCTCCCTCTTGATCGTTCCTAACGGGCACTGGCAGACATACAAGCTTCCATACATTGTAAGGCAGAATTGTATTATCAAGATCTTAATGCGGAGTCAATTATTATAGGAGAATTGGTTCTCCCGCATATCATATATTTGTGAAGAAAGTGCTTTTAATAAAAAAAAACTAAAGGCTTAATAAAGACTTAAGGAAAGTACATAAGCACTTCCTACACTAAATGCCATGGGGATTATGCATCCTTGCAAAAATTCAAAAATGAAGAAAATATTCAGTTTGCACTCTACTTAAATATGAAAATTTTCCATAGGTATTTTGATATTTTCGAATGCCCTGAATACGAATTTCTTTTTATAAGCATTCTATGTGCTCTTATTTTAACGATAAACACATATCTTATATTTTATTCATTTATTGGCTTGTTAGCAATAAAATTTATTTTTATACCCTGAACAGGGCATATTAAGTTTTCCACGAAGTTGGTAACACCTAAAAGAAAGAAAGAAAAGATCAGTATGTTGAGCTGAGTCGATTTACCAATATCCGTCTGTCTGTCGGTCTGTATACATATATACGAACTAGTCCCTCAGTTTTTAAGATGTAGTTTTGAAATTTTGCAAACGTCATTTTCTTTAAGAAGGTGCTCATTTGTCCAATCTGCCGATATCGGACCACTATAACATATAGTTGCAATACAAACTGAACGATCGGAATCAAGTTCTTTTATTGAAAACTTTCACATTTGACAATGTATCTTCACAAAAGTTGGCACAGCTTATTTTCTAAGGCAACAATGTAATCTCTGAAGAAATTGTTCAGATCGGCTCACAATAGCATATAGCTTCTATACAAACTACAGCCAAATGCCTGCATTGGAGACTTTTCCAGTTAACAAGATATATTCTGCAAATTCGTCGTGGTTTATTTTCTAAGGCAGCGCGACAATAGTTGCATAAGTAGTAGGATAACAAAACCTATCGTAAAATCAAAACCAGTAAAATTTTTTCCTTTAAATGAAAACCACTGGCCGCTTACGTCTTTAGATTTACTTAAATACAAAATTACTAAAAGAAATGCACCTTTGACGGGTATATTAGCTTCGTTGCAGCCGAAGTTAACGTTTTTTCTTATTTTTGCCTGCAAATGCGTCTTTCCTCTTCAACTCGCATGTGTAGTGGTCGGTTGTAACGTTGCGAGGTAGGCAGTCTGTTTCCTTTCCGCTGCGACATGGCACTCTCCATCGTACTAGCTGATCGTTTGACATTTCCGAAAACCAATGCCCTTCCACAGTTCCTTTATACCGAGTTGCTGACGAATGATCTCAGAGAGGAGGAATGCAAGTCAAGTAAAAAATCGTTCGGCTACCTGTTGTGACTGTAGCTTCTCGACGTTGAACCGTTTTTGTGTTTGTTGAAGTGCATGGTTTGTTGCACAGAGAGGGGCAACTCTGATAGGAACGCTTCAAGCGCTCAGAGAAGGCATCTTTGGTCACATCGTCCTTCTCTTCCATCAAGCGTGGGCGCAAATCAACAACATGTTGAAGAACTATGCTTTACGGGTTGTGGCTGGACGTTCAACCACCGGGGTGATTGCCAGGACTCGCAACGGAGTCTATTACCCACCCCTACTCCCATACTGAATTGGCGCTCATTTATATCACCACTGTTGTAAATGCCACAAGGACTTATTCGTCTCAGTCCGTGGCCCATCCATCGCACTTCGTGGACGGGGGTGATGTCAGCCTTTATTTTTACGGGGACAGCCAGTAACCCGGATCAGACTCCGCTTATCATTAAGATGATTTAACCCTATATCTATGCCAATTAATTTTAGGTGATATATACAACCGTTAGGTGAGCAAAACTATTATATCCTGTAAAAAATGATATGCAAGTAAAAAATAGAGACCGCGAATAAAACCAAAGCCTTGTGTACTTCTATGACGCATCGTCTAGCTAACCTTTTATTTATGATCCGGTGTTTATATCAGTATTAGAATTAATAAAGATTAGTAAACTATAAGCTAGAACTGTCTTTACTGATTGAGCCTTTGAGGATTCCAAAACAAAAGTAATAAGTTATTTAAAGAGCCAAGAAAAGTAGCAAAGTCAAAAACAAAATTGAAAAAACATAAGTTCATATCACAACGAAAATCGATCATAATATGCTACAGGATATTTTTTAATTTAATTAATATATTGGTCTCATTGTATGGTAATATTAGTAGTTATAATTGGAAACCTGTATTTCAACAGAAAAAGCTTTGGTATTGTCAGTTCAAATAGCCATACATCTCTGCTCTTAACTTAAGGATTCCCTTTCAAATCAATGAAATGGCGCCCATTGAAGTTTAAAACCAAAACTAAAGCTCACAGTATAAAGCGTAAAAATCGATACGCTGCTCCTTTCCGTTGGTTAACAAACAAGTGGTGCAGGTAACCTTTGAAGTTCAATAACAAATTGTTGCAAAGTTATGTGCGGTCTTCGATTACGCAGCGCCAGTCTTCAGCCGAGCGTCTTTCAAATAAACGCTTGTTGCAAAATCCACAGGCGAGGACGTTTTGCGGTCTCGTTACAAAGGTGCAACCAATTTGCGCGAACACCACAGGCACATGTGATGCACGCACAAATACATAGCCAGGCACAACACACCCAGGCGAACCGAACTGAAACTTGCTGCGAATGAAAGTGCACTACGGTGGGTGAGTGAAAGTGATTGAGGGGTGAAGGAAACTGTTGGCTGTTTTATTGTTGTTGGTTAGTTATTGTGCCGCCTTTGTTGCCTTCACCTTCCAGCCGCCACTGCCACCTAACCACACAAAATTTGCGTATGAGCAAACTGATGAGTTGTGTCGGTGTCAGGCGCTGTCAGCTCATCTAATATTCAAATCGATATTTTTCTATCCTATCAACACGTATGGATGTATGTGTGTGTACTAGCTGTAAAGCTCAACCTTTCGTGAGTGTCCGTGCACTTTTATTGTTGCACTCAATAGTGAAGTTCAAGCGCTTGCATTGTTGCTTACACACACACACTTATATACCTACACGCATTTATATATTTTACCCATAAACAACAAAATATCCACTACAAGCTCGTGTTTGTTTATGCAGCGCCCCCTGCTCTGCTGCACCTGTGACCTCTGCATATGCATGTTTGGCGAAGCCCTTTGTCGTGTTGCATGCTGCTACTTTAATCTCGCTTCACTGCCGCTCACTTACCCCGGTCGACATTGTATACCTTCACACTTGCCGCTGCTTTGTCTTGATTTTATTTCAGTCTCCCCTTCGCCACTTTCTGCGTGAGTTGCCATTGCTCGGCTTGTCAGCTACTGTGTGTTTATTTTTACATAACTGTAGTTGGTGTGCCATAGCCGTTGAGGAGCGACACCGTTTCCGCTTGCATTAAACTATATAACGGTGCATACGAGCGGAAATGCTTTCATAACACTCCGTTCGACATTGACAGTTTCATTTTTTTTGGTTTGGTGTAGTCAGGCGTTCGTTGCAAGTGATTTTCCTTATACATGCCACTTGATAAATCATGGGGTGGAGTTTTTTTTTGTAAAATCGTAGTGAATCGATAAGCCATTCAGTTTTTTCAGAGCAGTTGCTGACCATAAGATATATATTAGATAATATTAGGAAGCTGATAATAAACTATTTCTGGGTTCCAACAACAGTGTGGAGATGAATAACATGGAATGTAGATCATTTACTAAGCTTTTGCATACTCTTAAACCCTGGTTTTGTCGTGGTCTTTCCACCGGAGTGGAGGTCTTCCTCTTCATCTGCTTGCCCCGGCGGGTACTACTTCGTTTACTTTTAGAGCTGGAGCATTTTTATCTATTCGGGTTACATGACCAGCTCAGCCGCTGTCTCCTAATTCGCTGCACTATATCAATGTCGTCATATAACTCATACAGCTCATCGGTTCAGCGAATGGGATATTTGCGTTGCCAATGCGCAAAGGACTCTAAATCTTCCGCAGGATATTTCTCTCGAAAACTCGTCGTCGACTCATCAAATGTTATAGTCCATGACTCTGCTGAGAATTATGAGTGACTTATAGAGTTTGGTTTTTGTTCGTCGAGAGAGGACTTTACTTCTCAATTGCCTACTCAGTTCAAAGTAGCACCTGTTGGCAAGAGTAATCCTGCATTGGATTTCGAGGCTAACGTTGTTGTTTTTGTTATCTACAACTTCGAAGTAATGACTGTAAATAGTGACGTGAGAGCCAAGTCGCGAGTGAGACGACTGTTTGTTTGGTGACAGGAGATATTTCGTCTTGCCCTCGTTTACTGCCAGACCCATTTGTTTTGCTTCCTCATCCCGTCTGGAAAAACAGAACAAACGGCGCGGATGTTGAGGCCAATGATATCAATATCATCCGTATGTGCCAACAGTAGTACACTCTTATAGAAGACTGCAGCTTTTGTTATTTTCTGCAGCAATACTTGTAGATTGAAGAAGTCACACAATAGGGAGTCTCCTGGTCTGAAACCAAGCTTTGTATCGAAAGGCTTGGAGAGGTAGAGATAGAGTTCCCGCTAGTGAGAAAAGTTCTCTGAGCGTCATTCACTTGGGAGTGGCCAGAAAAGACTCTATAATATATGGCTCAAGCAGCTCACGACTTAGACCAAGTCTCCTCTGGGTTTGAAGGCCAGCTTAAGTGAGAAAGCGCATCATCCCAGGGTTGTGCGCTGTGTTTGAGATCCGCCACGTAAAAAGCAGTATCTGGTCACTGTCCCAGGAAAATTAATCATCAAGGGTTGGTATGTTTAGATGAAGTAAAATGAACGCCGTAGATCGTGTACGCACTGGATTCCCAAAATGAGGTTGTTATCAACGAAAACATCATAAAAGTCCACAAAATAATTTTGTATGACCGAAAAGTAAAGTTGATCGAGATAACAGGTACTCTAGATCATATCATTCATGAATATTTGCGTGTGAGAAAGCCTTGTGCAATGTGGGTGCTCGCGAGCTCAGTTTTGACCAAAAAGAACGTTGAGTTGATAATCATATGATTAATAAACCCAAGTTTTGGCATCGATATGTGACAATGGATGAAACATGGCTCCGCAATTTCACTCTGAAGTCAAATCAACAGTCATCCGAGTGGACTGCACACGACAAACCCGCTACAAAGCGTGGAAAATTGCAATAGTCGGTTGGCAAGGTTATACCGTCTACTTAAGATACCGTCCAATAGTTCCTTCATATCGAGACGCTGATAATTACTCTCAGAGAGCAGGAGTGCAAGTCAAGTAGAAAACCGTTGTCTGTTTTGATTGTATATTTTCGGCAGGGATCCGAGTCGATACTTGGCGCCCTCTAAACGTACGCACGTTTAGAAGACTGGAAACATGTATTTCGTATATCTCAACAAACAAGATGTTCAATCCGGAGACAACTAAGTAGCTTGAGAGATTTTTCGAAGTTTCAGCCTATTTGGCGATGTTTCATTAAGGAGACAGAACTCTTCAAATTTTCTGCTGAAAACAACTTTCTTTAAGAATAAAACACTAAATTGATGCTCCTTTGTGAATTTATATGGTCACTGTATTAGATTTCACAAGGACCCGTCTCTAAAGGACGAATTTTCGTTTTCTCACTTTAGATCGCCTTCAAACCGATGTTCCTTGGCTACCCAGAGGATACTTGGCCACTCACAGACATATGACAGTCGAAAACTTTCGTCACTTGTGTGAAGTTCCACTCACAACTTCATCTCGATTTTGCGAAAATTCCACAAAAATTAATCGTTGGTGTCAAATCTTTAGAACTGGAGCGTCATATTACCAGAGATTTTTTGTTGTAGAAACTCAGTACTTTGTTTGAATCTATTAATTTGGTAATTAGCAGAAACTCATCAATATTGATTCAATCGTTGTATTAAAGAAAATTATAAGAGTTTCATTATTAAAATTGTACCGAATAGAGTTTTGATCTCGACAGATATCTAAACAACTCAATAGGCTTGTAAATGTTTAATCTATTGAATGCAACCATCAAATTTGCACGGCGCTTACATTCACTTTGATAGTTGTTGTTAGTGTACTTTAACAAATCTAACTGGTCTAAATTTGCAAAATTATGTTCTCTTACAATTTACACTCTCTTTTTGACGCTCATATATTGCCGCTCATATATTTCGTCCTATTAGTAAGGCTGCCAGTCCACCCTAATGCTTTTGGAGAGCTTTTGCTTGTGCCGAAAAGCTTAACGAAAGTATCCTACAACAAACGCGTGCAGCAACAGCGAATAAAAGTAAACCTTTTGGCCAAACGCGATTCAGTCAACGTTATCAATTCAATGCGAACAGAACGTGGCTGGGAATTTCAAAAGGTTTTCACTCAACTTTTCTCTGTGTTGGTAGATTGGCTAAGAACGGAAGTGGCAGTGAAGGTGGCCGAGAGTGGCAGCAGTGTAATTGAGAGCAGCGGCAAAGGCGAAATGCCAAAAATATACGAAATTAAATGAAAGAGTAAAAACCAACAACAGCAACTACAAGTAATATAAGCGAGCGTCAAACGAGACCGGCAAAATATAACGGTGAAAGTGAAGCAAACAAGTTTGTGTGTTACTGCCTGTGTGTGTGTGTGTGTTTATTTCCGTGCAAGTGAACGTAATACAATTGGCAAATAACAAAGTTTGCGCCAAGTTTTGGCTTTATTCGGTTTAATTTCGTTTTGTTTGTGCGGCAGTCGAAAAAGGATACAATCTCGATCAAATTTAGCCGAAAGTAATACAATGAAATTAGGACCTGTGTATGTATGCCAACAAATAATTGTAACAAATAAACAAAGGAATTTATAAGAGAAGGCGAATTGGTGAATTTGTCGACACAAACAATAGCAAAGCGTTCAACAAAAGCCATAGTGAGGCAGTGAGGCACAACCAGTTTTAAGGCAACAAAATCACCGCCAATCGGCTTAATGGTTTGGTTTCAATGTTCTTGTTGGTGTAGTGGCACATAAGCAACTTGTATGTTTACTAAAAATATACATATGTGAAAGAAACACCGTTATTTCCAATACATAAATCGATTTTGGCTTGCACTTTGCACGGCACTCTCGTGCTCATAAAATTAATTTGCAACTGCAGCTCAACTAATTATGAAATTAATCCCGCATGCCAGCGGCTACATAAATAAATAATTGCTGGCGACAACAATATTGCTCCTCGTGCAAGCTCTGTGAGTATAATTAATTATGCAAGTGTGTGTGTGCGAGGTTTATGTAAATGCACGGAAAGTCGTAGTTTTAGTTGAATTTGCTATGACTTTGCTATTTTACTATTTATGAAAATTTATGTGTGTGTGTATTAGTGTATGCCGTTGTTACGGTGTTTTTCATTAACAAATGTGTTTATACTTGAGGCTTTGCATAACAGAATTGAGTATAGTAACTTAGCTGGCTGAATTTATGCCGCTCGTGGCATAGATGAAGGAGTTTCTTCACACAAGCCTATGCAGGATGACTAACTCTACAATTAAAAAGTCGAAAAATGGTTAGTAAATGATCTTAAAGTCGGAATTTGAACGACATACTTTGTCTGATAATAAAAACAAGAAAAAATAAAATGAAAATATTTTTAATAAAATCAGTCAAATTCTGTGGGATAAAGTAATAATAAAACCGACAGTGTCATAGCACAAGAAATCATATCAAAATATTGTAAAATTATTAAGAGATATATTTAAGAAATGTCGACGGGTTATACGAGGGCTGCTATATATCTTTCTGGCCTAATTATGAGAATAGGCATATTTATCAACGAAAATGTTTTTTTTTTGTCGTTGGATTTGGCTCGCCTTGGAAAACCCATACAGTCGATTGCTGTTTTGTTTCGGGCTCATACGCATAGATCCATGATTCGTCACCTGTGACGATCTTATAAACGTCTTTTGAACCACCGCGATCGTATTTTTTCAGCATTTCTTTACACCAATCCACACGAGCTTTTTTTTGAGCGACTGTCAAATTGTGCGGGATCCAACGAGAACAAACCCTTTTTACGGCCAGGTGTTCATGCAATATCGAATGTATGCTGGTAGGAGAAATGCATAGGCATGCCTCTATCTGAAGCTATGTTACATGACGGTCTTACATTATCAGTTCACGTACGGCATCGATGTTTTCTGGCACAACGGCTGTTTTTGGACGACCTTCACGGAATTCATCTTTGAGCGAGCGTCGGCCACGATTGAATTCGTTGTACCAGTTTTTCACAGTGCTATAGGATGGTGCTTCATAGCCATACAAAGATTTTAGTTCATCGATGCAGTCTTGTCGTGATAATCCATGCTGAATGTTGTGAAAAATGATCGCACGAAAATGTTCACGAGTTAATCCATTTTTTGGCCGAGATGAATTTTTTAATTCCCTGTAAATAAAACAATTCACGATTAAATGACAAAACGTTCTGAGTGATTTTATGCTAAAAAATGTCAAACTTTCCAATGGAAATGTCACTCAGTGTTGCCTAGTCAAGAAATATATATAGCAACCTATATATGTCGGCCAAGAACAAGAGACTCGAAACATTTCTTGATCTCAACCAATAATATCAGTCCAATATCATTGTAATACGTTACTTAGTGCTAAAATTATAATAAGTTATACGAGGATTAAAACTTCGCTGAGTAGCTGATAGCCAAAGTCCAAAATCGTATAAAGTGCAAAGGGATAAGAGCCTAGTTCCAATGAAGAGAAATGTTAGGAATGCTATGATAACAGCAAATCTTACAAAAAACGCCGAAGTCAACTAACCCGAACGCTTCGATACTACTACGGATTGAAAAATACATTTTTTCCAATAATTTACCAATTTAATATTGTTTTGAAGCCCTAAAGTTTACTTCAAGGCAAAAAAATAGTTTCGACTTTTCGAAATTACCTTACTTAACTCTTCAGTACTAAGTTACAGAAGATTGTTTTATGTTTTGTGACCCCAAGAATTGCATCCGCTCCTTGCAACTAAAGAAAAATAATGCGAGAAAATTCTTAAAGTACGCGCTACTGTATCTTACTTGAACTGATTTATTTCGGTTCATCTGATGGCGGAAACGCAAAATCCAAGTTCCTGCGACCAAACTGAATATATATCTAAGTGTTTTTAATACCCGTGAAGTATATTTACAAACGGAATTGTAACATCTATGAAATATATTGGGCCTTGTAATCCACAGTTTTTTTTTTTTTTGCTGTAGAACGATTTCATCGAGTTGAGCTGCAGGTGCCTACACTCTATAATAAATAAACTATCGATTTATTGTAAATATGAATTCGAACAGACTTGAAGATGTGAAATTTATAAATTTAAATGTCTGCTAATAGTTGGAAGACTTATCAGAATGTTGAGGATTTGGGTGATTAAAGAGTTTGTGTTGTGTGCACTCAAATATTTATATATGTACATACTTATGTATGCAGAACCAATAAGCTGAAACCAATTCCTTAGCGAGTTTGCAATCAGCTTCAACGAGCCACTATTTAGTCATATTTCATTATTTAGTACATATTCATGCAAAAAGCTATAATAAAGACAGGCAGACTATATTATCCAAGCCAAACTGCGCCAAAAAGGAACTAACTGAATATACTGAAACTCTGCTAGAAGTATAGGAGGGAGTATTTATATACTATTTAGGGTATTGAGTGTATGCATGCAGATTTCTTTTCGATAATATGTTTGTAATTCTGAAGTAAATATAGTTAATATTATTAGATAATCACTTCTTTGTGCAGAGCTTTTTATAATCAAATTTTGTCCAATTTTATCAATTCTATTTATACCTCTACTCTCTATTTCACAACAAAAAAATATTTAAGGCGAAATATTAGCAATGAAATATAAGCAAGAAATTTATATGGCCAAATTTTTAAGGGAAATTTTTATTAAATCTGTTTCGTTAAACTAAAAAATATCCTTAGAATCATCAATGCGCCATATTAACAATAAAAAATTCATATGATGTTAAAATTTCTGTAATATAATAATATTAAATAATCAACTTTGCGTTTGATATGCTGTTAACTTGGCAGTAAAATATATACAAATTTTAATTAATTAACTTTTTATTTTTTATGCAATCCCAATATATGATATGAAGCAGCTAAATATGAAGTTGTGAGAGAGTCCACTCAAAGGTGTGACATGCCGTATACGTAACATTTTCACTGGGATGATGAGGAATTTTAACTTTTGATGCAATATTACAATTTTATGGGAAATATTATTACAAAAAGGTTGTCAAAATTAATGAGAAAAATTATTAATAAAGCACACATAACATCAAACTTACCCATACATTATAGCCGCAAGACATTTAACGGTGACGCCATTGCATTGCAGTGCCGTTATAAACGTGTAAATATAGTTGTTTGTATTTAAGCACTGATATAATTTTTGTTTGGCTAGTAAAAAGCTGGCGATAATTGACATGCGCGCTTGAAAATTCCAAAGAATTTTGCTGTCTCGTCATGTGCACGCCGGGCATTACTCATACGCTGCGTGCTACCATTTAAGGTTTCTATAAAATTGTAATTGAAGTTGGCGTAGGATGCAAATTAATTTTCAATTTAACGCTTGGCTGAATTTACTAAGCAACGCACCGAAGTGTACATACAGACATTTTAGAGAGCATTCACAGGTGTTTGGAAAAAAATTCAATATTTCACTTATAATAAATTGCTGTACACCGTCGGCATTCATAAATATTTCATTTATTTGTGTGTGCATAAGACCTTTCACAGGCCACAATTTATATTTAAATCACTTTCATTTCAAAGTTTATTTCAATTAACTATATTGCTTTACAGCTAAGCTCAGACCCGCTTATCTTTATTGAAGCTGACTCTTAGGCAGATTAAACTTTTACAATTCCCACGGCATTTAATAATTAAAATTTTACTTATTCATTAAAAAGCCACTTTTCACCGCACAACCACACAAAGTCCACGCATTTCGTCATCGCCGCGCCGGCCACTTAACGGCGTTCAAAGCAAATATTAAATCGCGCCTGCAAACCACCGCAGCTCTGCACATACTGAAGAGCTGCAAATTATTTTTCGTACGCAATGCGAATTATAAAGTCATGAAGGTTAACAACCTGACAGTTTACAGTTTACACTATTTTCCCTTAGTGCTATACTTGGCGGCTCGTGTACACTCTGTGGTCGATGGCTGATATTTTTCAGCTAGTCCATTGGACGTTTGTTGGCCGAAAATTTTCATGTCTACTTGGCATAAAAGTTAAGCGGATAATGTGCACGAAATTGCGCTCACAAGCACACACATGTTTCTATGGAGCTGGCTGCGAAATATGGTGCTTAATGACTGAAATTAACGCGAGCATGGATGTTTTGCGCGCACTTTGGGACTTGGACTTGAGAGAGTTAGTGGCGGGCTTTTGAGTTGGAGACTTCTTTAGGCCCTCTTCTTCTTAATTGGCGTGGACACCGCTTACGCGATTATAGCCGAGTTAGGCCAGTGAACTGATTTTGATCCGTTGGTATGGCAGCAATATGCGATAGTGATCAGAGGACGAATGTGGCTATATCGTCTCAGCTCATCACGCTTTTCACTTATATACAGTGATGAGCAATACCGGTCGGATGTTTACAAAATTTCTTTGAAATACTTAAATTTAAAACTTTATTTATTCCTTTAAATTTAATGTAACACAAAAAGTTAGAAAAGGAAAAAAATTATTAAAAAAAAAACACTATAAACAAGAAAAAACGTTAACTTCGGTTGCGCCGAAGCTAAATACCCTTCACAGGTGCATTTCTGTTAGTAACTATGTGTCCAGTTTGTATGGAACCTATATGCTTAGTAACCCGTTCTGAACAAGTTTTTTAGAGATTACATTGTTGCCTTAGAAAATAATATATACCTAATTTCGTGAATATATCTTGTTAAATGTGAAAGTTGTCCATACAAGAACTTGATTCCGATCGCTCAGTTTGTATGGTAGCTATATGCTATAGTTAACCGATCTGAACAATTTTCTCGGATATTACATTTTTGCCCTAGAAAATAATTTATACCAAATTTGGTGAAGATACATTGTCAAATGCGAAAGTTTTCTATGAGAGAACTTGATTCCGATCGTTCAGTTTATATGGCAGCTATATGTTATAGTGGTCCGATATCGGCCGTTCCGACAAATGAGCAGCTTCTTGAAGAGAAAATGACGTTTGCAAAATTTCAAAAGGATATCTTAAAAACTGAGGGACTAGTTCGTATATATACAGACAGACGGACAGACAATAGCTTACAATAGCTTACAAATTCTCAATTGGACTGAGATCTGGTTTTGTGTTTCGGTGTTTGTGCTCTCCTTTCAAAGTTGTAAACTGTTGATTTAAGATTTTGATAAGCCACCTTTTCACTATTTCAGCCATATATTTCGGATCTCCTTCATGTTGGAATACGTTTTCCTCTATTCGGTATGCACACATGTCAACAAACCCATGCAAATATGTTTGCAAAATATTAAGATAATCTTCTTTCCATTATTCCGTCTATATTGTGTATTGAACCCACGTTCAGTCAAGTGAAACATGCCCACAGCATTATATCACCACCTACCCACAGCATCTTCAGAAAAATAATTGATTTTTTTTCATCAGACCTTTTAACCCGTTTACATTCCTCAATTGACCAATTTTCGCGGTCTTGGCAGAACTGGACTCGTGCAGCAATATTTTTCTTTCCATTGTTCATTCACTGGTTGGCTTGTTAATGACTTAAGTGGCCTATTAGGAGTTCATTTCCAGTTTTTACGAATGAACCGTTTCTTATGACGAACATCATAGTCACTCAATATTCCTTTTTTGCATTGGAATTAGTGTTATTCTTCTGACATCCATTATTTCTGCAATGTGTCGTTTGTTTTCTTTGTTTCAGATAACACAAACGGTTGCATAGTTAAATTTTTATATAATATAAAATGCTAAAATTAAATTGGTAATGTACGAACTACATTCTTTAGTTAAAAATGCCAAGTTAAATTTGACAAACATCCCACCGGTATTGCTCATGACTGAATACATTAGGTCGCCCGTATTTTCTTCTGGGCATCACAAATTTTATTATTAAATAACTGTGTTCCAGGTATACGTAGCATAAAGAGCTGGACGTCAATATGAATCATATATTTTAATAGTTTCGATATATATTTTTCAGTTGTGTGATAGCACTACGCTAGTCAATAGAAACAAAAATTAAAACAAAGCGGATCTAAATAAAAAATCGGGTGGGCTGTGCCTTGGCACACGCTGTTTTAAGTATTTTAGTAAATAATGTGTATCAAATTTCGTGAATATATCTTGTCAAATGTGAAAGTTTTCCATACAAGAACTTGATTCCGATCGTTCAGTTTATATGACAGCTCAAATACCGTTTTGAAGCGTTTGTCCGCTGAACGCTAATGATTGAGCATTGCTTCACTTCTACTGATATTGACATTTCTCAGTTCCGTGGCAGATCCAATAGATATATTGATCGTCTGTTCATTCGTTACGTCCATAAGTATGGGTATTCCAGTAGTAGAGGTACTCGCGAGGTCGGCGTCATGAGCTTTGCGACGTTCCCGAAACCGTCTCTCTCGCTCGGCATCGGACATTGGGGTTCCTATACGTGGCCCATAGCCCCCTCTTTGTAACGATAGCCGTAATTTATATTTCTGACTGGCTCTTGCACGAGCTGAGGCCGACATAGCAAAAGTTTATATATTTATTATCACTTTCTGGTTATTTTAAATATAAATACTGTCCAAATTACACTTATTTTTGTATAAATCAATCGGTTTGAATAAACTTGACAAACATACTTAAGAATCTCCGCGCTATAAAGTCGGGGTCACGAGTTACACTGAATAGAATTAAGCGAGAGCGCCGGTTTCGCACAGTAAACGCAGTATGCCTTCCCATAACAGCGAGCTGACTATATAAGCGAAATATTCACACCACATTTTTTTTTTCTAAGACTACTAGCTTTTCAATTATTAAGGTTCGATGACATAGGCCTTTTCGTTACGGTCCACTTTTTAAACCTGGTACCCGTATGTTTCGGCGCGATTTTAAAGACGTTTCACGTCCAAAAAAAATTAAAGAACAACAACAGCTCAGCCATTTTAATATTTAAACTTGCATATACTCGTAGTAACAAATTTTGTAAATTAGTTTGAGAGTTGTTAGTGTGTTTGCCTTGTATAAAATCTGTAACATAAAACTTAGCATTGAAGGAAGCCATTTTAGCACATTTAATTAGACCTGCTCTGTTCTTGTTTTTGCCTGTAAACTTTTTGACAAAAGAGTTGCGCCCAAAGTTAATGAGCTTAGAACTAAACGAATTGATGGCGACTTATATTGAGAGGTAAAAATTGGGTTAAAAACTCTGTATTTTACGTGAAGATAAATTACAACATGACAACATGTTAAAGAACTAAATTATTTACTGAAAAATATCTTGGAAGTTACTGTTACTATTTTTTGCCGTTGTTAACATTTGAACCGATAGGAACGAGCTGAAGTGCGAGTGGGATATAAAAATTCGAGGATGGCAAGCCCGTTGTTCATGACGCAAAAGTTGGCATAAATTATTGTGTTTGAAGCTTAATATTATATACATATTCTATTGTATATAGCCTCAGCAAATTTAGCCGTTAAGGGGTGACATGAGTTTACGGGTTTCAAAAAATCAAATTTTTTTATTTGATGTTTACAAGTTGATCTGAGTAATAGTTGCGGCGATACAGCTTTGTGAACCTATGCTAGGCTAAGTGCGCCGTCATTAAACGCTCTTTCCTCGAAGCTGTTGATGTCGGTTGGCTAGGCAGAGAACTCGTCAACCGATTTTCATAAACTTTTACACAGGTCTTTGAGTTACAATTCTTAAAGACTTGGACGAAGGATTTTGTTCTTCGATTACAACTATTTGAAAAAAAAAGCGAAATAATCACTGAAATTGTGTCACTTTCAGCCATCTTATTCGCATCATTTGTCTTCCATATATATTACACTACACAAAAATCTGAAAGAAAAATTTGCGAACGATGTGCTAAGAGGTCTGTGGGGTATTTGAGATGTCCTGGCTGTAAATGGTGGTGGTTTAAATCCTATCGTCACAGTCGCAAAATTACTGTACTCTTATGAATTTAACAGAAGTTTTTAGCTAGTTGATACAAAAAGACTTTAACGAACAAATGGTGACTTCATCACGAGTTACTTTTACTATAACTATTACTGAAACCTGAAGTACATCCAAAAAGGCAAAAGGTTGAAAAATATTAGTGGATAATGTTGAAAATTCATATATACATATGTGCATATCTTAAAATCGGCTAGGTATTTGTCACAATTTAATTTACCTTATGCCAACAATACTTTTCTTCCGTTTTCATAATTTCTACTATTTTACAATATTTTTTATGAGACATCTATTTTAGGCCTAAAAGGAGCTCATCACTTTTCCTTACGCTTAATTTCTTGTTGTTTTTCATCTTCCATCTTCATACGTAACCACAAAGCAGAACAGTCAAAGTCGGCGAAACACAACACTCAAATACACCGCTTTATCAAATTTTATTGATGACACAGAAAATGTTTCGTCTTCACTGAGTTAAAAAGAATTATTAAAGCTTCAACACACAAACATCAAGAGCATCTCTTGGAATTCAGCTATTCGAGACTTATGAAATTACATAACCAAAAATTGAAAGTGAACGGAAATCAATATTGAGATTAAAATCTGCCTTTTAATATTTGAAAAACACATTGAATGTTACAGATTTCAACAAGATTGCATGCCGTCTGACATTTCAAATTGAATCATTGTAATAAAAAGTTCTTTGACATCTGTGTCAAAATGCGGTGACACTGATTGCACACCTCGATGCGGGATAGAATGCCTTCTGACTTCATTTTGATATGTTGAGCGAATTGAGTTATTTTACCATGCATAGTTTGAGAGATATGTACATTTAACTATAAGAAGGCGGGACCACGCCTCCTTTTTCAGAACTTGTAGCTTACAAATGTCCCTTGCTAATGCGATCCTTTTTGCCAAATTACAGTTCGATTTCTTAGTTTAGTGCTTATAGAAAGATTTTTATCCACCTGTATTCAGCTAAAGATGGTTAACTTTATATTAAAGAATAAAGGTGACGGTAGTAAAACAGAAATATGCTTAAAGATTTTATGCAAAGTATGGTCAACTGATAATTTATATTGTTGCCATTATAACCCTGCAAGCATAACCTTGAGCAAGCATCTTGCGCTGCAGGCAAGATGCAGACTTTCCGTAGACCTGCTAAAATAATAAGCAGTTCACAAGCATCTTGCGCTGCAGGCAAGATGCAGACTTTCCGTAGACCTGCTAAAATAATAAGCAGTTCACAAATAATAAAAAGAAGCCGGGTCGTATATCTTTTCGAGGTCAAATAAACAATTAATTACTTAAAAAGGCATATGACCCCAAATATGGGTTCAGATGATATCACTTTCAATCTGTTAAATTTTGTAAAACACATCACTCTTCACTATGTAAGACAGACATACTGATGAATACATATGGAACTACGCAGCAAGCAAAAGATAACACAAAAATCCAATATGCCTGTATTAACGGGTGATTTTTTTGAGGTTAGGATTTTCATGCAGTAGTATTTGACAGATCACGTGGGATGTCAGACATGGTGTCAAAGAGAAAGATGCTCAGTATGCTTTGACATTTCATCATGAATAGACTTACTAACGAGCAACGCTTGCAAATCATTGAATTTTATTACCAAAATCAGTGTTCGGTTCGAAATGTGTTTCGCGTCCGTGTCCGATGAGCGATGAGGCTCATTTCTGGTTGAATGGCTACGTAAATAAGCAAAATTGCCGCATTTGGGGTGAAGAGCAACCAGAAGCCGTTCAAGAACTGCCCATGCATCCCGAAAAATGCACTGTTTGGTGTGGTTTGTACGCTGGTGGAATCATTGGACCGTATTTTTTCAAAGATGCTGTTGGACGCAACGTTACGGTGAATGGCGATCGCTATCGTTCGATGCTAACAAACTTTTTGTTGCCAAAAATGGAAGAACTGAACTTGGTTGACATGTGGTTTCAACAAGATGGCGCTACATGCCACACAGCTCGCGATTCTATGGCCATTTTGAGGGAAAACTTCGGACAACAATTCATCTCAAGAAATGGACCCGTAAGTTGGCCACCAAGATCATGCGATTTAACGCCTTTAGACTATTTTTTGTGGGGCTACGTCAAGTCTAAAGTCTACAGAAATAAGCCAGCAACTATTCCAGCTTTGGAAGACAACATTTCCGAAGAAATTCGGGCTATTCCGGCCGAAATGCTCGAAAAAGTTGCCCAAAATTGGACTTTCCGAATGGACCACCTAAGACGCAGCCGCGGTCAACATTTAAATGAAATTATCTTCAAAAAGTAAATGTCATGAACCAATCTAACGTTTCAAATAAAGAACCGATGAGATTTTGCAAATTTTATGCGTTTTTTTTTTTTAAAAAGTTATCAAGCTCTTAAAAAATCACCCTATATTTGTCTCCTACGAATGAGTGGATGAGAAGAAAATGATAGAAATGTCAAACTGAAAGTGAACTCCAAGGCAGCTACCCCCAATTGCGCAAATACCCGTCGCTTATTTATGAATTACTTATTGAAGTGAAACTTATTTTTCCCATGTACTGTCTGCTTTCTACTTCGATGTCTACATTTTTCGGCAGACCAGAAAGTGGCGCATCGGTCAATTGAGATATAAATTAAATATGTATGTATAATAGAAACAGTAAGTTCGCAAAAAAAAGCGAAAGACAACAGATTTTTTCTTTAAGATCTAGCCAGTGTGACTGACCGGTATACAAATGAGGAGAGAAAATATGATAAGAGCACTTGCATATACTTATATATACATATGTGCAACTCAAACTCACTCACTATGTGTACATACTTTACTTACTTTTTGAAACCTTACTGAGTTAGTTTGACCTTTTTTCATGGGAAAATATGAATAACGTAATTTTCTACGAAGGCGTTGCATGTCTAATGCATATTAACTAAGTTTGTAGGAAATTCGTAGTAAAAACATCATGTGGCCATAATTCTGTGTAAGATCTTAAAATTTCATACACGAGACTGTAGGAGAGAGGAAAATGCGGGAGAGTTTCATAACTAAATAAAGCGAAAGAGAGTGGGTTAAAATTATTAAAGTAATACGTACATAGATAGATTTGTTTTGCTCTAGAGACATGGAAGCTCAAACTCGGAATTTTAAACTTTTACTACGAGAGCACCTACAAAGCATACTAAGTTTTAATGTAGAATGTCAAGACATGATCATAATTTCCTTTAGTTACATCTATATTAAGAAAAATATTTTAATATTATGATGGTGATTATGTCTAACGGTTCGTTTTACAGCTTGAAATTCTATTTACGCTCTCTAATCGTGATGAAATTCCTTGCATATTATCCTTAGTGATAATCTTAAATGAATCCATTTGCGCTTTTTTTCACTTGTCCGAATTTAATTTTAATATTCCAGCTCGCTTATCGAGCCAAATTATACTTATTTTTTAAAAACCTCTAGATAAAATTTTGAGCTTAAGGGTTATTCTACTCTAGAATTTTGAAAAATTCGATTTTTTTCATATACATACATATTTAAAGTTTAGACTTTCAAAAATATGACCTTGGAAGGATTTTTCAAAATTCGACTTATTTTCGGAGATACAGCCGATTTTGTTAGGTGGCATCCATGTTCACTAGAATTGTCTCGTTAAACTTTAAACGCGTTTTTCTCGAAACTACTTTTTTCACACGTTACCGGCACTATCCCAAGTTCTATGCAACCGATTTACTTGAAGTTTTGTGTGAACCTTCTTTATATAATCCTTTATCGTTCCTACTAGCATCGTGTCAAAATTTTTGTTTTTAATATTTAAAAAAATTCAAAAATTTCAAAAAAAAAAACGGAGAAAATTATTTTTATTTTCAGGCAGTCGCCATTTTTCAAAAAAAAAATTTTTCGTGTTCCCGGGTTACAACAGCATCCTTACTGATTAAGAATTTCTTTTGATTTTTTTTTTCAGACCACCAGGAGAGTCAGGATCAATGTCACCAGGATGCGCAATTTTTTTTTTTTTTTACACCTGTCTGTTTTCTACTGTTTGTTTTAAAATTTGTTTAACAAAAAAAATTTTTCTTTCTTTTTGGTAATAATTTCCAATATTCTTCTAGTCAAAAACAATGTTTTCTTAAAATAATAGCAGCGATTCTTCTCATTTTATAAATAATGATTTTTTACGTCTTTTATGATATTTTGTTAATGAAATTTAATGAGTTCTGGAACTTGTTTTGGCTAAAAGTCAAAAGCCAGCAGGGTTTGGGCAGTTTACGGCCCTAACCGAACTTCTTTTCTTTAGAGTTTATTAAACAAGGTTTTGAATTTATAAAAAATATGATATTTTCATACAAAATGGCGGCTACTGGATCAATCTGAGGAATCACTTTTTTTTTAAAGAGGTATTGGGAGCATTGTTGTTGTGAGAACCGGTCCTATCTGAAGCAAAATAAAATATGGAACGAAAAAATCAATTGTTTTTTTTTTACTAACAATAATTTCAAGAATATTCGCATAGAATGGTGGCTGCAAAAATGTTTTAATAGCAGAAAAATAACCAAAAAAAAAAAAACCCATTTTGATATTATATAAACGAACCAGTACTCCACATATTACTTTAATATCGTCTCTTCAAGAGAATCTGTAGTTGATCTGGTTGCAAATAAGTTTTCGTTGCCTAGTAGTGAAGGCAACGGTAATAAAATCATAAAAGCAATCTCTTCAATAAATCTGTATTTGAAGTGACGTTTGAAACGTTCTTTTTATGTTGCCAACGGAATCTTGTTTACCTTTGATATCGGCCTATGCAGCTTCTTCAGAAAGCTCTCCAATCGGAACCAAAGAATGTTTTTTAATTTCAAAGCAGTGAAGTAAAATTTTATTAACTGATGGGGGAAGATATAAATAAGCAGGGATATTTTCTAACCACATGTTTTGCGATTTCAAGAGCACTGTCAATAAAACTTTGCTGAAATAAACTTACAACCCGAATTTATAGATTGAAGCAAAGTTAGGACTATGCTTATTAAATATTTATCAATTCCCGTAATATCGGCATATATATCAGAATTATTGAAAAAATCGTTTTTCTTTAAGAAACCGCCATTTTATCAAAATATAATATTTTACTTATTCCTTCGATTAATTATAGGATTTAATATTATTTTAACAAAATGTGTTTGGTTTTTTTCATTTGAAAGGATCCAGTTCAGTAATATAGTGGTCACCGCAAAACGTCTTTTTTGAGAGGAGCTCCCGGAGATCAGCTCGGAAAGGAACTACATTCCAAATGAACATTTTTAATAATACATATTAAGTATTAAAATACAGTTAAAAGATATCACAAAATGTGTAAAAATTTTTGGATCAATTAACTTAAAAGTTTTCTAAAAAAAAAAAAAAATTGATGAAAGTTCGCTATTTTGGCCTTCTAACTACATTTATATATGAATAGAATAGAAATGAATGGGGGAAACGCGAGAGACAAAA
This sequence comes from Bactrocera correcta, assembly GCA_027475135.1. NCBI lineage: Eukaryota > Metazoa > Arthropoda > Insecta > Diptera > Tephritidae > Bactrocera > Bactrocera correcta. The sequence continues at coordinate 32,827,858 of CM050327.1, forward strand.
CTAAAACTTTATGTAAACGTATTAAAAACGCACATAAAATCAATAAAATACGGTGTGAACTAAAGCATCGATTTATGAATAGCTACAACACAAGCTAGTTTTTGTTTATTTTGTAAAATAAAATAAATATGTTTAACTTCAAAATCCATTAAAAATTTAAATTCGTAAACGTAAATGGCAAAACCACTGTGGACTGTCATAAACGCTCAAATGCAGACTTTACAGTTTAGTACACTTAAACTATCATTCCTAAAATAGCTCCAAGCGTAACATATTGCATACTTTTAAGCTACGTATTTAAATTAATTTTGAAGTGCTTGAAGCTATTGATATTACCAAGATTACTTTCCCATAGAAAAGTCTATTTAATCGTATTATAAACATAATCTCTATAATTAATACGCATTGCTGCTGAT
>CM050327.1:32828773-33184155 GCA_027475135.1 Bactrocera correcta
AAACAGAAAAAAAATTCTGGATGCCCAGTCAGATTTAGCCGAAAAAGTGTTATACACAACCAACACTATGACAGGAAAGGCATTAAAGAAAACAAAAATTGAAGAGAACATTAAAATTCTTGAAAAGTACCAAAAAGAACTCGATACCAACCACGAAAAGCTAATGGCAGATGGTATAGGAGAAGAAGATTACTTCAAGATAAGCATTGTAAAAGACAAACCTCTAGTTGAATTTGATCAGCAAATTGAAGCAGTTCAAATACGATGCAATAATCCAGATCAAAAGACTTCATTGAGGAAAGTTGAAAACCTCAGAAGAAAAATGGAAGATCTAAGTATGGAATTAATGATCATTAACGATCATTTAAAGTGTTTAGACTTTTTATTCGTAGATATTCAAAAGCTAAAAGGCAAATTAGATTTCAATGAAGAAATTGAAATCTTATTCCAAGAAATTTATGACAAATACTACGAAGAGCTTAAACATTTAAAGAAAAATCTACAAAAAGAAAAGCTCAAAATTTCTTATCGCCCTAACTTTGAAGAAAGAAAAATAATAAAAATTCCAACATTTTATGGCGATATTATAGAATGGGCCAAATTTTACAACATGTTCAAAGTTATGGTACATGACAACGAGCAGATGAAGAACACAGAGAAAATGCTGCGCCTTCGTCAATGCTTAAAAGGAGAAGCTGCACGAGTAATACAGCACTTTCAAAATTCGTCGAAAAATTATGAAGCTGCATGGAGTCTACTTAAAAAAAGTTTGACAATCAGCCAACTCTGTTCATCGTACCCAAATTATCTACAATTGCTACGAAACTATCTAATGCAGTGCAAAAGATTGAAGACGAAAAACTTATAAAAATTTCATTACTCCCTCTATCTTCTGTTGGGGAAAAACAGCAGAAGTAATAGAGGAAAATAGAAAGGAAAATGAAGTTGAAGAAGAATCACTTGAAGAACTTCATAAACCTTCAAAAACTGAAGAAAGACTAATAACTCCCTCTATCTTCTGTTGAGAAAAAAACAACAGAAATAATAGAGAAAGATAAAAAGGAAAAACCAACTGAATTGGTACCTTGGCACTTACATATCTCTTCTGGCAGGCTCACATTTTGGAGAAATGTGGGAAAGTGCAGCCTAGGATAAATCGATTGAAGATGAGGACGAAGCTAAAGAAATGGACCACATTTTGGAACATGATGCTGAAGCACACGAGAAGGAAGAGGAAATTAAATTTTTACACAAACCAACACAATTACCGAAAAAGCGTAAAGGTGTTTTAGAATAGCCAAATGAAGACGTGGATATTAAAGCCGCTAACGATGTAGACATGACAGCAGAAGAAGTAGAACTGAACCCAAAAGCCAAGATGAAGAAAAGGATGGGTTGTTCGCTCCGAGTTTGTTCAGCTCGTGTTCAGTATAATGATTTCGGGCACTTGCTAATTAGGTTCAACAATCATTGTTTTGAACAAGAACAACACTCAACTCGAAAAAATCAACTCGTATGATTTTACTCATGCGCGCAGCAAGCCGCACTTTTTCTGCACAGATGAAATGTGAGAAGAACGAAAACAAAAACAAGCTACAACAAAAAGCTGCAGTTCGTGGAACGCAAGGGGCTTGCATAGAAATTGTTACTGTACATGCAGTCGTAACGCTCACATCGTGTCCTCTTGTCGCTAATCGTTTACTCATACACGATCAACTCAAATTGAACCGAATGATGCTTTCGTCAACACGTGCTGGTTTTATTGAACGCTGACTTTTGTTCAGTGAGTAGAATTGAGTGAGAAATTTTGAAACGAAGACTGAAGATGCTCGCAATGATGTGTACAGCAAAATTAGTTGATTTTTACTCATACTGTGTTTTGTTTCAGTGAGTTGAGTTGAATGAAAAAGTTCGCGTATGAGTAAATCAACAAAATTGTGATTTTTGCAGTTCTCTGGTAGAAACTGTTTAGTGAATAGTAACTAGTCACAAATTGCGATTTTACCTCAGAATGTCTCAAATAGAGACTAGAGACTGGTTACAGAATCCCGCTATAAATTGATGTATTCGAATGATATTATACTTGCAATTGTTATATATGTGGGCACACACACAGACGGGATGTATCACATCTGGCAGCACTGTTTGTCAGCCATTCTATTATCTCATTCTCTGTCAGTTATTCTATCATCTCATTCTCTGTCAGTTATTCTACTATTTCATTTTCCGTATATTCGTGGAAATTCACAGTAATGTAATTCACAGTTTCAACTGCATTCCTTAATTCTTAAGTTACAGTTTAAGAAACGGTCACTCTTTGTACAGACGCCAACAGGGCTACACGTTTATTCTAATTTATCCAATAAATTTAGCGTGGTGGCTAATATCTCCACCATAATTGGTGACCCCGACGTGATCAAATTTGATTAAACTTTATCTCTTCTCGCGTTTAAGTACAAATGAGTGCAAACGTTAGTAGTAATTGCAACTCACGCTCGTCGTAATTTCACGTTCATCAGTTTTAAAAATTTGTGCAAACCAGTGACCACGTGCTTTCAATCGATTCACTGACATGCCATTAGAGCATACGCCAAACAAAACAGTGAGCTGTAACTCGCCAAGCACGTGCACCAATATTCCAAGCGTCCTAACACCACTTTCTTCGAACATGACCACAAATGACCCAGCTCTGGCCATCGGCCACGTCACCGAGGAAACTCAGAACACCGCATCAGTCGTAGCTGTGTCCAGCTGCAAGCTTCCGCAGTTCTGGTCCATCCAGCCTCGTTTGTGGTTTGTCCAGGTCGAAGCAGCGCTACAGGTGGCCCGTATCACAAATGACGCATCACGCTACAATCACATCGTCAGTGCCTTGGACACTGATTCAATGTTGCAGCTAGCGGATTTCCTGCAGAATCCACCAGAGACCGACAAGTACGCGAAACTGAAGGACGAGATATTGAAGCGGTTTTCAGAATCCAGCGACCGCCAGCTTCACCGAGCGCTCACAGAGGTTCAACTCGATGACAAAAAACCTAGCCAGCTCCTGCGCCAGCTCAGAATTCTCATGGGCGACAGGGCCTCAGAGGACTTACTGCGTATAAAGTGGTTGGCATTGTTACCACCATCTACCAGCCGGTGTCTCAAACTACTGCGAGATGCCCCTGTAGATGAGCTTGCTGAAGTTGCAGACGAGCTAATGGAAAACCAAGCTGGCCATTCCGTCATGGCTACACATCACCAGCCTGCCCAGGCAGCACACAGGGGCGACAAGTTCGAGAATTCACTGCTCACCAGCATGGCAAAGGACGTGTCCGGCCTTAAACTTGCCATAGCCGACCTGGTGACCTGTATCAAGGAACAAGGGATTACTCGAGACCGGCCCCAAGCAGCATCTGGCCGTCTCCAGCAGTCATCATCGAAGGAAGAGCCAGCCTCAGACAGGAAGAAGTTTTGCTACTATCACCGTCTCTATGGGTCCAGAGCCAAAAAGTGCGAGCGTCCTTGCACCTTCAACCCATCGACGGAAAACTAACCTCGCTGTCGACCATTCAGGCGGCCGGCGACAGCATAGAGGCTAGCATACCACCAACCAGAGAGCATCGCCTTCACGTTCATGATCGCACAACAAACATGCGATTTCTTGTCGATTCTGGATCAGTGATCTCTCTCATGCCCAAGTCCGCCATCACTCACACGCTCAACGAAGATGATCTGACTCTCTTCGCAGCCAACGGGACCGTTATCCGAACCTACGGTCGAAAAATCATCACCCTTGATCTCAACCTTCGCCGTACATTTAATTGGTCTTTTATAATTGCAGATGGAGGATGGAGTCATGTGTAGAAGTTCACGCAAGTGAGGAAAGTTCTCTGATCGCCATTCACTTGGGAGTGGCCAGAAACGATTCTTTTACATATGACTCAAGCAGCTCACGACTTCCGGTCTTTGACCAAGTATCCTCTGGGTAGCCTAAGAACATCCGTTTGAAGGCGAGCTAAAGTGAGAAGGCGAAACACCCCTGCATAGGGTTGTGCGCTGGGTTTGGGACCCGCCACGTAAAAAAACACCCCCAATGAAAGACAACAACAAGCCTCGGATGAGTGACCCCCCTTTTGATGACGACCATGGCAAACGAAATAAGGACTATGATTTGAGGGCATGCACCTGGAATGTCCGGTCCCTTAATTGGGAAGGTGCCGCTGCCCAGCTGGTAGATGTCCTCGTAAAGATAAAGGCTGACATCACCGCCGTCCAAGAAATGCGATGGACGGGACAAGGACAGAGACGAGTAGGTCCTTGTGACATTTACTACAGTGGCCATATAAAGGAGCGCAAGTTTGGTGTTGGATTCGTGGTGGGAGAGAGACTCCGTCGCCGAGTACTAACATTCACTCCGGAGAATGAACGTCTAGCCACAATCCGCATCAAAGCGAGGTTCTTCAACATATCGCTGATTTGCGCCCACGCCCCGACGGAAGAGAAGGACGATGTGACCAAAGATGCCTTTTATGAGTGCTTGGAGCGCACTTATGAGAGATGCCCCCGCCACGATGTCAAAATCGTGCTTGGCGACTTCAATGCCAGGGTGGGCAAAGAAGGTATCTTTGGCACTACGGTCGGTAAATTCAGCCTCCACGCGGAAACATCCCCAAATGGGCTGAGGCTGATCGACTTCGCCGGGGCCCGAAATATGGTTATCTGTAGCACTAGATTCCAGCATAAGAAGATACATCAAGCTACCTGGCTGTCTCCAGATCGAAAAACCACCAACCAGATCGATCATGTTGTGATAGACGGAAGACACGTCTCCAGTGTTTTAGATGTGCGTGCGCTCCGAGGTCCTAACATCGACTCGGACCACTATATTGTTGCAGCCAAAATTCGCACCCGCCTCTGTGCAGCAAAAAACGCACGCCAACAAACACAAGGATGGTTCGACGTCGAGAAGCTGCAATCACAACAGACAGCCGAACGTTTTTCTACTCGGCTTGCACTCCTGCTCTCTGAGAGCACTCGTCAACAACTCGGTATAAGGGAACTGTGGGACGGCATTTCAAACTCCTTACGTACAGCTGCAACCGAAACCATTGGTTTTCGGAAAGTGCAGAAGAACAGCTGGTACGACGAGGAGTGCCGTGTCGCAGCGGAGAGAAAACAGGCTGCCTACCTCGCAACGTTACGATCGACCACAACACGTGCGGGATGGGATAGATACCGAGAGTTGAAGAGGGAAGCGAGACGCATTTGTAGACAGAAAAAGAAAGAGGCCGAAATGCGTGAGTACGAAGAGCTTGATAAGCTGGCCGACAGGGGTAATGCTCGAAAATTCTACGAAAAGATGCGGCGGCTTACAGAAGGTTTCAAGACCGGAGCATACTCTTGTAGAACCCCCAAAGGTGATCTAGTTACCGATGCCCAGAGCATACTTAAATTATGGAGGGAACACTTCTCCAGCCTGCTGAATGGCAGTGAACGCACAACACCAGGAGAAAGCGAACCCGATACCCCAATCGATGACGATGGAGCAGACGTTCCATTGCCCGACCATGAAGAAGTTCGAATAGCAATTGCCCGCCTGAAAAACAACAAAGCGGCAGGGGCCGATGGATTGCCGGCCGAGCTATTCAAACACGGCGGCGAAGAGCTGATAAGGTGCATGCATCAGCTTCTTTGCAAAATATGGTCGGACGAAAGTATGCCCAACGATTGGAATTTAAGTGTGCTATGCCCAATCCACAAAAAAGGAGACCCCACAATCTGCGCCAACTACCGTGGGATTAGCCTCCTCAATATCGCATATAAGGTTCTGTCGAGCGTATTGTGTGAAAGATTAAAGCCCACCGTCAACAAACTGATTGGACCTTATCAGTGTGGCTTTAGACCTGGTAAATCAACAACCGACCAGATATTCACGATGCGGCAAATCTTGGAAAAGACCCGTGAAAGGAGAATCGACACACACCACCTCTTCGTCGATTTCAAAGCTGCTTTCGACAGCACGAAAAGGAGCTGCCTTTATGCCGCGATGTCTGAATTTGGTATCCCCGCAAAACTAATACGGCTGTGTAAACTGACGTTGAGCAACACAAAAAGCTCCGTCAGAATCGGGAAGGACCTCTCCGAGCCGTTCGATACCAAACGAGGTTTCAGACAAGGCGATTCCCTATCGTGCGACTTTTTCAACCTGCTTCTGGAGAAAATAGTTCGAGCTGCAGAACTTAACAGAGAGGGTACTATCTTTTATAAGAGTGTACAACTGCTGGCGTATGCCGATGATATTGATATCATCGGCCTCAACACCCGCGCCGTTAGTTCTGCTTTCTCCAGACTGGACAAGGAAGCAAAAGAAATGGGTCTGGCAGTGAACGAGGGCAAGACGAAATATCTCCTGTCATCAAACAAACAGTCGTCGCACTCGCGACTTGGCACTCACGTCACTGTTGACAGTCATAACTTTGAAGTTGTAGATAATTTCGTCTATCTTGGAACCAGCGTAAACACCACCAACAATGTCAGCCTAGAAATCCAACGCAGGATAACTCTTGCCAACAGGTGCTACTTCGGACTAAGTAGGCAATTGAGAAGCAAAGTCCTCTCTCGACAAACAAAAACCAAACTCTATAAGTCTCTCATAATTCCCGTCCTCCTATATGGTGCAGAGGCTTGGACGATGACAACAACCGATGAGTTGACGTTGCGAGTTTTCGAGAGAAAGGTTCTGCGAAAGATTTATGGTCCTTTGCGCGTTGGCCACGGCGAATATCGCATTCGATGGAACGATGAGCTGTACGAGATATACGACGACATTGACATAGTTCAGCGAATTAAAAGACAGCGGCTACGCTGGCTAGGTCATGTTGTCCGGATGGATGAAAACACTCCAGCTCTGAAAGTATTCGACGCAGTACCCGCCGCGGGAAGCAGAGGAAGAGGAAGACCTCCACTCCGTTGGAAGGACCAAGTAGAGAAGGACCTGGCCTCGCTTGGAATATCCAATTGGCGCCACGTAGCGAAGAGAAGAAACGACTGGCGCGCTGTTGTTGACTCGGCTATAATCGCGTAAGCGGTGTCTACGCCAGTAAAGAAGAAGAAGAAGATGTTAAGTCAGCCATTCTCGGTGCAGACTTCCTGGTCCACTTTGCATTGCTACTAGATCTCAAAGGACGATGTCTCATCGACACAACCTCGTCATGCACAACTCAGGGCACACTATCTGAGGCCACGGTACACAGCATTTCAACAATCGACCGCTCAATCTGTCCTGGTGCACATGACGCTCAATACCTGCAATTACTCAACCAATTCATCGACATAACTCATCCCAGCACCAATCCTGTCACAGCCACTGACAGTCAAGTCGCTCATCACATTGAGACAACTGGGCCACCAGTATTTGAGCGCCCACGACGTCTCACCGGCGAGAAGCTTCAAATAGCCAAAGATGACTTTGACCTCCTGCTACATCATGGCGTGATCCGTCCATCGAGCAGCCCATGGGCCAGCCCTATCCACATGGTGCCAAAGAAAACTGGTGGATGGCGCACCACAGGTGACTATCGAAAATTAAACGCCAACACAGTTCCAGATCGATATCCAGTCCCTCATGGGGATGACATTCTCCAGCGTCTCCACGGATCCACCGTTTTCTCCACCATCGACTTAGTCAGGGCTTACCATCAAATACCCATGGCCAAGTCAGACATTGCCAAAACAGCTGTAACCACTCCTTTTGGACTTTTCGAATTTCTGGGTATGCCACCCGGACTACGCAACGCCACGCAGACTTTCCAAAGGCATATGGACAACATCCTCAGAGATTTGGACTTCGTGGGCTGCTTCATAGACGATCTAATTGTCTATTCTCAGTCACACGAACAGCACCTACAACATCTCACCACCATCTTTGAAGTCCTGCGCGCACATCATCTCACCATCAATCCAAAGAAGTGCCAGTTTGGCAAGTCTGAAGTCATCTACCTGGGGTACACCATCAACAAAGACGGCTACACTCCTCCCGCCGAACGCACGCAAGCAATCGCCGATTACACCAAGCCAGAAACCGTCAGCGATCTACGTCGTTTCCTGGGGATCGTCAACTACTACCGGCGAGCGATTCCTCAAGCGGCCCAAACACAATCACCACTGACGGACTTTCTCAAACATGCCAAGAAGAGGGACAACACTAAAATCCAGTGGACACCTTCTGCAGATCAAGCCTGGCAAGACTGCAAGAAGAGTGTCATCCAAGCCACGCGCCTGGCTTTCCTCGCACCAAACGCCATCCTCTCATTGAGATCCGACGCCTCGGATACAGCCATTGGGGCCGTTCTTGAACAGCGACACCAGGACTCATGGCAACCACTGGCCTTTTTCTCCCGCAAGCTCAGTCCAGCAGAGACCAGATACTCTACGTACGACCGTGAACTTCTAGCCATCTTTGCTGCCATCAAATTTTTCAAGCACATTCTCGAGGGAAGAAACTTCAGCATCTTCACCGACCACAAGCCAATCATCTACGCATTTTCTCAACGTGCTGACAAGGCATCACCTCGCCAACTACGTCAATTGGACTACATCTCACAGTTCTCAACTCAGATTTTCCATACCAAGGGCACAGAAAACGTCGTAGCTGATGCGCTTTCGAGGATTAATACCATAACCATGCCAACCAAACTTGATGCTGAGACCATTGCACTGGCACAACTCCAAGACGACCAGCTTAATGATGTCCAATCCAGCACATCTCTCAAGCTGCACCTGATGAACATCGAAGGTCACGATATACTATGCGATGTGACCAATAATACTGTGCGACCTTATCTTCCACAGCCACTCAGACGCCAAGCCTTTGACATCATCCATGGTCTTTCTCATCCTAGTGGCAGGGCCACAGTCAAGGAACTCACCGGAAGATTCGTCTGGCCAAGTATTAGAAAAGACGCACTCCTCTGGTCCAGACACTGCATACCATGTCAACGTTCCAAGGTCCATCGTCACAATCGCACCACACCAAACCACATTGACGTACCAGACAATCGCTTCGAGCACGTCCACCTGGATCTCATAGAGCTGCCCAGAGTCAAGGACCTTCGCTACTGTCTGACGATCATCGACCGCTTCAGCAGATGGCCACACGCCATACCACTCAACAACATGACAGCCGCGACAGTTGCACACGCCTTTTACACTCAATGGATTTGTCAATTTGGTTCACCATTGACAATCACCACTGATCAAGGTCTACAATTCGAATCAGCACTTTTCACCTCACTCTCACGAATGCTGGGCATTCATCGCATCAGAACGACACCGTATCATCCTCAATCGAATGGTCTGGTGGAACGATGGCACCGCACACTCAAGGCGGCTCTCATGTGCAATAATGAGGCACCTTGGCCGGACATGCTACCGTCAGTTCTACTAGGACTCCGAACCGCATACAAGCCAGATCTGAGAGCATCTCCTGCTGAAATGCTTTTCGGGACCACACTGCGTATACCCGGTGACTTCTTTGCCACAGCAGGCACACCAGGTGATCCACAGACATTCGTGGGGAAGTACAGGCAAATCATCCAAGCAATCAAGCCAACACCAACAGCTCATCACACCAAACACAAGCTGTTCCTACTCAAAAACCTTGACACGTGCACTCACGTCTTCAAGAGAGTAGACTCCATCAAGAAGCCTCTGGAACAACCATACACTGGCCCCCATGAAGTCATCCAGCGTGTAAACGACAAAAACTACATCATCAGGATCAATGGGGCAGACAAAACAGTGTCAATCGACATGCTGAAGCCAGCATACATTGAGTTAACAGACGCGCACCAAGCACCTAGTTGCTAGTTCATCTAGTAAAGGAACTCAACCTTTAAAAGTCCAGCGGGACTTTATTCGGAGGGGAGTACTGTGGGCACACACACAGACGGGATGTATCACATCTGGCAGCACTGTTTGTCAGCCATTCTATTATCTCATTCTCTGTCAGTTATTCTATCATCTCATTCTCTGTCAGTTATTCTACTATTTCATTTTCCGTATATTCGTGGAAATTCACAGTAATGTAATTCACAGTTTCAACTGCATTCCTTAATTCTTAAGTTACAGTTTAAGAAACGGTCACTCTTTGTACAGACGCCAACAGGGCTACACGTTTATTCTAATTTATCCAATAAATTTAGCGTGGTGGCTAATATCTCCACCATATATATACATGCTTAAAGTTCTCAATAAATAGTTAATACTACAATGATTACATTTTTTAGTATTAAATTATTTTTGGAAATATTGATATTTAGTAATATTAATAACAAGGTGTGGAATTTTAGTTTAGTACGGACGTATATTTTTTTACTTTGATAGATATCAGAGAGCTGCAACGAGCATGATTAAATCAGCACAAACAGTCGTGCCAATTACACAATCATATCAATTCAGTTCATCATAGACAACATTGTTGATCAATTCGAGTATCGACCAGCATCAACTGATTTGATGCAATATGAACAATCTGTTCTTCGGCAATCAAGTGCTGAACACATAAGGATCGACAGACTTCAAACGAAACTCTCAAATATTAAAATGCACATGTTCCTATGGACATAGTTGTATAGACAGCTGCACGGCTGCACGAGCGCAGGTTCTCAGTTGTCGCTCTCGCTAATTTAAAAATATTTTTAAAGGAGAGAGGGAAGAATGCACTAATATGTTGTAACATCTAAAATTATTTAAAGCTCTAACAAAGCTGACGTTATTTTACAAAGAGAAGCATAAAATAGCTCTATATTATCATTTGTAATAACAATTGATAATTTTAAACAAATATATTTACCTAGTACCTATTTTTTTTGGTTAAAAAATTTTTATTTCGAACAAAATATTAAAATTTCATTGAAGTTAAAGGTATTAGTATGATAACAACGAAATTCTGTACACACAAAATGGGCAGCTGTGTTGTTTTGTGTACATGCCGGCCACTGTTATGTCGCTGCCCTCTTACAAGTTCAGTGTCGTACAGTCATGCCGTGTCGCTCTCTAAGTGTTCAGCACGAAAACAGTAAATTTTATGCTGGATTGATTTGAATAATGTGTGTCAAAACATATATAAAATTTCAATCTTTCTGCTAATGCGAACGTTCATAAACAAATCAAGTATACGCTGATTGCTAGTGATTCAAAGTTGTTCTCTATCGCTGATTTGTAGACAAACGGTTCAATTCGTGTACATGAATCGAACTGACAAATCAAACAGAGTAACGGATCAATACTCGATTATGAACAAACATTTATTACTCGTTGCAGATCTCTGATAGATATGTATGTATATTATATCTCATCCGATACAAGTGAAAGCCAAATAAGGGAGCATTCAAGTATTACGTAACGCAATATTTGAAGATTTTTCACAGGTCGGACAGAGTGAGACAACTCCTAATCATCTCTGTTCGGGGCGTTCATCAGCAGCGCTGCCATGAATGGCAATATTAATTATGGTCTCTACGAGAGCAGGTTGCGAGTCAACTAAAGGGGGCTGTCCAGAGCCAGTTCGAGGTCATGGATAATATGATACGAGACTCTTTGATTCGAGAGAGAGCTGTCAAAACTCGCATTTTTTATAACCTTTGCCAATGATGCCACTGCTGAAAAATATTAGATTGGTTATTTAATAAATTATACAAAACACAAAATTAAACATTTTGTACATAAACATTTATTTTGCCAAAATTTGTTCGTCAACTAATTATAGATGTTTACTTCTGGCATCTCGCCTTTTTGACTAGCTGCTGATTGACGGTACCCTGATTGTGTTTTGTTGCCAGCTCAGAAAACAGATTAGGGTTCGCTGCCAGCTAACAAGCGAGAGAGCAAGAAAAGAGATTCTGATCAAGTTATCTATGTCAAGGTTGTGCTGCAGGAGGATTATTTCTCTGACGTTCAGTTTTCTCCAGTTTTTCTTTGGCTCGAAATTTTTTTGCACGCTTTGCAGAGTCTCTTTTTTTCTTTAAACATTTTTCTTCTTCTTTCAACTCTTTGCGTAGCTTTTTTATTTCGTCGTGAACATCATCTTTGGATTTACCAGTGTCCCTTGCTTCAGTAAGAACATTTATTCTCTGTTGCAGTAGACTAATTATTTCATAAGAGTATCTTGAGCCGGCTTGCTTGTAACATTTTTAGTGAAGCTCGAATCAATCAAAGTCGTGTGTGGTTCCGTAGACGGTGTCTGCACAATTTCCTCATCAGTATTCTGACTTTGTTCATCGTGGGTATCGCTAATCCTTCGTTTAACGGCAGTGTTTTTATTGCCCAGTGACAATCGATTCCATATGAGATGAACACGTCGATGAAGCTACAACATCCGAATCCTATAGAAATCAAGAGGTTAACATTAGAAATAGGTAATATTGACACATGCGATAAAAAGGAACATAATATACAAGTTTTTGTTGAAGAGCAAGTGAAGTCGAGGGAACATTGGGCTTTAGCGTGCTTGGGCGTGGTGCTGGCGTGCTTGATGTTTTCACAGGTAGCTAGAAATAAATAATACTTATGAACTTATGACCAGTTTTTGAAAAATCAAGATTTGTATTACGTATTATAATACTTATCATAATTACGTTTTAGAAGTAAACTTACTTATGTAAAATAACTAAGCATTGTTGCTTTCTTCTTCGTGGTCTTCACCTACAACTGTCGTATAACATCATTTATATGTTCTATAAACTTTTCTTCATTTTTTAGTTTTTTTTAGCCTTTTTCCAAATATGGTTGTAATGTTTTTGACACAGTTGCGCTGGCAAGTTAGCATGAGAGCCTCTTTTGGCCAAGAACTGCTGATGATACAAAACTCCCTCTTTTGAAAACATTACAGTACTCGAACACTGTGAATTCACTTTAATAACACCGACTACAGCAATGAGCTTCTTGATAAACACTAACGAATACTGACAACAAAAACCACATTGAATGACGTACAATACAATCTAGGGACTCCCAGTGAAATATAAACGAAAAGGTTTGCCAACTTGCGAGAACAAAAATGACGACCAGACTAATATAATCAGGGGATTCCCCGTAAAACGTAAATGAAAAGGGTTGCCATCTTGTGAGATTTAATTCACTATTTTATTATTTAACAAAAGAAACAATGTTACGTAACGTGTTGTAAGAAAGACCCCCTCCCGGCCCTGTAACGCATCGTAACGTTTTACGAGACCCCCCCAAATTGCGTTACGTAATACTTGAACGCTCGCTAACGTGACTGGAGTAATGAAGGTAAGTGTATTCATAGCGCATGTGTCTCCATGTAACTAAACTTCTACTTCGCGCAACCGACCGATACCTTATCGCTGCTATTTTAGCCAGATTGTCACCCATATCGTTTCCCTCAACACCCTTGCACCAACGGATTCGTTCTGGCTTGCAGTACCTTGTAGCTGCAGCATTAACATTTTCTGTGCACTCCAGTATCATTGCCGATTACATTTTAAGCTGTACTGCCTAAAGTGTAGATTGACGGTCGTTCTCTTAAAAGTTTTAAGCAAATATTTTAATTCTGCCAATATTGATTAATAACTTCCATAAATACATAATTTTATTTTCACGGTGTTTAAATATTAGCGATACTTAACATTCGATAAAAAAAAATATATCAGAATTAGTGAACAAAAAATTTGTAAATTAACTCAATTTTTAGACTTTATTCGTCATTATTCATTCATTCTAATATCTTTGGTAAATTTTACTAAATTTCTTATAATTAGCAAAAACTGTATTGTACAAGCTCCTTGTAATCCTAAATTTCCATTTTTTATGTTATGCGAGAGGGTTAAAGTCGATTATTAGTATATAAAGAGTGTGGTTATCTCTAAAAAACTTTACTCGATTCATCCTACTTTTAATTCGGACGTGGTGTGCTCAGATTTTTCTGGTTGTCTTAGAACTTTAAAGCATTTATTGAGTTTTTGTGTTTTGCACGTTTTAGTGTACTGACATTGGCATTTAATACTTCTTAATAAATACTTTGAAAGCTTATTTACGACAGAAAACAAAACAACGTAAGTAAAATTATCTTATAAGCGTTACATAATGTGGACCGGTATTAGCCGGCGAATATCTGGAATATTCGATTTAGTTTATATTCAAATGTAAAATACATATGTATACATTATTTTATTTATTTAGAAGAAAATATTTTCCATCTATTTAATGTCACAAGTTGTAATAAAAATTAAAATTTTTAAACTTGTAAAGAAAGTAACAAAAATAAAAATAATAATATAAATTACATATGAGTTGATCTTTGGTAATTTAAAAGATATTAAAATTTTAAATGCATTACTAAATAACATTCATATAGTTTCAAAAGAAAGAAAGGAGAAACAATATGGAAATGTTCAAACTATGTTGGGGAAAATATGTGTTATATAGGCATGATTGTAAAAGCACGTGCATATACATACTTGTTAAATTAGTTGGTCTTAATATATATAAATAGTTTGCATAAAAATTCTGGTAGAATTTCATATAATTCAAAGTCGTTTTTATAGTCAATAAACCAATGCATTAGACAAAATCATAACTCTAAATCCAACTGTCTTAACCTCAAAATTTATTGCTTAGATCCCAATTTTGTAGAGATTTATTGGATGTATGTACGTATAATCCTATACCAATATAGAAAGTATAGTTGGTTTCATAATATTCAGTATAAATTTCAATAATTAAAATAATTTTTGGGCATTTTAATTAAATCTATTAGGTTCCAAAATTATTATACATATTTGGTTTAATATGTATATGTATTTAATACTCTTTTTGTTAATTTGTAATGATTTTGAACTTTCAACACTTAACAAAGTGAATTAAAATTCTGGGTAAATTTTAGAACATCATCTCCCTATTTCGGGGTTAAAATGTCTATGTACGGATAGAGGAGGTCCTCCAGATTGTGAAAATATGGGTAAACTTTAGAATAGCATCCTCCGATTTCGGGTTTGAAATGGGAAAGAAAAAGGAGGTCCTCTAGATTAAGAAAATATATATAGTTGCCGCTGATTTATGGTTTTTGAGATATTTGCATTTAAAGTTCAAAATTTCAATTATTTAAAATGCGTGTTTCTCCCATTTATAAGGATTTTTATAGTAGTAATTCGTTTCTAACCATTTATTTTACTTTAACTTTTTTCAATTTTTTTTATTCACACAATAACAAATGGGTTGTATACCAACTAATAACCAGTGCTACCTTACATTCATATTTTACAGAAGAAATAAAGAAAACAAATAATACCCTAATGACATGAAATATATAACACATTAGTTCTCCGCATAGAATTCCTTTCTGCATTCGCGACCTTCGTCCGCGCTTTGAAGAAATGACCCTGGTCGGACCAACACCTGGGCGTGCTCAGTTCTTTTACGTTGAACGCTTTTGCGTTGGGGGTCTTCGGCCGCGATTCAAAAAAAAAAAACTAATCCTGACCGATCCAACATCGGGGTTTATCACGATAATTAATGACGTCATAATCTTTCTAATAACACTAACACTAATTTTCTGATTGTTTACAACAATTCTTTTATTTTATGAATAAATGAGTTTTAACTAAAGTTGGATATGGTATTAAAGTAATTTTTGCACTATTTAATATAAAATAAATGATTAGAAACGAATTAGAAATCGGATGTTGCTATTCTAAATCGCAGCCAAACTTCTTTCTTTCAATTATTATATATTTTTTTTTTTTCAATTTTCTATCGATAATTATTAATGCTACGAAGCACCACGTATGTACTTTTCATTCAACACATTTAAATTTCCCGTTTCCTTGTAATTTCCATTATTTTATTTCTTTTATTAGTGATGTGAAACAACGGTAACAATATGGATTTTCCAGTCGATCCAATTGTTAAACGTCCAACCGAACTGTCAAAATCGTTTGGATGATATATGTACATATGCCCAATTCACTTACAGACATTTGTTTTGACTACAAAATTTGATGGACGCTGTTGTATGAATATGTACACATACAAATTTTTGACGGGAAAACAAGAAAAATTTTGGACAACTCTCATCTTTTACGTTTTGCCGAACAACTAACTGTCCCCATTTTTATTAGAGTAAGACTGAAAGCTAAGCGTTCATTCTGCGCTTCGTTGTTTCAGTATGAATTGTCACAGAAAGCAAGGAGAGTTTTGTGTGAATGGGCTTTTACTCTTCCAATTCAAGTGACATTATAAAAAAAATATATAAAATAAATTGCCATATATATTTAGGGTTTTCACAAGTCTCATAAAGTTATAAGTTATAACGATTCGAAAACATAGTACCCCAATTGTAATAAAAGTACATGAAAAAAGTTTTTACACAAAATGTATTTTTTATTCATTTCTGTATTGATTATTTTAAGAGTTTAGTCCTTAAAAATATATATTACAAGAAGAACTGTTAACTGTGTATGGCCAACAAGTAATTATGTAAATGTTACTTACTTTTTGTTTATAGATGCTTCGCTTACCACTCAGACTTGCTCGCGCAAACATTCAGCGCCAATTGTTTGTCCGCAGCTATGCAAAGGATGTGAAATTCGGACCCGAGGTGCGTGCATTGATGTTGCAAGGTGTTGATGTCCTTGCCGATGCTGTGGCTGTTACTATGGGTCCAAAAGGACGTAATGTTATTATTGAACAATCTTGGGGTTCACCAAAAATAACCAAGGATGGTGTAACTGTTGCTAAATCTATTGAGTTAAAAGATAAATTCCAAAATATTGGTGCAAAACTGGTTCAAGATGTTGCTAATAATACAAATGAGGAAGCTGGTGATGGTACAACCACAGCTACAGTACTAGCGCGGGCAATTGCTAAAGAAGGGTTTGAAAAAATCTCCAAGGGAGCTAATCCAGTGGAAATCCGACGTGGTGTAATGTTGGCTGTAGACAATGTTAAAGATCATTTAAAGGCAATGTCCCGCCCAGTTAGTACACCAGAAGAGATTGCGCAAGTAGCAACTATTTCTGCGAATGGAGACCAAGATGTTGGAAATCTGATTAGCGAAGCTATGAAAAGAGTTGGTCGCGACGGTGTTATCACAGTTAAGGATGGCAAAACACTGTTAGATGAATTAGAAGTAATTGAGGGCATGAAATTTGACAGAGGTTATATTTCTCCATATTTCATCAACTCCTCTAAGGGAGCTAAAGTAGAATTTCAAGATGCTTTAATTTTGTTGTCTGAAAAGAAAATTTCTTCAGTGCAAAGCATTATCCCCGCACTTGAATTGGCTAATGCTCAACGTAAACCCTTGGTCATAATTGCTGAAGATATTGATGGTGAAGCCTTAAGCACACTTGTTGTGAATCGACTTAAGATTGGTTTGCAAGTAGCTGCCGTCAAAGCACCAGGTTTCGGTGATAACCGCAAATCTACACTTACTGATATGGCAATTGCATCTGGTGGCATCGTTTTTGGTGACGACGCAAATTTGGTTAAACTTGAAGATGTGCAGATAAATGATCTTGGCAAAGTTGGTGAAGTTGTCATAACCAAGGATGACACCTTACTACTTAAGGGAAAAGGCAAGAAGGAAGATATTAGTCGCCGTGTTGAACAAATTAAGGATCAAATTAATGAAACTACATCTGAATATGAAAAGGAAAAATTGCAGGAACGTTTAGCACGTCTAGCTTCTGGAGTAGCATTGTTGCGTGTCGGTGGATCAAGTGAAGTAGAAGTAAACGAAAAGAAGGATCGTGTAAATGATGCCCTCAACGCTACTCGCGCTGCTGTAGAAGAAGGTATAGTTCCTGGAGGTGGTACTGCTCTATTGAGATGTATTCCAATTTTGGAGGGTCTCAAGGGATCTAACGAAGATCAGGTTAGTAACGTATGAAATAATATTATATTGTAAAATTAAAACAAATATATGTAATACCATAGAATATGGGTATCGAGATTGTGCGTCGCGCTCTTCGAATGCCTTGCATGACAATTGCTAAAAACGCTGGCGTTGATGGTGCAATGGTTGTAGCTAAGGTTGAAACAAAAGAAGGAGATTTTGGATATGATGCACTTAAGGCTGAATACGGAAACTTAATCGAGAAGGGCATTATTGATCCAACGAAGGTAAGCCACATATTATAAGTAAAAACTATAAAAAAGTATTTTACACTCTCTCATTTTGTAGGTTGTTCGCACTGCTATCACTGACGCTTCTGGTGTAGCTTCCCTTTTGACCACAGCTGAAGCAGTTGTTACCGAAATTCCAAAGGAAGAAGCTGCCCCCGGTCTTGGCGGAATGGGCGGTATGGGCGGCATGGGTGGTATGGGTGGAATGGGAGGAATGATGTAAAATCTCTTCTATCATAAATGATTTCCATTGTTAAATATGTTTACATGTTATATATGTAAAATAATTATAAACTAGTTTTAAATACTGACCAATTATAAATTAGTGTCATCGAATTGCTACCGTTTGTTTATAAGTTGTTCTGAAAATTTATTAAAGGATTTAGAGTGGAAGCAAAGCTGACTAAATAAATTCCATATGCCTCATATAATGTCGGTAATAAAATGCTTAATTAAGTAGAAGATAAGGTTTTGCGTCTCACCAAAGAAAAATTAAGAAATCGTGTAAATTAAAATTTTTTTATTGCATTTGGAACCGGCTGATTAATAACTACAAACAAGTTTCTTGAATTCAATTAAAATAGATAAAAAAAATAAATAAGAATTGTGAAAATAAATTTAATTCATGAGTTTTAATATAATACGTAGCTACCAAAGAGCTGCAACGGGCATAATTAAACAAACAGTCGTGCCAAACACAAATAAATTCAATTCATCATAGACAACATATTTGAGCGATTCGAGTACCCGCCAGCGTCATCGAGTGAACGGTGTGGCTGGCTTCGGTTCAAGTCTTATCATGTCAATTCATAGCATTGCGACGGTTGTTTGAATTATGGTGAAACTACGAGTACAGCAAATTTTCTGTTGGATTGATTTGAATGTGTGGCAAAAAATGTATCGGCTTTGAAATACATATATACATACATTTCTTGTATATATGTATGTACTCGATGGAATTTCCATTATATACATACATACTTATGTATGTAACATGTGTATGAATCATTATAGATATTTTCTGCTAATGGGAACGTTTATAAACAAATCATGTATAAGCTGATCGCTAGTGATTCCAAATTGCTCTCTATCGCTGATTTGAAGACAATGGATTCGATCCGTGTACATGAATCGAACTGACAGAATCAGACAAAGTACGGATCAATACTCGATTATGAACAGAAATTTATTGCTCTTTGCAGTTCTCTGATACCTACCATTTTAAGTTATGATCACAATTTTTATTTCTCAATCTTCACTTATATGTGTTATTTTGGAGGAACTCTTAAAATTCATTACTTTTTTAATTCTGATCTTTTTGCATCAAATGTAATCAATCTATGTAATTAAACGGCATTTTGGTGCAGTAGTTGATCATGAATAGGGTTACCATATTCCCTGATTTGTCAGGGAATTCCCTCATTTTGACCTTCGGCACTGATTCCCCGATTTCTTCCTGAATCGGCGATTTTTTAATTATTTTATTTTTTAAGCGAGTTCAACTCGCGCATGTTTTTTTCGGTACAAAATTACTGCGCGAGTTGAACTCGGTTGATTTTTAGAACTCACACCATATGATATCGCCATCATACATACATGTATACTGCCGCATGGAAATGGGACAGCATCATATGCCACCCAAATGTCTCCACTCGAATTTGCGGAATTTACTTACATACATACATATATAATTTACTAATCACCGTTGTGTTCACAACTATTATATTTCATAAATTGAATCCGAATCCGGAATGGGCAATTTTTTACGCCTAATATTTTGTGTTTTAATTTAAGTCTTTAAGTTTTCATCGTAACTTTTGTGAGGTAAGCAAAACAGTAGTATTGTGTTTTATAGTCCTTATGGGTTATGTTACCATTATGTGTTTTTGTTTCTTTAATGCACAATGAGCTAATTCAAATAATTATGTTATAAGGGTGATATATTTTGTTGAATATATGTATGTATATTAACAAAAATTTAGTCTTCAGTTTCGGTGAAAGAATATTTTATTTTTATTCCATATTTTACATTTTATTACTAAAAGTGGCTTTGCTGACCTGAAATTACTATTTTCCGGCAATATTTTGTTTATTTCACGAATTTACAAATATAAATAATATTTTTTTTGGATTCCTACTAGAACACTTATGTATATTTATTTAAAATGCAGCTGCATTGTCAACGTTTTGCAAAAGAGAATTGAACAAAATTCGTTTCACTTTAACCACCAATCTCAATGCTTTGAATACTAAGGGAAAACGTGAAGAATTTGCGAACTTTCGAGAAAATGTTTTTATGATTTATCGAGAATCGTTGGGCTATTTACTGAGTGGACTGCAACACTTTCCGAATTCAAAACATTTCGTTGGTTGCAATTTTCATTTGAGCCTGAATCAAAAGTGATACCTATATGAACAAGTTGTTGAGACGATTCAGTTTTTAGACTCGAAAAATGTTTATATTGACGACAACTAATTAATCGATCAGTTGGCAAATTTGAATGCGTTCTTGAAATCGAAAAAATAGGACCGAGAAATATCAGAAGAGTTTATTGAATTTGTTCAAAATTCAAGTTTGTAAGAATCATTTAAATATTTTTTATTTAAAAAATAATAATATTAATAATAACAACATATGTATGTAAAGCTACTGTACAAGAACAGCAATTTGCATACACATGGATTATACTGATTGCTACTACTGAACAAAGCGGACGTACCATGTGAAACCGGTAAGGTTTAATATCACAACAAAAAATCGTATTGACAATTGCATCGTTAAGGAATCGCGGCTACTTTGCAAGCATTCTTAACAAACCAAAACGGTACATTTAACATAAATAGAAGAATAGCTGCAGTGTTGTTAAAAAGTTCAATTATAATTTGAGATGAGTGCAGACCAATACAATATTTAAACGGCTATGATGAAATTTTTGGTGGCGCTGTCTTACCGCATCTGATCCAGTCTCAGAATAGAACTGCAATCAAATACCCAGGGCATCACGAAAAAAACTCGATTAAGTGAGTATATCCCTGGCTATATTGCCTATAAATATAGAAGTTGACGGAATTAATAATTAATTAACAGTTGTCATGGGCAAATAGTGTTGATGAAAATTATGTAGATACATATATCTCGGTAAGACATCACATAATCATTGGTTGAGATTTGTTCAACTACTATTATTTAGTGTAATTTCAATCCACCTTAATTATGTCACGGCCCAGGTTAAGTAATCAAAAAAATTGTAGTAAATTCTATTTGTAGCAACTGTTCTGATTGGAAGGTTTAATGAAGCAATTGTCTTTTTGCCTCTTATAGTTTTGAAATAAAAAATCAAAATGTAGCAATATATTTTATTTGTGCTTAATAACAAATCGAAGAAAATTATTTTCAAATTTGGAAGTAATTCTCGGGCTTATTCTTACACCGGGAATAAAGTTTTCGTTTTTATTCATAAATACAATTTTACTGTATGGTGGAGTAGTTGATAATTAATATATACCTTAGCCGCAGCAAAGCGTGGACGAGGTACTCTAAAAAAAAATATATAAAACTTAATAAAAAAACGTTCTTTGAAAACAAAACATTTGAATTGTGTTCTTAATGCAGATGTTAACCAAATTATATATTTTTTTTCATTTCAAGTGGACCATTAATACATTTACAGAAATGTTGGTCCACACACATTAAGAGTACTACAATGAAAATGTTTACGCAAATTATACTGTATTTGCTAAAAGTTGGGCAGCGATTGATTCGGCGTCACTCAAAGTGAGTTTGGAAGTGAATTTTGCTTTTTTACTAGATGGCTCTTCCGAGTCATCATCATCACTTAAACTCAATTCAGTTTCATCTGCCTTACGATTCGAATCATATATTTTATCTGGATCAGGCAACCAGGATAAGTCGACGTCGTCTTCGCTTTCACTTTCAGCGGAATTGCTTTGTAAATTCTCATCTGTATGTTTTTTCAACTTTTCCTTCTGCAATTTGTGGCGTTGCTTAACAAGTTGTCTAAATCTTTCTTTGTCATATTTATCTTCTTGTGATATAACTTTTTTCGCTATCTCAATGTTTATTCCACCATCTTTGTTTTCATATTCTTCCGGAAGTTCAGAACGCAACTGTTTTATATTATCAATTATGACGTTTCCATCATCATCGAAATTCAATTTCTCATTTGGTGCTATTTTTTTTCTTATCGCTTTTTTTGCAGCTGCAGCTTTCGTTAAGATTTTGTTTTTCTTGGGCAGTTCCAGTGTAACATCGTCCACGTTATTACCCAGATCGTGGTCTACTCGTTTAACTTTAAGGAAGTCGTCATCGTTGTCTGAATCTTCGTTTACAAAATCATTTGATTCATTTACTATTTCAGTCTCCGAACCTTTTTTCTTTAATAGACGCTCCAAAAACCGAACACGGGGCGTAACAATGAGTCCTAATGATTTGGCATAGTTTTCAAGATTTAACTTAAATACATTAAAAATCTGTTTATTCTTCATTAGGAATATGGATTTAATATAGGATACAAAAGCTCGCTGTGCTGATGCTTTTAATTCGGTGTTTTGGGCCAATGCGGCTTCTATCTTCAGTCTGGGCGAAAATAACTTTTTCGGATCAATATGTATTTTTCTAATATGTATATTATTGTTCTCCAATTCTTTTATCATACCTTGTTCTTCAGACGGTGTTAGGACCAGGAGACTTTCTCCACGTGCTTTATTTCTAGCAGTTCTTCCCGCTCTATGAATATATTGAACTGCGTCTTCTGGGCAATCCATTTGCACAACCCAATTGACTGTAGGAAAATCTAGCCCTCGCGATGCGATATCAGTGGCAAATAGTACAACATTACTTTTTCGTGTAAAATCATTATATATAGCAATTCTTCGATCCTGATGTAGCGTTCCGTAAAGTGCAAGTAAGCTTGTACCCGGTCGTAGTTTACAAAATATTTCGAAAATGTATTTCACCTGTTTGCAACTGGTAAAAAAAACGATAATTTTTTGTTTGAGATGATTTTTTATAAATGACCATAACATCGTAATTTTATCCTCCAATTCCATCACAACGTAGTTTTGCTGTAGCAACTCTGGTATTATATTTTCGGATTTTGACTTTTCTCCAATAAAAATTGGATCCCGCAAATTGAGTCTTGCAATATCTTTTACGGAATTTGTTTGTGTGGCAGAAAATAATAAAGTTTGACGATCGGTTGGAAAATGTTCGATTATTGCATTAATACTTTCTTCAAATCCCATATCCAGGCATCTATCTGCTTCGTCTAACACTAACATTTCAATGGTAGTTGCATTAAATAAGGGATTTTCATCCATATGCTGCAGCAGTCTACCAGGTGTACATATTAATATATTGCACTGATCCATTCTACTTCGTTCAAACTTCAAATTCTTTCCACCAATTATCAAGCCAGCCGAGAAATCATGATATCTTCCTATTCGTTTCAAAGTCTCGAAT
Organism: Bactrocera correcta; assembly: GCA_027475135.1. Lineage (NCBI taxonomy): Eukaryota > Metazoa > Arthropoda > Insecta > Diptera > Tephritidae > Bactrocera > Bactrocera correcta. The sequence continues at coordinate 32,852,385 of CM050327.1, forward strand.
ATTTGATACGCTAGTTCACGTGTGGGAGAAATAACAATCGCGCATACTCCATCGGTGCGTGACCATTTGTTTAGATATAAGTGTTCGATAACCTGAAGATTTAAATTTGTAATTAAACGAATTAAAAAAATATTTATATATACTTACTGGTATCAAGAAGGCAAGAGTCTTCCCACTTCCAGTAATCGCAGTTCCCATTACATCTTTTCCAATTAATGCTGTCAATATACTTTTCCTTTGAATCTCTGTCGGGACAACATATTTGGAGTCCAGTAAGCCCTTTAATGTTTTTTGAGACAGAGGCATATCCACAAATTTTTTTATTTCATTTTCAAGCGGCATCGATTCATATTTTTGTTTTAATTCTTGTATTTCTCTATCAGTGCGAGCCACGCTGGTAGTACCATCATGCTTTTTAGCTTTGATTTTCATTCTATGTGATTATAGAATTGAAATAAAAGTTACGTACGAAATAAACAAAACACCAGAGTTATGCATAAGTATGTCAACTACATGTGCTTAATGATAACATACTACTTATGTATATCGATTGCAATTTTGTAAGCCTAATATCGACTCAACGATTCCAATACGACAGTAATCGGCTAAGTCATCGGTTAATTACTACAACTGCGTTAAGGTGCCCATACACGACACACAAGTGCGTTTGATCGGTATGTGTGCACATGCGACTTACTCTTGTATGGGCTTGTGCGCGTACCGATCATGTTCGCGAAAATGTTTGATTTTTTACGATCGGTGTGCGCACATGTGTGTCGTGTATGGAGTTGTGTGCGCACAAAATCTCATTTCTATCGTGTCGCGGAACCGTGAAGATCGTGGACGAACACTGGCAAGTGTTAAAGTTGGGTTAAGGGCTTCAAAGAGGACTTTTTTTTGGGTGGGAAAGAAATAATTGCTTCAAGCAAAAGTTCTAAGCTTTGAACACCTTCCACAAATTTTTTGGATACGAAATTTTTGATATTCTGCCCTTGGGAAGCAATTGCAATTAAAAAAAGGATTTTTTGACCAAAAAATTGTACTTTGTGTTCTTTAAAAATATGTTCAAACTTGACTTTTCTTTTTTTTTTTTTTTAGTTTAAATAGAAGATAATTTAATGCCAATGATAATAAACTTTCCATACGACGTTTAGTTTTTTTCTAAGAAATTCCAATTAAGAATAATCGTAAAAGTGAAAAATCGAGAAATCGTGCTTCAAAGTCTTCGCTTTTTGTTCAAGCGCTCATATAACTGTTAAGCGCTCGGTCACTATTTCCCTTCTAGCTTGGACAATATTTCGGATACCAATCTATAACTTTGGGGAAATATTGTTAGATATTTTTTAAAGAGATTTAAGCAAAAAAAAAAAAATTGATTGTTTCAAACTTCTAAAGCAGGCTCCCCCTTAAGAGGATAAAGATTTCGTATCAGAATTTATTGATCTTATAAAAAAATGAATTGGCAATTTGGCAAACGAAAAGTGATAAATATAAAAATAAAATTGAGAAAAAAAAGTTGGAATAACTAGATGTTAACGTAACGAAATACAAAGAAATAGATAAAAGTGCTACATTAGAAATACATTCGAAAAAATGTTCCGCTTGTCTGACGCATATGTTCACTGTGAGAAGAACGAACGCAAAATAGATTTGTGTGTCGTGTATGGGTAAAACGAATTCACACAGATCGAACGCACATGTGTGTCATGTATGCGCCTTATTACTAGAGATTTACCGTGCGATTCTGTACTGTGATACAGTCACACGTCTCTAAATATGAGATATTAATAGTGGGATTCTGTAACCAGTCTCTAGTCTCTATTTGAGACATTTTGAGGTAAAGTCTCAATTTGTGACTAGTAACTATGCACTAAACAGTCTCTAGCGTTAGTCTCAAAATTTGCCCCAAATTTGAGACCTGATAGTTGGCAGGTCACAAAACTAAAAAGAACTCTTGTCTGCCATTTTGAATATATTGAATAGAGATCATCATAGATATCTATCGATTGTCGTTTTTTATATTTTGTAAGCAACTCAAACACGAAAAGGTTAAAAATATATCAATTTTAGATAAATTTCGTAAATATTATGAAACAAAGTCAAACATATTTTTATTTTTATTGATAATTATGTTTTTTGACTCTGTTATAGAAAATTTAATATTTGTCAAAATATTGACTCAAATTTGAGACCTGATAGCAGGTCACAAACTAAACAGAACTCTTCCAGCCATTTTGAATAGAGATCATCATAGATATTAATCGATTGTTGTTTTTTTACATTTTAACTCAAACACGAAAAAGTTAAAAATATATCAATTTTACATAAATTTCGTAATTATTATGAAACAAAGTCAACATATACAAGAGTTCTTTTTAGTTTTGTGACCTGCTAACTATCAAGTCTCACATTTGAGTTATTATTTTGAGACCAACGCTAGAGACTGTTTAGTGAATAGTAACTAGTATCAAATTGATACTTTGTCTCAAAATGTCTCAAATAGAGACTAGAGACTGGTTACAGAATCCCGCTATTTACCTCAAAATGTCTCAAATAGGGACTAGAGCCTCCTTACAGGATCGCGCTATTAATTTCTAATATTTTGATGAAACGATATTTTGCAGTTTTGGTGCGATATGTTCCTTTGTGTGAACTAAACATTGCAATTTGTTATCTGAATACATAGAATGTGTATTTTTATTTTGTGTGGGTGACTCTGGTAGAGAATATAATTTGACATCATTTTGCAAAATTTAAAAACTTTTTTATTAAGAGTTGAATGTGTGATTTATTCAAACAAATGTGTTTACAACGTCGAAAACAATAGTTTAAAACAAAAGAAATAAGTGCGAAATTAAGTTGTATATATGTTCAATATAAAGAAATTTTCGCGAACAAGGTATATGACAAAATAAGTTTACAACAGAATTAAAAACATCTTTATTTTATGTAAATGTATACAAATAATATTTACACACAACATACTCCTTTTAATGGAATTGTAAATAATATGATTGGCACATACTAGGTTTTTGCCATTTACGAATGACAATGTGTGTTGTAATTTTTGTTATTGGCTTCGGGGCACTAACAAAGCGTGTAAGTTGTAACTATTCCGTCCACGTAAGTAAATAAAAATAGTGGGTGTACTTTCTATATACAATATGTATGGTAGAAAAATGAAGTTCTGCAGATTAATAATTTATATATACTTTTATATATTATTATCTGCGCTGACTAAGGTTTTTAAGATATTTGCATTTATATTTGAAAAATTCAAAAATTTAAGTAAGTAATTTTTCGATTTATAATGACTTTTACATCTATGTATGTTGTTCACTTTTATATCCACTAAAACCTAATTCAAGATGTTTATAAATTTATTTCAAATTAAATAGAGTTGAAATAACTTTAAATCATAAATAGCCTGCCAGCCAAACGCTAACTTTTTAAATTAAATACGGTTGAAATACCTCTAAATCATAATTAGACTGCTAGCCAAACGTAAACTTTTTCTCTCGCCTCCTGCTCCTTGCAGCTTCCGTTAATATGGTAGAACCTTGGACCCCATATAATAAAGGAGTTGCTCCGCAAGGAAGAAGGAGTAGGCAGGGAGAGACATTGGCATCAACTACGTGGCATGCCGCATGTCAGGTTGCTAAGGGGGGGATGCACAATCTCAGCAGGTTTAGAAAGGCAATTCACCTCCCTAAGGATAAACTAAGACTACTGATCGCATTTTACGCTGTCCATTGCAATCAGAAGAAGCATTTATTAAAGATAGGTCTATCTTCTGGCGTAAATTGGCGGTTCTGTGACAGGGACCCTGAAACACCAGATCACCTGCTAATCGACTGCACAGCAGCCTCTACACGCAAGCTTAAGGCCCTTGGATCCATGTTTCCAAATAAAGCGATCATTGCTTTGCTAGCACTCAGCAGAGTATTGGACTTTATCAATATTATAGTAATCAATACCAAAAGCTCTCTCAGGATCGGGAAGGACCTTTTTGATGCGTTCTACACCACACGAAATTTCTGGCAAAGCGATTCCATTTCGACAATCTACTCTTCGAGAAAATATTTCGAGCTGCAGAACAAAACTATAAGAAAGTACAACAGCTGGTGTACGCCGATGGTATTGATATCATTGGCTTTAACAATCTCGCCGTTATTTCTGCTTCTTCCAGAATGGATAAGGAGCGAAGCACATGGGTATGGTAGTCATCAAACATCGCACTCGCGACTAGGCTCCCACGTCACTGTTGACAGTCATAACTTCGAAGTTGTGAATGATTTCGTCTATCTTGGAACTAGCATTAACACTAGCCAACGCCAGATTTGAAATGTAACGGAAAATATCTCTTTTCAACAGGTGTTACATCGGACTAAGTAGGCAATTGAGAAGTAAAATCCTCTCTCGACGAACAAAGAGCAAACTATACAAGACACTCATCATCCCTGTCTATATGGTGAAGAGGCATAAACAATGACAACATCTGATTGGTCAGAGGAATAGGAAGATCAGTTGGAAGACAAGATGGAGAAGAACCTGGCTATACCTGGAATCTCCAATTGGCGCCAAACAGCAAAAAGGAAGAAAGACTAGCGCGCCGTTGTAAACTCGGCTATAAACGTGTAAGCGGTATCTTTGCCAATAAAGAAGAAAAATAATATACGTAATCTACCACATTCATGGTAATTCCATTTAAGCAAAATCTGAGGCTAACATAAGAATTAACCATGCAAAACGCTCTAAGGGTCGCGTAGCCGAACCGCACAAACCTTTGCAAAAATTTTGTGAAAAGAAAGACAGAAAAACTCTTAATTCAAAATAACAGAAGAATAGAATCTAAGCAGGTGACTGCATGTAAGTTTTCTGCTTTGCTGCGACTCTGTACTTTGGCGATAATCGCGGCCTTTCCCGACGCCAATATCGTGCAATTATTAGCGAATGAGGTATTTGTGGGAGGGGAGTTTCGCGTTGTGTGATTGATTGTGGTAAAGGCAACTAGCGTTTATGACGCTGTGTGCTGTGGTGGCACTGTGCACTTTTAGAAAGCCATGCTTGTGGTTATCTAGGCTCAGGTGGTGTGTGGTGGTCGAGAGGGGCAAGGTCCCAAGTGTCTTTGTAGTTCTTGTCGACGCTATCAAACAATACGCCAACGAGACTTCGGACGCAACTAACTCCCGACAAGCATTTTCCGCCATTCACAGTGGAGCCATCAAAATTTTGTTGAAGTTTTTGCTCCCTACAAATTTTTAAATAGTCGTGAATAACATACTGGTAAATTTAAGATTTCACCAAATATATGAAGTAGATGTTGAAGTAATCAAATCTCACTTAAAAAAAAAACTCTAGTTTTGTCCTAGCTTCATTAATTTTTAATTTTTACATTTGCTTTGTTATTATGATATGTATATTAGTTAAAAGAAGAAGAAAAAAATACAATTTGTAAATAGATGTAAATCATCATATTATTATTAAAATCGGTTCAGTAGTTTAGGAGTTTAACCAGGAGAAAACCTGTCACATAATAATATGTACTTACATACATATATGTATGAGTCCTGATTTATTATTTTATTTTTGAATATTTGCAAAAATTGATTAAAATGTGTTGAAGGTTATACTATATTTAATTTTTGTTTTGTGTGTTTTCAGTCCGGTATAGCAATTTTAAAACTAAAAAAGTAGTTTTCTAACTTTAGATTGCAGTTAGTCTTTAGTAACAGTAAGTAATAACATTTTCTAGCGCAAAATGCATACTAAAATTGGTAGCTTAAAAATAAACAAAATTTCACACAAAAAAAACTTAAGTTTGGTTTATATAAACTTCGTATGCATTTAAATATGAACACATTTTATTCAGCAATTCAGTTGGACTAGGAATAACGTTTGAGTTGAAATTTCATATGAAAGCCGCAATAATGCGTCGTACTGTTTAGAAAAGCTTTCGGTATTATAAAATCTAAATGTGAATTGGTGGCGATGAAAACGTTGATATACCTCGACAAAACTATCATGTGACCATAAGCTTACACCACCACGAGAGCTTTTACTCTAAGTCTTCTTGCATATTATTCAACCCCGGACAGTGCCAAGTTGTAAACATGCGCATTCGCTAACACATTCAGCTCCCGTTTTGCAATTGTCCTACAACAGACTTATCCACATTTTCCTACCAGAAGTGTTAATCTAAAAAAATGAAAAATATAGAATTAAATTATTATAACACATATAAATTATGATGGCATGATGTTGAAATTAAATGTGCTTGTAAAAAAACAAATACTCACTAAAATAGGAAAGTGTGGCCATTTTCGGAATTTGTTTAGTGCAAAAAAAGATTGCAAGTTATATATTTAGGGGGAAAAATCAATTGAGTATTTGCAAATACATCATTAACTTTAACCTTGTGCTGTAACTGAAGTTAAGTTTTAAAGTAGCTTCGACGTTTAAGTTTAAAGTTTTATTACATCGTGACCTAATAATTAAAATCGTTGGGAAAAGTGTTTAGTTTCTTCAATATGTTGCGAAACGTAAGTGTTAAATATAAGATTTTAAAACTTGTGCACAAGTTTAGGTTCTGCTAGGAATATGTTGATGTAGTTCTTCAGAAAACGTTAAATATTTTGAGGATTTCTATGAATGTATGGATGCTAGTACTTTGTAAAGCTATTTTCAATCAAATTTGTTTACTTGTATTCCATGCAGATTTGGCATCTTACTTCGTAATGTCTGCAAAATCTGTCAAAAAATCAATAAATTTAAACTAATATATAATATGTTGTGCACTTTTTTACTCTTTTTGCACCTTTTCGCAGGTCGAGTAAAGCAATGTAAAGCTTTGTGCTATTTATACCAAAAATGTTTGAAGTTATAGTTATGTGTTTGTGTATGTATATTAAGGCGTTCGTTATTTCGTAAGTATTTTTTTTTCGGAAAAGTTTGAAGTTTTAGTTTTTATTCTTAAAAAGGATCCAACGTAAACATTTTATTTATTTCAATTTAATCTGTGTCTAAATCATTTTGCTTTTCAAAAATATTTAACATGTGATTTTTTGATCTTGTGAGATAAATAAGAAAATAAACCTTCAATTTTACAGTAGAAAATCAGTATTCAAGTATTACATTTTCCTACCAAGTGTTTTCTAAAAAAATTGTGTAAAAGTTATTGCGTATAACCTTTAAAGGAGTGAACAATTTGGTACTAAAATATAATTTTTTCATAATTATAGGCTTACTTATTTAAAGCCAAATATCAGAAAATTGTGTGATGTATTGTAACTTATCACTTATATTATATGCATGGAAAGATAAGTGTGGTTAAGGCGCGGTTTAGGTATATTTAAAATTAATATTCAATTTACGTTGAATACTTTTTAATTGTAAAAATGAGTATGACAAAAATAAAATTCATTTGGAAAATAACGGACACCCTAATGTATGTAATCACACAAGAAAAAGTATGTACATATGTTCGTGCCCGCATCAGAAATATCCTTGCAGTATCCATCTCTACCTTTTTATCAACATATATGCATGCACTTATGTCGAATTGGTGGAGCAATTCTGTAGTATTTATTGAAAGTAATAGTAGTTCAAAGCACAATTAATATTCCTTATTTTTAAGTAAGCTCCGTGGTAATTCTCGTCAAATAATATCTACTAGCTTTCCTACATACAAAAACAAACAATACTAGAGTGTGGATATGATGTAGATATACACACAGGGTTCTATACGTAAAATAAAATATAGAGAAGCCGTTATATGTACTCTCTTACTAAATCTTTGTTGAACATTCACATGAACTCTATTTGATTTTTATGTAACCTGTTGTCAGTTAGCACCATCTCTAACACCTTTGACGATATAAATATTTCCAAATAGTGTTACATATTGGAGGAATTTTCTGTATTTATAAGCCGATCTAATCGATGGATTAAATTTATGATAGAAAGGCCTTAGATGCCTTCGGTTTGATTTTGAAAGATAAATATCATATATGAAGCGATTACACAGGTAGTGTTGAAAATATAATATTGCACATAAAACATATTGAATTCTTTCAAAAGAGACGCTTATAAAATTTTCGCTTGTTTTTTTAATAATACTAAATTGTAAAATATGCACTGTGTATGAAGTAATAGCTCATGTCAGTTAATACACTTCGATTTAAATTTAAAGTTAGATAGCTTCATTAAAATTTGTTTCACAAAGAATAAGAGTACTCTTTGCAAAATATAGTTTCGGTTATTCATTTAATCCTTTTAGATACATGTTGGTGTGAAAAAAACTTATTGGTGATAGAGCTATCTCCATAATCACTGCGGTTGTCGAATTATCCGACAAGAAATGCTGCTTTCCCTCAAAATCAATATTTTGTTCTCTCAACAAAAATATTTTCTGTAGTATTGCCAGCCCAAACAATAGTTTTAATTTACAATTAATTAGAATCCCAATTTCTAAATCTCAGGCATCTGAAACGATATTATCCCAAAGATGTAACGAATCTATGTTGATAATTTTAGATTTGGATAATGGGTATTAATCATTTTTAGTCAATTTGAAATATAGTCCTTATAGTAAGCAATTAGTACATCCCAAATAAGTGGAGAACTGTCAAACCCTACAGACCGATTAATCTAGCTTTTTCCTATTTAAAAAAGAAAGGAGAAGCTTGTTGATAACGACATCAGAACAACTGGTTAGCGAATTAATTTCGAAATAGTTCGGATGATTCAATACCGTGTGAATAGTACGACTCAGCTAATTCTAGTATTCCTGTATGATTGATGATTGACAGAGTCAAAAACTGTTGACAAGTCCAACGTTACCAAAACTGTCCTTTTACAGTGTGGTTTTTGTTGAAATCATCTTCGCGTTTATGACGCTAAATGTTGTACTGTGCGCTTTACGGATTGTACTACAGATGTGGTATGCTAACTGTTAGTTGAGAAGCCCTGGGTCTGCAAACAAAACATACTACGCTGGATAATGAAATTCAACCAACAGGCAAATATTGAATGGTATATTGGGTCTAAAGGGTTTTCCTCGGATCAGTTGAAAAACAACTGACCAAACTGCATCTGCATTTGCAGGTTTCCCACCACTGGGATCACTACTCTTTCCTGAAGACGATATTACCAAGATGGTATAATCTGAAATAAGCTTTAATTTATCTCCAGGTAGTAAAAGTGGCAGGGACTCTCGTTGATAACCGGGACCTACATACTAAACTGTTGATGTCCTTGAGTAGTTTTCCAAGTACGTATGAAGAAATTATATTAGAAAAACTTTCACGGAGAGCGTGAAATCAAATCAACAATGGTACTGGAGTAATACACTAAGTTTAATAGAGCTTCTATGAATAAGCAAATATCATAGTCATAGATCCCTTGATATAAAGGCAATAAGGTTAACGAACTTGTCGACGTTCTAGCAAAATAATCTGCGGCAACCAAGTCAATGAAACAGGAGCCTTTCTTCGCTGTATGGCCTCATTTATATAGGGAAATACGTACCAATTTTAGAACTCAAAGTGATTAGAGATTGACCTATACAATTTTTTTACTACTGTATTTAAGCTAAGTTTCCGATATGATGTCGACAGTAATTTATTATTCTGGTTTGCGAACGTTCAATGCTACAGTTCAGTCGTTTAACTGTTTTATCTCATGTAAGTAGTTGTTCTGCTATAAACAAAATCTCTTAAAATATGGGCTTTCAAAGTGTTCTTACATATGTTATCGCGCGGTCTTCAGAAAACGTAAAGGATGATTTTCTTATGTGTTAATATACATACATATATTTAAATATTTGCATGTATAAAAGTTTCTCAAATTTGCAAAACCCTTGTTTATTTTTAAATTATTTAAGACTTAATTTTTTTTTACAGAACTCGAAAATCAAACGGGTCGTTAAAGTTTCGAAGTAAAATTGTACTCTCACGAAAATGAAAAAATTCACATTCAAGGGAGTCCTTGATGGTTTTCGACAAAGCGTGCAACCACAGGTTTTCCGACAGGAGCAGGAAATACCGGAACATTTAAAGGCGGAACATTTTTCACTTAAAAGGGTAATTATAGTTCTTATATTTTTTGTAAGCATAATCTAAAACTTGGGTTGCAATTGAAAATAATTATATAATGAAATGTTGTAGCTGGCGTTTGTTTTATTTGGTAGCAGTGATTGAAACTATCATAAGACACACGCGGCTATTACATTTTTTTGTTATCAACGCAATTGTAGATTGTTTGTGTTTGTTTGCCAATAACGACATTTCGCTTAAAATAATTTGTAATTATTTTAATTAAAATAATTATTGAACGGATATGAATATTAAAAGAAAAGTTAATCAGTGTGTCAGAAAAAATAATTTTGAAAAAAGAAATAAATACTTATTTTAGTGAAATTTATAAAGTTATATACTAAACTTAATTTATTTGTTCTACCGAGGTTTACATACTTACACCACACCACCTCATTCGCCAATTTCTAGCACCAAGTCCCTTTTCATATACCGTGAAAAGGTTACGTAAATTCGTTGATTCTTATATGTACTTTATTTCTCACTTGCTTATACGTATTAAATCCAAAGTATATAGCACTTGATTGCCAAATCTAGATTCTAAATTAGCTTTCAAGTTATCCTTCAATTTTTTCGGTGATTGATACACAAATTTGTCTTTTCCTTGCTCACGCAATATATTACTGTTGTATCCAATTAGGATAAATAGTTGTTTAAGGGGTTAGGGGTAGTTAGAATTTTCAATTTTTTTTTTGCATTAGTGTAATATCTTAAAAATATTCGTTGAAAACGTTGGTCCGACAACTAGTTTTTGAGTTATTCGAGAAATAAAAAAGAGAGCTCAGGGCACTTCAAAGCGCTAGTGTGAAACTTTAAACGCGTTTTTCTCAAAACTATGTTTTTTGAATCGGCGACAACTGCAACTCGAAAACCGATTTTAATGAAATTTATACAGCTTTTAGAATACATAATAAACTTCGGGCCTGATCGAAGGATTTTTATTTTTTGAAAATTTCGATTTTTTAAGACCAATTAACTGTTGATTTTTTCGCAAAAATTAAAAAAAAAAAATTCTGAGGCCACCATTTTGTTAATTTTGAAAACAAAATAAAATCCTTCGATCAGACCCGAGATTATCTATTTATAAAACTAATTTTTTTGTCCGATTGTTTTTAGATGAATCTCGAAGAACTTAGGCTTGTCACCGCAAATACCTTTTTTTGGACAGGGTCAACGCAAACAACTATAACTTCGGAAATAAATTTTTTTTTTTTGAAATTTTTGGGACTGTAAGTCAACACATCCTATAACAATGCCATATTACTGCTTTTGTAAAATAACACGATTTAGTAGCACAAAAAAAAAAAAAATACTGAAAACTCTCATTTTTTCGTGCCTCTGACTACCCCTAACCTCTTAAGCAACGATGCTGTAGTACCATTCTGTGAAATATTGTAGTTGAGCGGTTTACTTGAAAAAATATTGCTCATATGGATAGCTAGAAATAATATACAAGTAGTACATATCGTCATCTAAAATGCAAAATAATATAATATATAAAAATATTCGAAGTTTTTAGTTTATTCCGATTCCCTACATTATATTTCATTCTGCTATCAGATAACGGGGTTTTCAATTGCTACGCTACAAAAGTAGACCAATAGGGACAGCAAGCCACACCATATTTTTTCCACTCTTTCGACATTTCGCTTCAGTAAGGTTTGTCATTTCATCATGGAAAGATATACGATCCAACAACGAGTCGAAATTATTAAAATTTAGTACCGAAAACCAATGTCAGTAGCCTCAACTTTAAGAGCGGGTTTTTCAATAAGGCCGATACAAAAGAATTTTTTTTAATTAAATAAAAGGGTGACACCACAAGCGATTTATTTAAAACCAAAAATGGCCCAGTCAATTGGCCCCCTCTGACGTGCGATTTGACGCCGTTAGACTATTTCCTACGTGAAGTCTATGGTCTATGCCAATAAGCCAGAGACGATTGTTGAATTTAGTACGAATATCAAACGTGAAATTGCAGCACCATCGGCCGATTTAAAAAATAAATCGACTTCAATACGTAATGGCATCGAATGTACTTTCACAGGAATAAAGATATCTCAAACCGTTTTAGTTTTGTTTAAAAAAAAATATTGTAGCGCTCTTATTGAAAAACCCGTTATAACCAAGTTATATTCAAAATATTTTTTTTTTCAAAATTAGTTTTATTGAGCTTATGAAACGGATGAACGTGTTTCATCCCGAAATTATGTATATAAATAAAAAGTTTGCAAAATGTATGGCAAAGTTATTTTTATATTACGTACCACGGACTCTGTGGTTTAAAGTTTAACCAGTACACTAGATTTTAAGAATCTTGTGTCTTTGGCTGTTTTAAATTACATACGGCTTATGGCTGTTATTTTCTTGTTGTTATAGAGAAAACCTCAATATCTTTGAACAACTTCAATCTCATTTGTTATATAATTTATCTAGTCAGATATAATCATATAATAAAAACAAATTGATTTCAGACTTTTCGGCACGGATTTCCTTACTCCCCAACTGCATTCGCTTTTGACCCCGTGCAGAGACTTCTAGTGATTGGAGATAAATCTGGGTTCATTCGAATGTATGTGAATTTGGTTATGCACTTTAGATTATTGATAATTATGTATTACTCAAAATAGACTTGGACGTCCAGGTGTAGATGCTCATGCGAAACACGAAGGCGAGTCGGATTGTGCAGTAATATTTGTAGAATTTCTGATCAATGAGGGTGCTTTTGTAACGGTTACAGCGGATGACACATTACATTTGTGGAGTATACGACAGAAAACACCTCAAGTAGTTCAGAGTCTCAAATTTCAAAGAGAGAGGTTAGATTACTAATTTATGATACAAAGAATTATGTTGATATATATTTTTGGAATTTTTAATATTTTCAGGGTAACATGCCTTCACTTACCTGTTGGAAGCAAATGGCTATACGTTGGAACAGAAAGGGGCAATATACATGTGGTACATGTGGAAACATTTAGCCTTAGTGGCTACATAATAAACTGGAACAAGGCTATTGAAGTGTAAGACTCATTAAATGTATATTTTGTACATTATTTTATCACTTATTCAAAAATATTTGCATTTATAATTGCATCGTTAAGGACTTCCTAAGATAACGTCGATGACTTAAGCATTTAAAAATATTAGCTTCAACTTAAATACATATATATTATTATATTTAAATATCAAAACATACTTTTTCCGAAATATTTTGGATTAAACTAAACTCTAGCGCTATAAAATGTTTTTTGAATAATTAACGATCTCATCTAGTGTGAAATAATTTTTTCTTTATATTTTGATAGGCTTATTATTAATACATCAAAAAATAACATACATACTAAAATTTTGAATTGAAATCTCAAATAGTACTTCCCTTCTAACGTGTAGCCATTTAGGTCAAGCAGCTCCGTCAGTTTATATTTAATTTTCTCAAAACTATATTTTTCAAATATAATATGTTTGGTTGATTACCCGATTATAAATGATCCATTACTGCACACCACTATATTAATATTTTTTACCCTGGATATCGTATGTTTTTAAGCGCCCAATGAATTCATTTATGAAAATATTAAATGTACTTTTGTTTTTTTTTTTTTAATATTGCATTTTTACATATTTTTATCCGTTATTTAAATATCAATTATCAATCATAGTTAGTAATGAAATTTATTTCTCCAATCTTGATAAGGATAGATATCTAGACATAATGTCCAATTTTCTCAATGCAAATTTGCAATTGGATTACAAAAGTCATTGGAATATTGTTTTAATTACTTTTGTAGAAACCTCCGAACCTTAGTAAGGAAAAATGGTAGATTATTTAATGGTTCTCAAATACTGGAATTAATGAATGTAACAGATTACATCAAGCTTTCTTTAAGAGAGATTGTACAACTGGAAAATTATAAAAGGAATGCTCATTAAAAGAATTTTATTGAAATAGAACATATGTTTTCGGCATTTTTTCATATTGCAGTTCTCTCATACAATGACCTACCAGTTTTTTGAACTTTTCTTTCTTATGGTTAATAACTGGAAGGTTTAGGTTTATATAGCTCTCCAAAATTTACATTTGTAGGTGGTATTAAATAAAATTTGGTAAAAGTATGCAAAAAAAAAAATTAAATAAAGTTAAATAATTTATTTGTGTTTAAATATTTTTAGGGTTCGAACTAGTCATCCTGGTGCTGTGATTGCGTTATGTGATAATCCCATAGATGCAAACAAGGTGCGTTAAACAAATTTATATATGTTGAGTGGAAACAATTATTTTTATATTGCTTACAGCTACTTATTGCTTTTGAATGTGGTCTTCTTGTGCTGTGGGACTTAAAAAGTAAATGTGCGGAATTTCGTTGGCAAGCTGCCGAACCAGTTAAATCGGTAGCTTGGCACTATGAAGGCAAATACTTTGTTTCCTCTCATACGGATGGTTCCATATGTACATGGCCAACCAAACCTGTAGCAAAACCTCAATCGGTTATTTGCCCTCACGGTAAGTAAAATTATTGTGCTATTTAAGATGTTTGAAATATTCTTTATATAATCTCGTAACTTTAAATACATCAACAATCTGCGGACAATTTTTATGCAGTTGTGAGGTATCAGCGGATAAGGATAAGGATTCAATTTTAGTTTTAAACGTTTTTAATATACAGCTTCCCAGTTTTCAAGAACTACATATTTCGCCATCCGTCTAATGGAAGCTTTTTTGATATTCTTTTATTACTCTTTTACGACTCGAATAGATTCGATACAGTTTTGTTAAAATATTTTCAGTTAAAAGTTCCAAATTTCCAAGGACACTACTAAATAACTTCATTTCCAAAATATAAATAAAACAATTGTAAACTCGAAAAATTAGAGTACTTTTTAAAATAGATTTCGGAAAACTAAAACGAAACAACAATTATCTTATCATTTTTGAAAGGTTTTAGGTTCAGGTTACATATAGTATATTTGAGACACATATCATTGACTGCTTATTATTAATCGTTTTTTATACAGCTAAAGTTTCTAAGGAAGGCACACTAGAAAAATGTAAACCTATTTATAAAGTTGATTTAAAAACTTCTCAAATGGGGTGAGTGCTTTTTAATTAAATACTTGATAAAATTTAAATATACATTACAAATGTACGTATGCCATTTTTTTCAGTGATACATTTACAATATTTTCTGGTGGAATGCCTACTGAGAAAAGTTCTAAATCTAACTGTATAACTGTTATGGTGGGGAAATCAACAACTGTCTTGGAAATGGAACACGCTGTCGTAGACTTTATTATTCTTTGCGAGAATCCTTGGTTATGCGGTAAGTGATTTATATGAATTAGGTACCATATTTGCCAGAATTAAAATAACCTTATCAAATAACAATAACCTTTATTACTTTTAATTTTTTCGTTATTGTTGAATGTTTTGAATAAAAATAAAAAAAAAATCGTCTCTTACTATAGAAATTTAAATTCATATAATTTTAATATCAGTATTGATTTTTCTTCACTAGCATTGACATGTGTCCCGTATAAGAGTTAGTAAGGGTAGAGTTTTTGAAAACTAGATACATTTTAATACTCGTAGTATGTATTATTCAAAACTTTCAGGATAAAAATGTCGTCTAAGTATCTAATTAAAAATATTTTAGTTATCCCATTTGTACGCCGAAAATATCTTCTTACCAAGAATTCTTATGTATACAATTTATATATGTATTGTATATCCTAATTCGTATTAATTCGGGAACGGGAATGTGAATGAATAATTATATTCCCTAAAATGTGTTCTTTTTCCCCTAGTAGTTAATCAACTTGATTCTTTGTTATCCCGAACTTTACGTAGTTAATTTACATAATGCTTAACTAAAAAGTACAATATCACTCCAACCCTTAGAATTATAAGTGCCATCGCTGCGCCTTTAAAAACTGTCAAGCAACAGCATATGTATATAGACAATTGGAACCTTTATTACCACCAATTGGCGCGAGAAAATTTATTTACGTTAGAACAACTTCTTCGTTCTGGATATTATAACAGGTTAAAGTCCCACTTTACCAGATTGGTCTCATCTTCTTCCTATATAATTTTTATTTCTTAAAACTAAAAGGGTGTGCTTGGCTATTAAAAATACATTTACAATAATAAGTTTATATCTAATTCTAGGGATACATATAATAAATTAAAATTAACTATACGAAAATTTCTGCTTTTACAGCTGATTATAAATACTTATAGAGTTAGCAGCTATGACTTTTATTTAAGTATTTTATAACACCAAAGCAGTTGTAATATATTTTCTGTTATTTAGACAATTTTGAAATTTTTTTGGTTAATTACAGTATTATAGAAAATTATATAAAACTGAATTATATGACTTTTTAGTCTAAACAAGTGTTGCGTTTTATTGCTTGATTTCCTAGAAACCCAAGAGCCCTATGCGATAGCAGTACTTCTACAATATGACTTAGTTTTAATAGACTTACTCACGCCCGGTTTTCCATGTTTCGAATCGCCTTATCCCATGGACTTACATGAATCACCTGTTACATGTTGCACCTATTTAACTGATTGTCCTTCGGATTTGGTTCCTGCTTTTTATTCCGTAAGAATTTTTGCTGACATTTACTTAGATGATGTACCAGTATTTATAAAAGCGGCTTTTAGACAGAAAGTTGAATGGATTTTAATGAAACATTGTCTCATTGCTTTTGGGCAGATAATAAAAAAATCACTGCAGTAAAGTTAAAGCTATGAAATGCCTTAATTTTTTAAACATAAGTTGTCTATTGACAGTGCTGATAAAATTGAGCAAAATTAGTGTTAAACAAGTAAGGAAGGGAACATTTTATACTCTTGCAACTTGCTAGAATTCAAATCAGGGAAATATTTAAGGAGTAAATCGTCAACCAGAGGATCGGAATCATATAAATTTTATAAGTACATATACATACTCTATATAACTCATACACTGGCCCACAAATTCGGCATAAGATTTATTAGAAAAACGAAAGTACCTCACATACAATCACCAATCATATAGAGTAAAGTCAGCCGGATGTTCGAAAATCCTAGTAGTGGTCATAAGGGGGCTAGGTCAAGTTTCCGCTCAAATTTATTCATTTTAGGCACAAAAATACCCTGTCATGAATAAAACTCGTTCTCCCAATTTTATTAAGATAACTCAAATATTGGCTGATATATTCAGCATAAAGTGACTTGGAAGTTAGAAAATCTTTATATTAGGTATATGGGTGCTCGGGAAGTATTTGCCCAATTTTTGACATATTGACATATTATTGTGAGAGGAGGATTATCCCAGAATTTCAATTATATATCTCACATATTGATCGATATTTTCGGTCGAAAGTCAACTATAGATACCACATGGTTGGATTTGTACAATTTTTGATCAAAAGGTGCCATATTTTAAGGGAATTATTACTGTATTCCGTATTAAAAGGAATTTCAAATTGTGCAATATGGGAAGTAGGCGTGGTTGTAGTCTGATTTTGCATATTTTCACCCTGCAACATAGGAATGTTAAAAAAATGATACGTACTAAATTTAGTCGAAATCGGTTGGTCGGGTCCCGAGGTATAGGATATCACCAAAAAGTGGGCAGTGCCACGTCCATTGTCCAATTTTCACACCGGCTCTCATACCATATCGGAAGCAAAATTTAAAGTGTCTGGTTTAATCAGTTATGTATTACGTTATGTTAGTAGTTTTGAACTGTGCCGTTATATGGGGAGTGAGAATGAATTTCATCCATTTCCACACTGTCGGTAGGGTTTCTTTAAATATTCGAGGAAATATGTACATTTAACAAGTTAGAGGGCGTGCCCACTCCCACTTTTCCAAAAATTTTTACTAGCAGGTGTCCTTTGCTGATGATTTATGAGAGTGGCAGTGATACCATTGCGCCCATCTACGAACTCTAAATTTTGTTTGTACTTAGGAACATACATACCAAGTTTCAACTTTTCTCGTCATCCTGGTCATTTAAATATATATATATATATATATAATAATTATAATTAATAGTGTAATTTATATATATATATTACTATATACTCATTTAGTTTAATCTTTAACTGGTGACATGGTTTTTGTGTAACTTAACTGGTGACAAGGCCGCTGCTTTACATGGTCTATAGCATCGAAACTATATACGATAGGTTACTGCAGTCTTTCAAACCATTAAATGAATATATAAAATGATAAAATAAAACTACTCAATAAGCTCTAAATGTGATTTTTAAATATTAACTTTCTAATACAATCTATGTAGGAACTAAAATCAGGGGGTGAAATGATGTTTCACTGACTCCGCTCGGCCTGTGAGACCGCTTGTCACCAGTTAAAGGTTAAGGTGATGCGTACAACAGTTAGGTAAACAAAACAATATACTCTTTAGCAACTGGTTGCAAGAGTATAAAAAGTGTTGCTATTATACGCTGGTACATCTTGTGTTTTACACAATAACTTTTTTAGTAACAAAGAAAAAATATTTCAATAGGTTGGTCGCACCACGACTAGTAAGAAAACTGGTTTTTCTGAACGAGAGTGGCCAATTAGTGGCGGGGAATGGTTTCCCGCATCGTGTAGTTATTCGGAAATCGTAATCACAGGACATCAAGATGGCACATTAAAATTTTGGGATTCGGGTGCAGGAACTCTGCAAGTATGTATAATTGTAGACATTTTTAATATGATTTCTTTTATATAAATGTAATTCTAGATCCTGTATAAGTTGAAAACTGCAAAAGTTTTTGAAAAGCCGAAAAATTCACACTCAGATAGTGGTAACGATAATCCACTTGCCATACAGCATATATATCTATGTTCCGAATCACGTCGATTATGTGTAGCTGGTGCTGTGGGACAAGTTATGTTGTTTAAATTTCGAAAAGTTGAATCAACGTCTGAGGTTTTGACGTTAGAGATTCCTATACTTTATGAAAATTTCGACGATATTTATGGTACGAGTCCAGAGTGTGATTTTATACCACATCAAGTTCAAAAAACCGAATCTAGTGATTCTGATAAGGTAAATTTTATGTGTGCGTAATTCTTATTATTATTATGGAAATAAATAAGATATATACAAAATGTATAATTTTCGATACATTTAAATTTATAAATATTTTTTATTATGATTTTAGGGGACCATTTTTGTTTCTGCAATATATTTTTATACATTATTTAAATTTAAATTTTTCTTCGTGAAAAATTTTTTTTGTATTATGTGATGCAAACTATTGGAATTTTCAAAATTAAATAAAAGTACCTTTAAATATTTGCGTATACAATAAAAGCATTTCATTATAAAAATAACCAGTAAGTCTAAAGTTTATGATTTTTTCTCAGCTTTCCAATGGGTTATTCGTTGAACTAATTCAACTAATTTTTAAAACAAAATGTACAACTTTAAAAACAAATAATATGGAACTATTTTTAATCTGTTCGTCCGTCCCTGCGCCCATATACCACGAGATTTGACACGGATTAAATAAATTCCTGTAAGGACTCTTATGTAATTGTGAATATTTCGATGCAGTTCTTGTTTTTTCTTAACACTAGAACTACCGATGTTAAATATATACCTAGTTTTACCGCACCCGTCAAACTGACGAATTTTTGATTATGGCTTTTATAGTAACTTTTGAGTTAGTTAAGTAAATAAAAGAATACAATTTTGCAATTACAACATTTAATATAATAATTCATCAATTATTTATAAAAAAATAAAAACAGTTTCTATTTGAATGAAGCACATATTTTACATATACATGTTATATTAGCTGAACACTTGCCTTGTTGTTACTTGTTTTCTGGTTAAATTTTCATCACAAGTCTTATTATACAAAATCCACGAATCGATTACTGCCAAGTCCAAAATATTATAAAATACCTGCAAAGGCCATCTACGTGACTCTATGTATATATACATACATAAGTATATGTATATACATATATATATTAATGTCCATCATTGCATAGATGATATATGTATAAATTATTATAACCGTAATTTTGAAGGGTCTTGGTATAAATAGGTATGGGTCATACTTATACATATAATAATTAACTGTTCTTATATTTTATTAAAAGTCGTAATAAATAATAAATAATCTGGAACAATTATATAAATAATAATTAAATGTTTAAGCATGTAATTTGAAAACCGTCAAAATGACGGTCTTGGTAGTTCTAGTGTTAAAAATTAATAGTGTAAGATCTTATTAAAAGTTTTGACATAATGTCAAAAATAAACACTTGATTTTAGTTTTTTATAGTTTTATATTTTCATCGTTCGTGCGAAAATTTTTAAATAAAAAAAAATAAGTAAATTGTAAATTTAGGAACATTATCAAAAAATAACGTTCTAAATAAAATATTTGTATTTATAATTGAATTAACTTAACTAATTTTTATGTATTTTTAATTACTTACAGGCCGACTGTTTGTTGAAAGTTAAAATAGGCTCACAACGAAAACCCCCCGGGTTTCAATCACAACTAGTTTGTCTGACTACTGGTCCAAACAGAAGAAATGTCCAAGTCACATCCTTATGCATTAACTCCAGTTATGGACTGTAAGTGATAATTTTGAAATAAAAATTATTAGTAATTGCGTATTTATAATAGCGCAAGTATAGTTGCCGTTCGGCAAGCATATACCAAATTATTAATTATGAGTGGATATCAAGGCCTGGGATAGTATTTGGCAATTCTTAATTGCGCCGAATTAAGTTAAAAAATTTGTGAAAATGTAGTTGAGAGTACAAAATAAAAAAATTTTAAATGTGCTGCGTGTATAATAATACCATTTTATAATCCAACTCGCGTTGGTATGGCAATATTATGCATTACATACTAATTCAATAAATTATATAATTCCTTAAAAATATCACATACGAAGAAGAGCGAAAACGGATAAGAATTCAAGGAATTGTACTTCATTACTACTCTGTCTGCGAAATTTATAGAATTATAGCTATGCTATTGCTACCGCTCTCACTTTGACGGGAGCCGTAGCAGAGTCATAGCAGAACAACGAAAAAGTATGTGATCTGCTCCGAATTTTGTCAGGTGAAAAACTACAGCAG
The DNA here is from genome assembly GCA_027475135.1 of Bactrocera correcta. NCBI lineage: Eukaryota > Metazoa > Arthropoda > Insecta > Diptera > Tephritidae > Bactrocera > Bactrocera correcta. The sequence continues at coordinate 32,873,596 of CM050327.1, forward strand.
TAGCAATTGCCAAAAATGAAATGCTGTGCTCTGCGTAGCTGTAGCAGTAGCAAAAAATTGAGAGCGATATGAGAACAGAGCTAATTAAATTTTTCATGTGCTAAAACTTTCGCATGTGTTTGTTGTTTTTCTGTTTTTGGTATTTCCTGTCATATTTATTGTTTCTTTTTTAAAATATTATTATTAAATTTTTTGTTAAAATTCTCTTTATTATGACGCCTTATACATATTTAAATTATAAATTTACATATGGATATTCTTACAAGGCGTGTTCCAAAGTAAATAGGACTTTTTGAATGTAGTACCCCCTGGTGGCACCATCTATATGACGACTGATTCGTTAGAATCTGCTATCTGGGTATCTGGTATCTGGTATCTTCATCAATTGTCCAGTGAGAATTTCATGACATTTCATCGATTGGAAGTGAAGTTATTGCGTTTTAAGTGTCAGTATATTTGTGTTATCGGTGCGAAAATGAGCTTCGAACAAAAAACCAACATTAAATTTGGTTTTAAAACTGGTAAATCTTTTACAGAAACGCTTTAATTGATGAAACAAGTTTATGGCGGTGATAGCTTATCCCGTAGCAGAGTGCACGAGTGGTTTCAACGTTTTCAAAGTGGTCGCGAGGACATAAATGACGATCAACATGTGGGCCAATCAAAATCGGTGAGCAGCAGAAATTCCATCGAAACTTTGCGTGTATTCATCAAAAATCAGTCGAAATCATCATTGAAATGCTTGTAAATGGAATTGAATATCTCCACAACATCTATTATCGCTTTTTGACCGAACATTTGTGCCTACGAAAGGTGTGTGCGCGGTTTGTTGCGCACAAATTGACTGACGGCCAAAATTTGCTCAGAATCCAACATTCGGAAGACGATTATTTGACCAAAAATCACATTTTAACCATTAATCGGTGATCACTCCCCGTATTCAACTGATAAGGCACCGTGCGACTTCTTCCTTTTCGGAAAAATGCATTTGCATTGTAGAGGCCATTCAAAAGGCTTGCACCTGGCGGCCAAAAAGCTGTATTGAAGCAGAAGAGATTATTTTGAATAAAATAAATTGATTTTGCCGAAAAAACTATTTGTTCTGTGATTAAAAGTCCTGTTTACTTTGAAACGCACCTTGTAAATTAACATTGACCCATAAATTAATATGACCCTGACTTAATAATTAGTTATATCAAGTTTACTTTATAAATTCATCCTCTTCAAGATCAATATAGGAATATATTGTTTTAATAGTTATTTGATGGTCGATATCCAACCAAGTATGCTTTTGCTTCCAGTACTTTCTAAAGTGGCTCTTGTATTTCTTCAATGTCGCTTTTACAACATCTGTGCCATGATTACTTAACAAATTTTAAATGATATAAATCTCAGCACCAATTGCCGGATGGGTACATATCTATCTATAGGCAAAATAATGGTTTAAAACAAGAAAAGCGTTAAACCCTTCACAATTGTAAAATATTCCACCCAAGAATTTGATTCCGATAGTTCAGATTGGATTGCAGCTATTACATATTATAATAGTCGCTTGGGACAATAATCTATTTGAAATTTTGTGAAGATATGTCGTTAAATAAAAGAGTGTTCCATAAATTCATAAATTCAGGTTGTTTGGTTTGTATGACAGTTACATATATGCCATGTGGTCCGATAACAGAAATGAAATAAGAAACATTAGTACTCAGTGTAAGAAACTTTTTGAAGTAGCCTCTCTAACGAAGCAACCTAGCGGTCTCAAATGGACTATTACAAAAATGCTAAGTATTTAAATATGAGTGTAGATTTGTGGTCTGACCATTATGGAGAAATAAATACGATTGGATACTGCAAGAAGATAATGATTCGAAATATAGGAGCAGACTCTGTACTCAATGGAAACAAGAAAACCATGTTGTTACTTCAGACTGACTATCACAGATACCAGACGCTAATTTTTTTTCTTTCTTTATGCATATGTACTTATTATTACAGTATTTTTAGTGCTTTCTAGCAAATATTTTCGTCAAATTGCGGTTCCAATGTAGGCCCGCTACATAGGAAAAAATAAATGCCATGATAGCAGACAGAAAATTTGGATGAGCGTCGTCATTTTTACAACGACTTTTTTTTGACTGTTCATTGGGCCGTTTTTTTTACATGGCGGGTCCCAAACCCAACGCACAACCCTGTAGAGGGGAAGTCGTGAATTGCTTGAGCCATTTGTAAAAGAATCGTTTCTGGCCCATTCACTTTCTCCCAAGTGAATGGTGATCAGAGAACTTCCCTCACATGACTCCATCCGCCAACGATTGAATTGTAAGCGTGCTCTCCCCAAACCACAAAAAGGGGACGGAAAAATCTACGCCAACTACCGTGAGATAAGCCTCCTCAACATCGTGTATAAGGTTCTATAGAGCGTATTGTGTGAAAGATTAAAGCCCATCGTCAACAAACTGATTGGACCTTATCAATGTGGCTTTAGATCTGGCAAATCAACAACTGACCAGATATTGACGATGGGCCAAATCTTGTAAAAGACACGTGAAAAGGGAATCGACACGCACCACCTCTTCAAAGCTGCTTTTGACAGCACGAAAAGGAGCTGCCTTTATGCTGCGATGTCTGAATTTGATATATCCGCAAAACTAGCACGGCTGTGTAAACTGAAGTTGAGCAACACCAAAAGCTCCGTCAGAATCGGGAAGGACCTCTCCGAGCCGTTCGACACCTTAAGGAGGTTTCAGACAAGACAAATCTCTTTTGTATGCCTTCTTCAACCTGCTTCTGGAGAAAAGAATTCGAGATGCAGAACTACACAGGAAAGACACCATCTTCTATAAGAGTGTACAGCTGCTGAGGTATGCTGATGATATTGATATCATTGGCAACCGTGCCGTTAGTTCTGCTTTCTCCAGAATGGATAAGACAGCGAAGCAAATGGGTCTGGTGGTAAACGAAGGCAAGACGAAATATATCCTGTCATCAAACAAACAGTCGTCGCACTCGCTTCTAGGCACCCACGTTACTGTTGATAGCTATAACTTCGAAGTCGTAGATAATTTCGTCTATCTTGGAACCAGAAGCAACACCAATAATAACGAAATCCAACGCAGAATATCTCTTCAACAGGTGCCACTTCGGTCTAAGTAGGCAATTGAGAAGTGAAGTCCTCTCTCGACGAGCAAAAACAAAACTAAACAAAAGTCACTCATTATTCCCGTGCTGCTATATGGTGCAGAGGCATGGACGATGACAACATCTGATGAGTCGACGTTACGAGTTTTCAAGAGAAAGGTTTTGCGAAAGATTTATGGTCCTTTGCGCGTTGGCCACGGTGAATATCTCATTCGATGGAACGATGAGCTGTAAGAGATACACGGCGACATTGACATAGTTCAGTGAAATGAAATACAGCGACTACGCTGGCTAGGTCATGTCGTTCGATTAGACGAAAACACTCTCGTTCTGAAAGTTTTCGACGCAGTATACTGCGGGGTAAGCAGAGGAGGAAAAAGATTTCCACTCCGTTGGAAAGACCAGATGGAGAAGGACCCGGCTTCGTTTGGAATCTTTAATTGACGCCACATTATGAAAAGAAGAAACATTGGCGCGCTGTTGTTAATTCGGCTATAACCGTGTTAGCGGAATAAGACAAATATTTCATAAACCAAGCTCGTAGTTTATAAAATTTCTTTTTTCGAATATCCAATTCTGACTTCTTTTATATCATCTTTTATAAAAGTTTGACCGTAAAATGATATAAACTATTGAAGTAAGAGGAAAGAGTAGATTAGAAGAAGTTTAATTTCAAATGCAATAGTATATACATATGTAGAATTGAAAGAGTAACTAAAAAATAACCTTTTAACTCATGACTCAATTTACCTAAAAAATGGTTTGGTCCAATACTAAATAATATAATAAGCTATAAAATAAGTACTTATTGTAATATATGTATTTACTTAATTTCAGTATGGCATATGGAACTGAATATGGGCTTGTTGTTATTGACATTGTACAAAAAATTTGTTTGTTGAGTGTGGCGTGCCCTGACCTGTATGGCGCTAATGATCCTTACTCCAGAAATCCTAAAAGTCCAAAGAAAATTGAAAGTAAGGAAGAGCAAAGCCGGTCGCCTAGTTCAGATCAGGTAAGTGATATCTGTATCTCTAATTGATCATAAATTACAAAGTTATATTCTGTTTCCTAGTATAATAGTATAATTTTAAATTTTGTTTTTTTTTTTCCACATAACATTGCTTATTAACGCGCAGTTAACGTATTTGTAGTTTAATATTATATGTTTTTTTTTTATTATTTTTTCGCAAACGATATTTTTATGGAAGAGTGTTGTAACCCTGATACATTTTTGAATTTTAGATTGTTTAGTGAATGTGGGAACGTATAAATCATAATTTCAGTCATTCAATATTTGGTCGCATGCACACAGAGAATCGTAGAGTGTTTACCCATAGCATTAATGTTATGAGTATAGGTAGGATATTATATTATTATAGCATTCACAATGGTGACGACTATTTGGCGTAATTATTCAAGTGAAATGATTTATGTTTTTTTAATAATTTAACAAAATTCCGTACAAGTAAAATAATACATTTACAATTTAACACAATAGGCGTAATTGATACACAGATAAAAAAAAAATGGATATATTTTATTTGCTTGCTGGTCAGTCATTTGTGAACTCTGGAGGTTTAAGCAGAAATAATCCGAACAGCTAAGATTAAGTAAAATATTAAAATTTTCCAATATTTTATTTTTTTTCGTGTTTGATTTGTTGTGAAACACCTTTTTTGGAGACAGATACATCAATGAAATCTGTTTAAATTCAGACTTATAAAAAAACAAAAAACGAATAACGAATCTTGTTATACGAAAGAGGGAGGCAGGAAGTAGGGAGAAGGAGAAATAAAACATTTACAGTTAAATCGTCTAAACACTTGACGTTTTTATATTATGTAGGTGCCATTACATTGAAGAAGCTAAGATTGGCAAATTTTTATTTGGTCTCATCGCACCAATGCTGCAATCCGGTTGCTAACTTGATACTCTGTTGCTGATGCTCAGCTGATAGTCCGCTGCAATATTGCAGGTTTTATTTCACGCAGAAAAAAAAAGATATTTTTTATATTTGTTTTGCTAGTGATGAGTAACAGAGTAACAACAATTTATCGCTAGAAGGTATGACGAGGGCAGTGTTGCTAGAATAGAATGTGATGTTTTTTCATTAAAGGTAGTACTGCTGCAATAAAATCTTAACGAATACGATGCCCTATATTTTTCTTGTAAAGAAAATGTATTTTTTGTTTGCATATTAATAACGAAATAAAAAAAATCGATGAAACTAATGTATTGTAGCTTCTTTCGATTTAGAAGAAAAATATAACATTATGCTGGGACAAAAGTCAAGAGGGTATGTTATGTTCATAACGAACAACACTTTTAAGGGCTTACTTTTTTAAAGCCAGTAATTGTTTACAAGAATTTTCTAGCCTTTTAAAGTGATAAACTAAATATTCGGTAATGCTTCAAATGAAAGGGTAACCATGATAATTGGAAATTGTATAAATTACATTTGTTTTTCGGAGTTCTTCGTGAGCAAAGGTAAAGTATAAAGTTGTAATTTTTACCTTACTTATTCATGAATTACAACACAAAATGTCAAATAATTGTGATGCTTAAAAAAAATAATACATTCATACACTGCAACCTACTTTAATGGGTAGGTGTAAAGAAAACAAAAAAATGGCAATAATTTCTCTATTTAATTCCATTTTTGTTTTAAATGGATTCAAACTGAAGCACTCTTTAAACTCTCATTTACTATAAATATAATATAAGTAACTGGGGTCCAACATGCTTGGCTAACTCCTTTGTTAACCACCGCCACAAAAACGCTACTACAATTTTGAAATAACAAAAACTTACAAAATATTTAAGCGCTTCAGGTGACGAATGTAATTTAAGCTTATGCTAACTTATTCATTTGCATGTAAACATAGCGTTGTAGTTTCGAGAAATAGACTCTAGGAAAAAAATCAAACACGAGTATTTTTTTACTCTGTAATAACATGTTGTTTCTTTTGGTCACCTAAAACTAATATTAACAGAGTTCCAAAGTAAACAGGACTTTTAAAAAATCGCGCATAGGGAAGTCAAAAGTGAAGACAATGCTGATTTGTTTTTATGATTCCAAGGATATTGTCCACAAAGAATTTGTTCCACCCGGCCAAAACGTTAATGTGGTATTCTACCTTGGAATTTTGAAGCGTTTGGTGCGCCGTATTCGACGTGTTCGGCCCGAATATCGCGAAGATGAAAGTTGGCGTTTGTTGCACGATAATGCGCCGTCTCATCGATCGATATGTGTGACCGATTATTTGACCAAAAATCACATTTAACCATTAACCACTCCCCGTATTCACGTGTTCTAACACCGTGCGACTTCTTCCTTTTCGGAAAAATGCATTTGCCCATGAAAGGAAAGCGTTGTGCAGACGTAGAGGCCATTCAAAAGGCTTGCACTGGCATACTGACGGCTATACCGGCCAACGAGCTAAAACACTCGTTCGACATGCTTTTGGACCGTGCAAATAGCTATATTAAAGCTAAAGTAAACTATTTTGAATGAAATAAATTGATTTTACCGAAAAAACCATTTGTTCTGGTTTTTTAATCCTGTTTACTTTGGAAACCACCTTGTATATATTTAAATGATCAAGATGACGAGACGTGTTGGAATCCGAGTGACTGTCTGTCGGTCCGTCCGTGCAAGCTGTAACTTGAGTAAAAATGGAGATATCCTGATTACTAACTTGGTATACACATATGCCTTGGCATCATATGAAGTTTGGTATTATAGATGGGCGTAATCGGATCAATGTCACGCCCATTAATCGCGAGCCTATATTTTGTCATAACTTAGCCCTGAATTATGATATAAAACTGTAATTTGGTAAAAATAATCGCATTAACAATTTTGGTTAGAAAATATTTAAAAATGGGTTTGGCCTGCCCCTGAACAGGTTTGATGTATATATCCTAAATCTGTTCGTGATATCTTCGACCACTCGCCATGTGATTGTTTTTTTTTTTTTTTTTAACTAATACAGGCGCGATAAGTCAATAACTAAACGCATCTGATAAATAAAATTTTATGCCCGAGAGGTTGCGAAAAGGCTTTATAGGAGCCGGTGTAAAATTTGGATGATGGGCGTGTCGCCGCCCACATTTAGGTGAAAACCCATATCTCCGGAACTGCTCAACCGATTTCAACCAAATTCGGTAGTCAATAGTTCCCTGATATTCCTACATTACCGTGTGAAAATAGGAGAATCGGACTACAACCATGTGTATACAATTTATTCCCCATTATTCTTTGACTTTCAAGTATACAATTTAAGACTCGAATCAGTCCGGATAAAAATTTGCACAAATAGTGCTTTTGAAGGCTATAGAAAGTCTCAGAAACCGAATATGTGGACCCCAGTTCCTATTGCGAACTTTTTACCAAAAATGTCGGTTAACCTGTCAGATATACTACTGCAATTCGAAAAGAATTTTCGCGGCTCTGAGCATTGCAAGTGACAAGAGTTTGAAATGTTCAGTTACCACCGAACTAAGCCCATCCTGTTTCTCTGTTATTTTCGTAATCCAAAAAAATACTTGATTTGCTTATGCATAGTTGTCGTAATAGGAACAAATAAATCATACGTACGAAATTCTAAGTTTTGTACATTCCTCCCTTTTTTGTAACGTTTTTTTTCAAATAAAACCGTGAAAGAAAGTAATAATAAGACAAAACTGTGATTGACATTGAAACCATGTTGTAAACTGGTGAAAATACTATTCTGAAAGATTTGATACCACTGGAATCCTTAAATAAATTGCAATCTAAACTGTATGTATGAGCACACATGCATACATAATGTGATATTATAAAATTGTTTGGTTCGGGTATTTCTAATTAAGCAGAAAAAGATATTTGAATGAGAAATATTAGTTTGTATGTGTTTTAAAAATTCTTTTATTTGACGACAAAATGATGTCTTATCATCAGTCTTGGTCGGATAAAAATCAGGTTATGTTTTTTCCACGTAGATACGATTATCGTGAGAACTAATAAAGTTATTCCAACTTTATAATGATATATACGAAAAATGCTTATGATAAACAAGTCAACGAATCATCGTAGTATAATTGAGAAACAATTAATCCAAAAGATTATAGGAATAGTCGCCGTTGATGTTGGTTCCTTTTACGAGATAGTCCATGAATATTATTTTGTTCACACATCGGCGATAGAATTGGATTTTATTACGGTTCAACAGTGCCAAACACTCCTCTAAAGCCTCAATTCGTTAAAGTTTTTCGCCGACTGCTAGCTCACGCGACGGCCAGCCAAACGTTGCGTCACACAAAATGCAATAACTGAAGAATTCAGGTCAAAATCCTAGTAACTATGTGTCATCCTATGGACTTTTTGACTGTTGTTAGTAAGGAACAAGAATAAATAAGAATAATGTATATTAAATTGTAAGGAAAATTCATGTTTAAAATTTTTCATTAGAAATATAAACATGTTTATTAAACTTAACTGGATTATGATTTCTTTGTACTTATATTATCATTAGTTGTGTCTCAAATACGTTGACAATGAGATTAATGTGTGCCCTTTCACATCAGTAGGAATGGTCGATTAAATGGATTTCTGTAAGCGATCGAAATTAAAAATTCTCGATAATAAGTATTGTTACTTGCTTTTGTGGTTGTGACAATTGTGTTATTATGTGTGGTTGTTTCCATTTCTTTGGAATTACGATGTGCAAAGACTTAAAAAAATACTTTTGTGTGCAAAAAATAGTAAGACTTTTTAATTTAAATTTTCGCTCGGTATCTGTGCCAAATGTCACATCAAAATAATCATTAGTGTTTAGTATACGCTTGTCTTTCTAAAGTACGATTAGTGAAATTATTCAACAAAGAAGTTCATTAAATTTTTGGTGCCGTTCAGAATGTTGCACGATTGGCTCCAAAAGCACTAAATTTTTTCGAACATCTATGAATCAATGCCGACTACCAGGATGGATGTCATTAAACGTACCACCCGGAAACGGACTATCAATCGGTCGAATATCGTGGTTGACAGTTTTCTTCGATTATTGAGTTGTTGTGTACTCTGAATTCCGACCATCCAAACTGTCAAAAAGGAAAATAGTAAGATTAAGTACTATTTGAAAGTCTTGCGCCGTTTGGCGAACCTATTCGTAAAAGGAAGCCGGTATTATGGGACGACAACTCTTGGCACACTGCATTGATTATTCGTGAGTTTCAAGCAATACCGTGCCGCATCCACCGTATTCGCCTGATTTAGCTCCGTGTGACTTGTGGTTATTTAGCAAACTCAAGCACACTAAACATGAATCGCTACTCGCATTGATTCCGATAATTGACTTTAACAACTGTTTCGAGAATTGAAAAAACGTTGGCACAAGTGTATTTGGAGGGGATTACTTTGAGGGGGCAAGACATAGATTTTGAAGAATAAATTAAGAATTTTAAAATTATGAACAAAGTCTTACTATTTTTTGCTCATAGCTGTATTATATATAATTTTGAGTTTCTTATTCATATTAGAAATAAGAGGAAATTTAAATTGGTTTGGATCTTCAAAATTTTATGTAATTATATTATTTTTGTTTGGCCCCTATTAACTATTACGAAAAGACCATGCAAGTATTTTTTGTTCATAACTAAGGAATTTATTTTGACGACATACACTTCATAAACAAAAGTAATTGGTGTTACTGTTGTTGCACCAAGTAATGCAAATCTAAACATTTAAAATTGTATTTATTTTGTAAGCTTAGTGATTCAGACATTGTATATAAAGAGAGCGACTTAAAAAATAGTCGTCACCCAATTAGTCAAATATAAAACAAAGTTAGCGATGCACGCTTCGAAAATGAGAGAGCCTTTAAAGTAGCTTTGTATTAGGATCAGATACTTATATGAAATGCCATTAACGAATTATGATAAATACAATATTTGAAAAGCAAATATATTTAATAATGATCTGACTAAAAAGTATTAAAACTGAGGCTTAACTCGAAAAATTCCGTGCTACAAAACTGCGAATGAGATCGATCCTATACAGTCACTGCGACTTAGAGAAGTTAGTGCATTTCCGGGGAATCACATATTTTACGATTATCGCTAAATGAAATATTCCAAATCTTGACGGGGAACGTATTGATATTTTGCACTACAGTTTAAAAAAAAATATTTTTTTTATTCACCGAGCTTTCGTCATATATCAAAGCATGAAGCTAGATTTGGAAGGTACATGCTCTACCGACCGTTTTAGACAAGTGCTGTTCATTTAATTTATGTACTTTGAACTATGACTACATAGAATTGAGTCCATTTTCATTTACATATTTTTTAAGTGAATTACTTATTTTATTACTACTTATTTCAAACATTAAGTGAATTTGAAAAGAATAGTGACGCTAAGCAAGTTTAGGTAAGTAGCTTTCAAACCTTTCAAATAATATAGGTGTGCAGTTATTATATAGGTCAAAAAATTTCTTATATAACGATTGATGTACTGTAGTCAGATTTCCGTAAATAGTTTTTCCCATCACTTTATCAAAATAATCATACAAAAAGCTATTATTTAGCGATACCATAAAATGAGTAATTGCTGTAAACCTCCAAAAAAAAGTTAACAAAATAAAGTTAAAGCTATAATACCCTTCACAAATAAAAAAATTTCCATGCAAGAACTTGTTTCTTGGACCATAATCTATGCCAAATTTTGTGTAGATATCTTGTCAAATAAAGAAATTTTCAATACAAGGGCGTAATTTTGTATGGCTGCTATAACTGTAGTTATGCGATCTGAACAATTTTTTCAGAAACTATATTGTGGTTTTGGATAGTAATATATAGTATGCCGAATTTCGTAAAGAAATCTCATCAAATAATAAAGTTTTATCGATTTTTAGTTCTATTTCGAAGATAGACGATGAATCTAAATCTAAATTATTAATTTATATAATAAAATGATCGAAGATAAATAACGGATTTTGACTAGTAGTTTTAGATTTATACTAAATTTTATATAAATTACTAATTTAGATATTAAAGTGACGAAAAATTAAATGGTAATACATTTTCTATTGTAATTTATGGTATGCAGTGAAGGTTAGTTCACACAATTCTCTTTTTTCGGAAAACTTGCCGATAAATCACTTTTATATTATTAATGAGTAATACTGATTGACTATCTTATATATTTATACTCTCTCAAAGTGAGAGAAGAATAGTTTATTAATTGTAGAATATCGATAGGGATGAGTCCAGTTTTCCCTCAGTATATTGCCATTTGGATCCTTGGATTTTTCTACCATTAGTTTCGATTGAGTCAGAACAAGAAATATTGGTTTTCAAACTTCGCAGTTTTGTTGACTATTAATTGGTTTAATGTTTGCTAAATCAAAATCTTTGACTTCTGAGATCTTCTAGTTGCTTTCAGAAAATGTAAAGTCTAGTTTTGTTTTTTCGCCACAATGTACTTGTATGGAACATAATCTCCTTTCCTTCTTAGGTAATACTGATATGTAGAAAAGTCAATACTGAAATGTTAATAGGTGTACACGTGACGATTTTTATTTGAGAATTAATGAATTGTTACTTGGCAAATGGAATAATTTGGAAACTCAAATATTTTTCGGAGACTTTACTGAATAGCAGACAATTTGTACAATACTTTTCTGTATCTGCTTATGATCTTATTGCCTAATTACAACCCTTTTTATATTCTTGCAACTAATTGCTACGGAGTATTATAGTTTTGTTCACCTAACGGTTGTATGTATTATCTAAACTAAGCGAGATAGATATAGGGTTATACAGTTTACGGACAATAAAATAGAATCAAAGGTTTTGCTTTAAAACAATAGCATAATTTTTTTTTTTGAAATTTTTGATTTATGTAATCTGCATAATAACAAAGGCAATAATATCTACTAAAAAGAGGAAACGATAGCATTATCGAGTTTTACAGTTAACTGAATTTTAAAAGGTGTCAAAAGTGTGCCTCGTGCTTAGTGACAAAATAATATAATCAATATCGAAATGGTTTCATAAACGAAAAATATTGAATTTAAAAAATGTAATACGCAAGTGAGGAAAGTGCTCTGATCGCCATTCACTTAGGAGTGGCCAAAAACGATTATTTTACATATGGCTCAAGCAGCTCACGACTTCCTGTCTTTGACCAAGTATCCTCTGGGTAACCTAAGAACATCCGTTTGATGGCGAGCTAAAGTGAGAAGGCTAAACATCCCGCTCCATAGGGTTGTGGGACCCGCCAAGTAAAAAATAGTACTAATGAAAAAGAACAACAAGCCTCGGATGAGAGACCCCCCTTTTGACGACGACCATGGCAAACGAATTAAGGATTACGATAATAGGGCATGCACCTGGAACGTCCGGTCCCTTAATTGGGAATGTGCCGCTGCCCAGCTGGTTTATGCCCTCGGTAGAGTACGAGTAGGTCCTTGTGGCATTTACTACAGTGGCCATATAAACTAGCGCAAATTCGGTGAGGGGTTCGTGGTGGGAGAGAGACTCCGTCGCCGAGTACTATCATTCACCCCGGTGTATGAACGTCTAGCCACAATCCGCATCAAAGCGAGGTTCTTCAACATATCGCTAATCTGCGCCCATGCCCCGACGGAGGAGAAGGACGATGTCAGCAAAGATGTCTTCTATGAGCGTTAGGAGCGCACCTACCACGATATCAACATCGTGCTTGGCGTCTTTAACGCCAGGGTGGGCAAAGAAGGTATCTTTGGCACTACGGTCGGTAAATTCTGCCTCCACGAGGAAACAGCCGAAAATGGGTTGAGGCTGATCGACTTCGCCGGGGCTCGAGATATGGTTATCTGTACTAGATTCCAGAATTGAAAAATTCATCAAGCTACCTGGCTGTCTCCGGATCGAAATACCACCAAAAAGATCGATCATGTTGTGATAGACAGAAGATACGTCTCCAGTGTTCTAGACGTGTGTACGCTCCGAGGTTCTAACATCGACTCGGACCACTACGCACGTCAGCAAACATAAGGAATGTTCGACGTCGAGAAGCTGCAATCATAGCAGACAGCTTGCACACCTGCTCTCTGAGAGCAATCGTCAACAACTCGGTATAAGGGAACTGTGGGACGGCGTTTCAAACTCCTTGCGTATAGCTGAAACCGAAACCATTAGTTTTCGAAAAATGCAAAAGAACAGTTGATACGACGAGGAGTGTCGTGTCGCAGCGGAGAGAAAACAGACTGTCTACCTCGCAACGTTACAATCGACCGCAACACGTGCGGGATTGGATAGATACCGAGAGTTGAAGAGGGAAGCGAGAGGCATTTGCAGAAAGAAAAAGAAAGAGGCCGGAATGCGTGAGTATGAAGAGCTTGAGAAGCTGGCCGATAGGGGTAATGCTCGAAAATTCTACGAAAAAATGCGGCGGCTTACAGAAGGTGTCAAGACCGGAGCCAACTCTTGTAGAACCCCCAAAGGTGATCTAGTCATCGATGCCCAGAGCATACTTAAATTATGGAGGGAACACTTCTCCAGCCTACTGAATGGCAGTGAACGTACAACGCCAAGAGAAGGCGAACCCGATTCCCCTATCAAAGACGATGGAGCAGACGTTTCATTGCCCGACCATGATGAAGTTCGAGTAGCAATTACCCGCCTGAAGAACAACAAAGCGGCGGGGGCTGAAGGATTGCCGGCTGAGCTATTCAAACACGGCGGCGAAGAACTTTGTAAAATATGATCGGACGAAAGCACGCCCAACGATTGGAATTTAAGTTTGCTACGGCCCAATCCATAAAAAAGGAGACCCTACAATCTGAGCCAACTACCGTGGGATATGCCTCCTCAACATCGCGTATAAGGTTCTATTGAGCGCATTGTGTGAAAGATTAAAGCCCACCGTCAACAAACTGATTGGACCTTATCAGTGTGGCTTTAGACCTGGCAAATGAAGAACCGACCACCATGCGCCAAATCTTGGAAAAGCCCCGTGAAAGGAGAATCGACATACACCACCTCTTGGTCGATTTTAAAGCTGTTTTCGACAGCACGAAAAAAGGCTGCCTCTATGCCGCGATGTCAGAATTTGGTATCCCCGCAAAACTAATACGCCTGTGTAAACTGACGTTGAGCAACACCAAAAGCTCCGTCAGGATCGGGAAGGACCTCACCGAGCCGCTCGATGCCAAACGAGGTTTTAAACAAGGCGACTCCCTATCGTGCGACTTCTTCAACCTACTTCTAGAGAAAAGAATTCGAGATGCAGAACTACACAGAAAAGGCACCATCTTCTCCGTTGGAAGGACCTAGCCTCGCTTGGAATACCCAATTAGCGTCACGTAGCGAAAAGAAAAAACGACTGGCGTGCTGTTATTAGCTCGGCTATAATCGCGTAAGCGGTGTTTACGCCAGTAAAGAAGAAGAATAAGTAGTTATATAAACTTAATTAGATCTATGAAATAAATAATTGTATCAAAAAAATAGGCCGAGCAAAACATTGTTCAGAGGAGGAAAGATTGGGCGTCAAAAATTTGCAAGGTATGGCTCACACATAAAGACAAATTGCAAATATATGGAATATGTCTCAAACATTTGTGTTTGATGCCTTAAAATTTCCTGAAAAAGGTGGAAGAAATACGCCGACCACAAAAAAATGACTGTGGAAGTCGTCTCGAAAGGAGAAATGCTGAGAAAACGGCATAGATGCAAACGCATTCAGTTTGCAAAACGACACATTAATTGAGGCGGAGATGAAAATAAAAAAAAAAAGAATGGCTCGGCATTTTATGGTCTGAATGCAAAATTAATATAATAGACAATGATAGGTTGAGGTGAGTCCGAAATCCAAAAAACTAAGAAATGTGCGTCCGCGGCAATATATATAGTTTAGGATTGTTTCTCATATAGAGGTGCGGAACCTACTTTTTGGGTACATAGACCGCCATACAAACATTAGTTGGTGAAATCTTGGTTGTTACGAAAAAACGAAAATTCCTATGTTAAATGTATGGGTACCTATAAAAATAGCGACCTCTTAGAGTTAAGCTATAGCGCCTGGCTTGAGGGAGGATTATTTGTTTCTCGATCACTAACATTTGAGGGGGTAAGAGTTGAAAAACATATTATTAAACCGAAAAATAAAGCAGAATTCTCAGAGAACGTACAAAGCTCTGGTATTCTGTTCCACAGAACGCTTTTCGTAACCTAATTAGGTCTATGCCTAGTATTAGACGATAAGGAATACACAATAATGTACCTACAATTTTTTCTATTAGTTTCCTTAAAATAATATTTTTTTTATGTAAAAAATTGTGATTCTACTTTTTTGTCCTTCGAATTTTTTAAATATATTTTTTACCTTTCTTTTTGAAATATTTGTGAATTTTTTTTTTGTTTTTCAAATATGTTACTGCTACCAATAGCACTTGGTATGAAGTACATAATAAAAATGTAAATTAGTTGAATTTAAATCAAATTCATATTTTTTTAGAACTGAAAATTAGTACTATGGACGATTCTATTTTATTGTCCGTAACTGTATATACATATATAAATGATGATCAGATGAAAAGTAAAAATCCGGTTGACTGCCTGTCCCTCCGTGCAAGCTGTAACTTGAGTAAAAATTGAGATATCTCGATGCAATTCGGAACGTAAATTCCTTAGTACAAAAAAATAACGAGTTCCTACATAGGCGTAATCAAACCACTGTCACGCCCACAAATCGCCATTAACCAAAAACATATAAAGTGCCATAACTAAGCAATCAATTAAGGTATTGATATAAAACGTAAGTTTAATGAACATATCACTTAAACCACTTAAGGGGCTATATCAGTGTGATGGCGATTTTCGTGAATTTTTTTAAAAGAAAGTACTAGAATGATTTTTTCAACGTTTTATGGTCGTAGTAAACTATATTTTAGCTATATTAAAAACAAATTAGCTGAAACTAAAAAATTCAAAATGTTTATTAAACCTAAATATATTTTCTAAACAATGAACTACGATCTTAAAAAAATATCAAAAATTAAGAAAATGTATTCAACTAGTTTCAATTTGAAGTCCATCGGTCAACTTCTCGTTGAGTTATGATGTCAGCAATTTTGAAAAATGTCGTTTCGAGAAAATCGCGTCTAAAGTTTCACTTATATATGTTTGCACCTTTGAGTGGTCGCTGTTTAGAACGCTGTCATTCAAAAACTATTCAAGATACCACCTTGCAGATTTCACAGGATATTTTTGAATATATATAGTAAACTATCGAAAAAGTAAAAAAAAAATTTTTTTGAAAGTGTCACACTGGTATAGCCCCTTAAGCTACAACAACCAAATTTGGTGAGCACAAATCCTTTAAAAACTTTTACCGTCAGTAACATAACAACATAACCCCGCCCACTCCCTTTAAAACGGTACTATTAAAAACTACCAAAAGTGACTAAATACGCCAGAGACATTAAATTTTACCACCAAGATGATATGAGAGACCTTTATGGGAGCCGGAGTGAAAATTGGACGATGGGCGTGGCACCGCCCAATTTTTGGTAAAATCCCATATCTCGTGACCCGACCAACCGGTTTTACACCTTAAAGTATTTCCCTAGGTTTGTAAGTTGCAAGAGTATAAAATGTTCGGTTGCTCCCTTCCTTATTTGTTAAAAATTGTGTTCCGTGGAAAAGTGCGACTAATACTTTTCAATATTTTTCAATGGTTAAGTAGTCTTTTGCAATAGGGAACTTTGCCATATTCAAAACATCCATTTTTTAAAATCTGGCAGATTATTTACATATAATTGAAATTATTAGACATAAAAGTTTAGGCTTTTTGGTAAGATTAGACCATGCACCATTAAGAATATTCAACTAATTGATGTCTCTCCAAATTTGTTTCATTTGTTAAAAAAAAAACTTTTATTGAATGCATGCGCTGGTTATAACGGAACGAAAGTATGTTGCAAAGATGTAATGCACGTTATTTCCTTGTAATCTACCATTTACAAAGAACTTCGTTCAAAAATTTTCCATAGTTTTTAATTTATAAACATTACTTTTAATATCAACAATTAAGCGTTCGTTGTTCATCGGATTTCCTATAAG
Organism: Bactrocera correcta; assembly: GCA_027475135.1. Classification (NCBI taxonomy): domain Eukaryota; kingdom Metazoa; phylum Arthropoda; class Insecta; order Diptera; family Tephritidae; genus Bactrocera; species Bactrocera correcta. The sequence continues at coordinate 32,890,822 of CM050327.1, forward strand.
ATATTTGGTGTGTATTGTTCAAATCTGTTCAACTATGCGTTTCGGTCTTCTTTGCCAAAGTCCGCTGCCAGCTAATTTCTATTAACTTTGCACAATATGCTGCTGGTGTTTAATCATAATTGTTGACCTAAAGCCAGCAAATATTTCTTTATCTTACACTTTTTAGCAATCCGTTCAAATGTTTCAAACACGTTTCTTGTTTCTTGAATTTTATTGTTGCATATGGCAATAAGGACTCAAATAGTTCATGGACTTGGGAAAGTTTTGTTTATAATTGGACCTTTCGTATCACTTATGACGTAGAGTATCACAATATCACAGTCTTGAATTGTACCATCTTTTGAATTTCCTAAATCTTTTCTCGGTTTTCTAAGACACTTGAAAAAAGGTTAGAAATAATGTTTTGTGAAGTAAGCTGTGGTCACAAAGTTTTCTCTTGCTCATTCATAATCATTCAATTATTTTACTGCAGTAAACCTTTACAACACTCCCTCAAGTCAGATATTCTTTTATCCACCCGGGCTCAATGACTAGGGCCCATTTACTATTATTTTTTGAGCTCCGCAATACTACAGGTTCAATGATAATACTATCTTAAACAAATAAAAATATTTCATAGGAATTTTGGATCTTAGTAGGCTCCGCTCAGATCATTATAATTAAAACAGCATAAGTATAATACCAAAATATTTTGTTTACGTAGCAAAACGCATGTATTATATTTTGAACACTTTCTTGAATGAAGTCTTAGTAGTTTTTCCACTTCTTCGCCTTAGAATATAGAGGTAAATTACAGTGCCAACAATACTTTAATGACTCTAAAACACGATTACATAATACATACCCGGATGAAAGTTTATGCCAAAGTCGACCTAAAATAAGCATTAACTGAAATTATTAAGGACTAAAGAAATACATTTTTTTTATTTATTTTTTTCTATGAATTCCTAAAAGAGCTATATAATTATATGTGTTGTAATTTTGTATATAGTTTTTTTACTGAATGTCCTTGCAGTAAACCTTTACTAATAATGTAATAATAATTGTAGTTATTTTTTTCGGGGTTTAATGTTGCCAAACATTTCTGCATTTTTACAATAAAAAACGAACCTTAAGTCTCATCTCCCTAATGCTTATGTTTTAAATATGTCCAACTTGTACCGCACTAAACTACATGAAAAGGACACACTACTTTTCACAAACGCTATATGTTCGTTGTTGAATCCAAAGTATGCAAAATTATCCTCATTTTTTGCTTAAATTGTTATAAATTACTATAGCTGAACGACACCACTAGTCCTGACAGCCCATCCATTGAATTTATTCCCGAAACAAATGAGCCTTTTTCATCTTACCAAAATCAGTCAAATTCATCGCGACCTACATCTCCGGAAAATGAGGTTACATCAACGAATGTTGTGACAAAGAGTCCACTTCGCGAGGAAACCGCCGTAGCGCCAAAAGAACTGCAAGACAGAAGAAAGTCAATGTCATGGAAAACTTTTAACCTTAAACGTCAATTATCTAAAGTCAATATGAAAATTGGAATCAATGTGAATACAGAAATCGATTCTATGAAAAACAATTCAGTGTTTTACATGCAAAAAGAATCATCGCCAATTGAAAGTAGTGGTGAAAATGTATCACCAAAAGACAAAAATATTAGAAGTGAGAGTAAAGATAATTCCTATGATTTCGGCAGGGAACATGATTCCGAACAACGTGATTGTGAAGGTCAACAAATAAGTAGTTTTGCTACAAAAGGTAGCATTAATGCAAATTCACATTCAAACGATGATGCGACAGATGATGGTGATATTTTTGACATTACAAATGAATTTCAAACAAGCATGAAAAAAGTGGAGTTCGAAAAAGAGACAACTGAGGGTTCCCAAACTTCACGACCAAGTGATTTGCCTCTTTCTGCAACAAGTGATACTAATCAGGGAGATAATGTGTGTGCTAAAACAGCGCGACAAAATTTTAAAGAAAAGCAAAGAGATCAGCGTCTACTATCTGTTCCAAATATTAAATATCAAACCAGAGATATTCGAGCAAGGACAAATAAAATTGACTCCTCGCCGTCTCTAAGCGGAAATGTTTCAAAAAAGATATGTAAGTACTTTGCTACCTAAGAAAATCAAACAACACAATTGTACACTTTCACATCTTGAAAATATAAGATATGTATATATATATGTAAATAGTAATAAGCTTAGTTAATCCACTGGATTTTTAAAATTCGTTACCAAAAGTCAAGTAAAATAAATATGTTAATCGTGACATATTTTGAAATAAAAATTCCAGTACTTAAGTTCGTTGTTTACGACGCTTGCCGCTTATCACAAGATTGGAATGAATTGCAATTTTTATTTCTGCTGCAACAATGAAAAATTAATTATGGTGGTTGAAACATTTTATTGACCAATTAAAAAATTCGAAATGGTCGATTAATTTCTCGTTTTGGTCGGAATAAGAATCATTTTGGCAGAGTTAGAATTATCTTTCTAAAGAATCACTCGTTTCATCTTATTTCACTCATACTTGTCAGGTTGAACGTTCCTGTAATTTATATGTATAAAAATAGACAATCAATAATAAATAGCCCCTGAGCCTGTTCTTGGGGTTTATTCTTAAGTATGAGGAGACGCAAATACCTCAAAACGTCGGAGAACATTTATGGCAATACATGTAATTTGAAATCAAAGGGGGTTCTAAACGTGCAAAAATATAAAGCTTAAGGTTTTCAATCTACATATATATTCTTATCGAAATCTTAATTCCAAATTTCATGGCCTTAATAGCGCATATCATGTTGTCGCTGGACTGATATTATTATAGTAAACATAGAAAGTGTAATCGAAACATATACAGTAGTCGACACTTACGTAGGCTATTTAGGAAGGGTTTGTTTGCTTGAATTTAGTTTAGTGAATAACATATTGAAAATAAATTATGTACTTAAGGGGGTATTCTAGTCTAGAAGCATGAATTTCAGGTAATTTTTAAAGTGTCGTAAAAAAAAGTCAATTAATATTTTTACTATCCATTTTTATTAGTTATTTTTTAATTTTAGAAGAGTAGAGAAAAAAACTAAAAACTAAAAAAAGTAAGAAATTTCAAAAATTATGAGCTGACGAAGTGGGGGTCTCTAAAAATTTCCACGAGACCATACCCATGACTTCAACCCTCCTAGTTATCTGAAACCAAAAAGAAAAAAATATTATTAATGTAGAATAATGTCGCAATGGCCGGAACTACGAAAAAGTGGGAAAAAAATTTTTTCACAAAATGGCGACTGCCTAAAAAAAAGTTTTTTTGTATCACTTTTTTTGACTATTTCGAATTTTTTAAAAATAATAAAAATTAAAATTTGGGATGGTGCTGGTGCCAACCATAGACAAGTCTATAAAGAAGACTCTATGAAAAGTTCAAGTAAATCGGTCCAGTAGAACCTAAGAAATCGTGGGTATTGTTCCGAAAAAGTCAGTTTTGAGAAAAACGCGTTTAAAGTTCCGCGTTCCGGCCGAACCAGTTTGGATGCCGGGTCAGAAAAATACCTATATCTCCGAAAATAATTTGAATTTTGAAAAATCCTCCTGTACCCATATTCTTGAATAGTAAAGCTTTGAAAATATGAAAAAAATTCATTTTTTTTTTAAATTTCTAGAGAATACCTCCTTAAGGGTTGAATCGTATAAAACTATTTTTATGATTTTTTGATGAAACGCTTGAAATCTATTTTTAAAAACCAATAGTACATTATACTATGATGTTAAATGAATATTCTGTTAAATTTTGAAAAATAAGCTAATGGTAGCAATTGTTCTGGAGCGTCTCGGAAAAAATTTCAAAAGGATCGGTGCAGTTGTTTGGAAGGGCATCAATTTAGAAAACCTGAGTTGTAAAAATTGTTTAAAATTTTGAAATTATGATACACTTAAAGTATCTAAGTTCAGAATGCCGACACATCAAAATACCGACAAATAAGAACACGTGAAAATTAACATATCGAGAAACCAAAATGCCAACATTTGAAAAATATTTTATCTTTTCCGCCCTTTTCCTTTCGAAGCACAGAGAGAAAATTCTACTGACTAAGGGTTATGCCTGAACGTGTTTGTGGCCGGAGGGCCTCGAACGAACAACGCCAAATTTTTGATTTGTCGGTGTTTTGATTTATCGGTATTTTAATTTGTCGGGATTATAAATTTCGAGATTTTGATTGTCGGCATTACGTTATACACCCGCGAAAAACACTTTAACTTTAAAAGTATGTATCACTCATTTAATAAATGGTAATGTTGTCATATTATCCATAAAAATAATTATAAACCGTTCAATTAGTTCATGTATTTATTATTTTTATGAATGTATTTGTTGAAATATTATGTCATACCAGAAAAACTGAAATTTAAAGTTAAAATATTTCACTCTAGAAAGAAATGTTTTAAAACTTCCCTTTTTTTTGAAAAAACAAAAAATTTTTAAGAAACGGTCCCAAAATAACTTTGCTGCGTTTAAATTTTTGAAGCTAAGTATGCAAACTCGAAAAAATCTAACCCAAATTTTTAATTTTTATACGTCTAAAATGGGAAAAGGAAAACCTTGGTTTTCGAACAAAACATGATGATTTAAAATTGTTTTTGAAAGAAATGCAGTTGTATTATCGTTTAAAATTTTATCCGTAAATTCGTTTTAAAAATGGTTATTATCCAAGAATTTATTTTTGTGTTATTAAAAAACCCCAAACAACCATTTTCCCTTTAAATGCCCATGGGGAAAATTTTGTTGGTTACGCACATAAAAATACCCTGGTCTACGACAAAGTTGGTTTTCTTGTTTATTCTCTCATGCTCTTCTAATGTGGATCATTCACAATGCTTAACTAGCTGTCAAAATTACTTGAGAAATAATGTATTTTTTTCTTGAGCAATTACTTGAGAGCTGGATACCAATACCAACCTTAAACGTGTAAACTTTTGACACCTAGATAAGAAATTGTTTAAACTTCGTAGGTTGCCCTTCCATTTTTGGATTTGAGAGGGATTTGAGAACAAAAACAAATTTTAATCATCGTAAATAACTTTATTGTTTTTCAAAACATTTTCGATTAATAATATATCTATACATATACTATTGCATGCGTTTGGACCAATTTGCGAAGCATCAACTGCCTCTTCAAGCGTCGAAAAACTTGAACCTATTATTTTATCTTATACGTCTGAAAATGAAAAGAAGTCATTCGGTCCCAATCCAAAACTATGATGATGAAATTGATGTTTTGAGTACTCATAAATGCAGTTGTTTCAGTCGATATGTAACAATTTGCATTGTGAAGAGGGTGAAGAGTGATCCGTCTTCTGGCAAACAGATGGTTGTGTATCACTAAGAATTTATTGTTCTGTGTTGTTCCAAAAACCCAAACAACCATTTGCTTAGAAGTGCTCGGTGCGCGAACAACTTTTGTTGGATTAGGCGCATCATGAAACATCCATGGTCTCACGATTTCATAGACGTATTTCGAAGTACAACTATCGTACTTTTATTTCTGACATAGAAAAAGAGGTTTTCATTTATTTATTTTCAAATTTGTTCCCTTTCAATAATTGAAAAAATTGAAGTGTAAGAAATTAATTAATAAATAGAAATAGAATATCTGAAGTAAAATCCTACTAGTTTTGATGTGACATTCATTGATTGCAATACTGCCATATTTATTACTCATATCACACGTTGTTAAATTCTATTATTTGAATTATTTTTCTGCCCGGGCTTGTGCCAAGATTTGGTGAACGCTTTTATGCATTATTTCTATTTTAATTTGAAGCTGCACAGCTAAGCTTTAACCTTTATTTTCTTGATAATTATGACGTTATGAAACACATGATTTTAATCTTACTTATAAAAAAACGCTTTTTCGTTATGTACGTCAGAACCACAGCAAAAAAAGTCGTGAAAGTTGGCATAGTTATTCATATATTCCTTCAGAAGGTCTTAACGGAACCCTTTTTTGCAAAATCATCGTCGAATTTGCAATTAAATTCGATGAAATAAGTCTCAATTCAAGAAATTAATACACAATTTCTGTTTGTAAAATAAATTTCAAAATTAAAAACATTTATTTCGGCAGAAATTATTTTTTGTCGAAAAGGTTCAAAATCTAGCAAAGAGAAATTCATCAAAAGCGTTAATTAGAAAAAATGTGGGTTAACACTACCAACACGAAGATGATCATCGCGGTATAGTATAGTATATGCGCACATACGAGGTATGACAATTAAGTAATGAGACTGATTCCATAAAAAGCGTATATTTGAAAATTATTCTACAACTCGCCATCCCCTATAAAGTAGTCCCCTTGGGCAGCTATACAGCGGTTCCAGCGCGTTTTTCATGCTTCATAAGATTGCTGGACTGGGATGTCCGGGAGTACCCACGTCACGGCCTGGATGTCCGTAATCGACTCAAAATGGGTTCCTTTGACCTCCGATTTTGTTTTAGGAAACAAAAAAGTCACAGGGTGATATGTCGGGCGAATAAGGCGGCTGTTGCAACACGGTGATCCCTTTAGAGGCCAAATACTGGGACACGCTGAGGGCGGTGTGGCACGGCGCGTTGTCGTGATAAAGGATCCAGTTACGAGCGATGTCTGGGCGCACCCAGTTGACTCGTTTTCGCAATCTTTCGAGTACTTGGCAATAGTAGACTTGATTCACAGTTTTCCGCGGTGGAACGAATTCTTTGTGGACGATTCCACGGCTATCAAAAAAGGCAACAATCATCGTTTTCACCTTCGACTTGCTCATGCGAGCTTTTTTCGGGCGGGGGGGGGGGCGCGCGAAGACAATCATTGTGAGCTTTGGCGTTTGGTTTTCGGGTCTAAGAGCTCTGTTACCATACACTCTTACAATTTTAGCGTACGTTTCGCACGTTGGCACAAAATTTTATCGCGACGCGTTGCTCTTGATTTCGTTTTTCCATTTTCGTGACGAGCACTTCAAACACACGTATACTCAACTTGACGGAGCAGGCGAACTACTACTCGTACATAGAAATTTAGTATTGTAAATAATTTTTGATATTTATTGAAGGGTACAAATAAATCACAAAGTGTAACCGTTTGCATAAAAAAAAACTTATTCTGCTATATTCTAGCCCAGTTGTTTGATATAAATACCCTTTTAGGTCGACTTGGGTTACTTAATAAAAAAAATTATCTCTAATGAAATTCTTTATCTTAATGTTGACCTCACAGTTTGTATGACAGCTACTTATATGTTATAGTAGTTCGATCTGAACAATTTGTTCGTAAATTGAACTGTTTCTTCTTAACCCTTTCAGGACCGCTCTTAAACCAATCACGAGAAAATTTTTTTTCTTGATTTACCGACTTAACATGGCTCAATTAAGATTCTAGCGTGATCCGATCAAAAGATATTAAAAGTTGCAACTTTGGGCGTTTAGGACAGAATTGAGTGATATAAAACATGCAAAGGAAAAAATATATATACAAGGGATTTCTCTTTATTTATCATATACATATATGTTTGTTTCGTATTTTAAGTGTGATAAAACAAAAAACAGTTCTTATGCGTATTGCAGCATAGATGAATACCACATTTTAAGCATTTTGAGAGAGGTGTTCCGGTTTTACATAGAAGGCATTGTCCTTTCTCTCCCAAACTATCCAGTGACCATTTCCATCATATCGCTTTGAGTTGGGGGGTTCTTCAACAACATGACGGCGTTTCGAACTAGGCGCTTCAGAGAAAGAAAGTGAGTCCGGAGTTGAGACGGTTTCTAAATTTTGCATAGAACTAGGCCGTCCCCTCTTCTTTTGAGTAGAACTGGAAAACACCGGCGTAGCGCTTAAGAGCTCAGTTGCGATATCCATCTGGAATTTTGTAAGTGGCTTATGCTTGATGTTTGGATTAACGATTTTGAGATGTCTCCGATACATAAGCCAATTAAATATTTTCATGTACCACTTATTGGAGCGATGTTTCACTTTATACAGCTCCATAAGCTCGTCGGCAAGATTTTGAAACAATAGCCGGTCTCGGAACATCAATAAATTTTTTTTCTTTCCCATTCCAACGCTTACATGTCTCGATTGGTTTATCTCCCACAAATGTGGACAATAACTGAACTGGCTTATTATCTAGCCAACGCACTGCAGCAATGCCAAGATTAGATTCAAATTTTATTTCAAAGGATCCCCTGCCAAGGTTTTTTAAATCTGATTCAGACTTTAGTTCACACTTTCCCATTTGACTTTTTCGAACCGTTCCGATGCAAAATATTCCCATTTCTTTTAGAACCACAACAAGGCTTACTGAAGTGAATCAACTATCAAAATACAGTTTGTAATTTTTAAATTTTGGTACTGCGGATGCTAAGTATAACACAATGTCTGATGATATACCGAGTCCATATGAAGGGCAAGTTCCATCACCAACGTATAGCGCAGTCATAAATAATGCCTGATGAGCCAGCCCGCGTGAACATTTTCAGTCCCCATTTGTGGGGCTTAGCAGGGTTATACAGCTTGAAGAATGATCTTCCTAAAATATGCAATTAACGTGATAACCGAAATCTTTTATTTATTGAATTTGCATACCTCTGAACTTACCTTTATATGCTATGACCTGCTCATCAATGCTTCGGTGTTCCTCTTGAGGTAGATTGTTGAATTTTTCTTTGAGCAACGGTAATAGTGGACGAATTTTGTATAATTTGTCATAATTACTATCGCTTTTAGATCGTTGTTTCGACTTATCAGAAAAATGGATAAATTTCTTTATTTTCTCAAATTTACTTCTCGGCATGGGATTTTTTATTGCTGTTAATTTGAATTCTTGCGACCATGCCATTCTAAAAACCGGCAACTGGACTACGCCCAAATACAACAAAACTCCAAGAAATCGACGAATGTCATCATTTGAGCAATTGAGTTCACTACCGCACTCTTGGAGGGAATACATATTGGTCTGTTTCACAATCAATTTGATTTAGCATCATCAAAAAAAGTGTTGAAATATTGAATCGGCTTATTGACTACATTAATGTTTTCTTCTGACTCTTTCCAAGTAACCCCTTGAAGGTCGATTGGTTTTTTTCTCCATTTCAATTGGGAAACATCAACTTTTTCAGTAATAAAGTCATCCACATTTTCTAATCTTTTAGAAATTTCTTGATTGGCAGTTTTAAGTATATTGATTTCTAATTCTTCACCATTTTCTAAAAGATCTTAAATCCTTCTCTTCATCGTCTTCATCACACTCTTCGTCAGAAGATTTGTCCCAGTCTATCTGCAAAATCTGCTGTAGGTCTTCATTACACAGCCCTTTTCGTGCTTTACTCATTTTAATAACGGGTGATTTTTTAAGAGCTTGATAACTTTTTTAAAAAAAAAAACGCATAAAATTTGCAAAATCTCATCGGTTCTTTATTTGAAACGTTAGATTGGTTCATGACATTTACTTTTTGAAGATAATTTCATTTAAATGTTGACCGCGGCTGCGTCTTAGGTGGTCCATTCGGAAAGTCCAATTTTGGGCAACTTTTTCGAGCATTTCGGCCGGAATAGCCCGAATTTCTTCGGAAATGTTGTCTTCCAAAGCTGGAATAGTTGCTGGCTTATTTCTGTAGACTTTAGACTTGACGTAGCCCCACAAAAAATAGTCTAAAGGCGTTAAATCGCATGATCTTGGTGGCCAACTTACGGGTCCATTTCTTGAGATGAATTGTTGTCCGAAGTTTTCCCTCAAAATGGCCATAGAATCGCGAGCTGTGTGGCATGTAGCGCCATCTTGTTGAAACCACATGTCAACCAAGTTCAGTTCTTCCATTTTTGGCAACAAAAAGTTTGTTAGCATCGAACGATAGCGATCGCCATTCACCGTAACGTTGCGTCCAACAGCATCTTTGAAAAAATACGGTCCAATGATTCCACCAGCGTACAAACCACACCAAACAGTGCATTTTTCGGGATGCATGGGCAGTTCTTGAACGGCTTCTGGTTGCTCTTCACCCCAAATGCGGCAATTTTGCTTATTTACGTAGCCATTCAACCAGAAATGAGCCTCATCGCTCATCGGACACGGACGCGAAACACATTTCGAACCGAACACTGATTTTGGTAATAAAATTCAATGATTTGCAAGCGTTGCTCGTTAGTAAGTCTATTCATGATGAAATGTCAAAGCATACTGAGCATCTTTCTCTTTGAAACCATGTCTGACATCCCACGTGATCTGTCAAATACTACTGCATGAAAATCCTAACCTCAAAAAAATCACCCGTTATTTGAATGACCTAAACGCCCAAAGTTGCTTATAAGCAACTTGCACAAGCAAAAAATTCTAGCGGTACAACAGGAAAATATTTTCTAATTTTTTCACTTGTATTTTTTTCTTTCACTATTTGTTCGTAAAACTGTGTAATTATTATTTTTTTTTTAATTTATCTTTTAAGTATTTTAATTATTTTTTAGTAATATGCTTCAAAACTTTCGCACTACCGCCACGCTCAACTTCGCTTCGAATAATGAGCCATAACATGATTGAACATGACACAACCGTTATGTTCTTGTTACTTTGGTATTCCCCGAATTCAAATTGATCAACAATATGTGTATTTTAATGAGATTTTTGTGTATTCGACTTTTTAGACGATGTCAAACATAGAAGTTGCTTATAAGCAACTTTGGGGCTGAAAGGGTTAACAATACTTCGTGTAAAATTTCGTGAAGATAAAAAAGTTTTCGATCGATATTTCAATACTGAGATCGCGTAAATACAGATGGACACAATTCAATCGACACATCTCGTCAAGCTGATCATTTACATATATATACAATGGGTGTTTGCTTTGCAGAAAACTTAATATACCTTTTTCGGGGTATAAAAATAAAAGATACTTGAATATCTTTAATTGAGTCCCAAGCAATAAAAGCTTGTTTAAAGTTTTTTGGTGAAAATTTTTTTCATTTGAGAAGATTAAATTTGTAAAACAATATTGTGTAAAATATTACTAAATATAATAAAATTTATAAAATCAAATGCAAATAAAATCAATATTGCAATGGGGGCAACACTCAGTATTAAAAGGCATTTAAATTGGACTGTGAGGAAACTGTTATCTTTCTTGTATGCCGTAGTCTATCCACCATTTTGTTCTTTTTATCAATTATGGCATGTTTCCGGTCAAACTTAAATATTCTTTTAAAAAATATCGCGCGCATAATAAAAAAAAAAATATTTTAACAACTTTTTATTTGCTCACATCCCTTCTTCCAACTTCCTTAACACAAAATTTTCCTTCCTATGAAAATATGAAGAAAACATGGCCAAAATTATAGTGCTTTCAAACACTTTTTTTTAAATTTATTTACTTCCCAGAGAGCGACACAATAAATGTCAAAGCATTCGATCAAAAATGTCTTCCGTCAATTTTGGTATCATGTTATGAAAATTGGTTTTCTATCTGGTCTTTGCAGTTTTATTTTGTACCTATGTTGAAAAAGATTTAAAAATATTTAAGTTTAAGTACAACAATTGCTTAATTAGTAAAAAAAAGCTCATAATACATTCAATATTGTGATTAAATGTAATTTAGACAGTAGTGTTATTCGCACTTACCTTCACACCAGCAAACATCTGCATACAATTCTATCGCTAAGTAGAGAAACTTTTTCTAATCTGAAACTCTTCTGCTTTCTCTTTCTGAAACTAGGATTCTGATGCAGATCAGTACAACTGTCTTTATGTCATTGTGTGGAGGCTGTTTGGTAATTCATTTATTTCTTTCTAATTTTAGAAGATTAGTGCTAATTGAATGGTCTATAAACAAAATACCTTATGCACTATGCAAAAAATTATTCTATAAGAATTTGTTAACGTAGTAGTTGCCAATTCACTTAAATACTCGTATTAATGCAAACACCTTTTAGCGGGTGTATTACTGGATAAGCCTTCCACATATCCCGCTTTAAACCTATACAAATCCGTCTTTTGTTTTGTCATATTCCTTAATGGATATGTGTGTATGTTTTTATGTATGTATGTATGTATATAAATGTTATGTTGCACTCTCCTTTAAACGCAGCAATAGAAATGACAACCCAGTTAGAATTTCATATTTTGTGTTGGAATCAACACAGAAAATAAATAAAACAAGATAATTTTAAAAATCAAAATAATTATTTTCAATATGGCTTGATAAATAATATAATAGTTATAAATATACATGGACGCTTTCGTTGTGTAACGTTTTCGAAAACAATCATTTTTAATAACACCTAATTGTATTTACTTTTATAACTTTAAAATATATTTATCATATTATTTTTAATCAACATATCAATAGTTTAGAAATATGCTTTTATCATTTTACGCAATTTTATTAAACTGTGAACTACAATAACATCATTTTGGATTTAATTTTTACAAGATTAAGAATTTTAATAAGAGCTTAATTTTTATTTTTAATCTAAAAATATTTCCATACGGAATATTTCGATGAAAAAAAATGTTGAGCTCTTAACTAGCTAAAGAAATACAAAATTTCTTCAAATTGTTAGTATCAGTAAGGATAATTTATTTTATTTATATATTTGAGCTTCGCCTCCTCACATAATTTTGCTTTTTTAATAATATTATTAAATGAGCTACATACATATGTCTACTACTACAAAAAATAGTAAGACTTTTTAATTTAAATTTCGGGTGAAATCCCATTAGTCGAAATATTTTCTTTTTCTAAGTTGGAATGACTGTCAGGGACATCTGTGCCAAATGCCACATAAAAATAATTATTAGTTTTGGTATACGCTTGTCTTTCGGAAGTTCATAAATTGTTCAACATTAAATTTTAGAATCAAATTTCTTGTGCCGAAGCGTTCAGAATGCTGGAAAAGGCTTTCGGGGATAATTATTTGTCACGAGCAAAGGTCTTTTGATTGCTAAAATTATTCAAAGAGAGTCCGCGTCCAACGGCTACAACATCAGCTGATGATCAACACGTCAATAAAGTAAGGAAAATTGTGCTTGAGAGTCGGTGGTTGACAGTCAGAGATCTTAATCGCATCGTTGGAATATCGAAAGGATCACTGAAAACCATTTTGAAACCTAAGAAAAGTGAAAGCAAAAATAAAAACATAAAATTTTGAAATTTTGTTTAAAGCTATTTATTAAAACACCAATAAAACTAACGGTAAATACATTTTTGCTCTATCCCATTCGTAGGGGCTACGAAAAGCGAGAGAAGTGAGCTAATAGAAACAAACGGACATAGCGTGAAAATAGAAAATTCCTTTTTTCGTTTATCAGCTTTTTTAAATTAATATAATTAATTAAAATTTGTTACCATCGGGGGGTGGCGGAGTGGGAAACGGGAGAGGGAGATTTCAAAAAGCTTTGGCAAAAGTTTCACTTTTATATAGGTATAGAGAGTATTTTTGGCCGCTGATTCCATGCAAGACCGACCACTGTGCATTGGTTCCAAAATCACTCAAGTCGCGTTAACGTCTTTGAAACAATACTCTCCGACTACCAGGATGTCATGAAGCGTATTATTGCTGGCGATGAGTCTTGGATCTATGCATGCGACCCGGAACCAGAACATCAAAAGTCGAATATCGTGGCAAAGGTGAGCCGAATTCGAAAAAAACCACGTCAAAGCAGATCAAAAATCAAGATTATTTTGACAGTTTTCTTCGATTATGAAGGTGTGGTGCACTCCGAATTCCATCCGACCGGCCAAACTATCTACAAGGAATACTACTTGAGTGTTTTGCGGCATTTGCTATTCGTAAAAAGAGGACGGGATTATGGGCCGACATCTCCTGGGTTTTCCTCCACAATAATGCACCGTCGCATGCCGCACTTGATTCTTCGTAAGCTTTTCGCCTAATTTTCAACCAATATCGTCCCACAACCACCGTATTCGCCTGATTTAGCTCCATGCTACTTTTGGCTATTCAGCAAACTCAAACGACCGCTCCAGGGAAACCACAATTGAAGACATTAAACGTGAATCGTTACTCGTATTGAAGGCAACCCCGGAAAATGATTTTAACAAGTGTATTGGAGCCAAAGGGAATTACTTTGAGAGGGACGACATATATTTTGAAGAATGTAACATTGTATGTGTAAAGTAGTGTAGCATATTGCCACATTGCTGGCGACACATGGGTGGCCTATCTTCCTGATAATAAAAGCTGCTAAGCTACCCGAAGCGTTTTAATAGAATATATACACTGATAGGTTAGTGAAAGAGCAATACAATGGTTTCAGATCCATGGAATTTGGAAATAGAAATACATGAAATAGCATTCGCATTCTCTCCATTCCGCCGATTGTACTTTGCCAAGTTTCTCAAGTGCGATTTTAAAGAGCGATGTCCTTTGACAACCCCTACAACGTTACTTAGACCTCCCTTACCTAAGAGTAGAAGCTTTCTGTTCGCAATCAAAACTATCTCAAAGTAATTTTCTATTTCTATAAAATTAAACGATATTAAACAGCTGTCAGATGTCACAAGTACTTAACTTTGCATTATTTTCCTTTTTGTTAAATGTGATTTCACGAGAATTTTTATTTACATTCAACTTCATTTGTATGTATGTGGATTTCTGAAGGCGAACCTAGGCCTTTTGTGGACCTATGTTATATAAAAGAATTTATATATGCAGCCTCGGATACATCGTCAATAAACCCTAGACCAGTAGTTGCGATTCTTTTCTTATACAAAGCCTTGCATTCATAAAGAAGATAGAGATTCTTCTGTCTTCTGACAGCTTCGACAACATGGACTTTATGACTGCTTGTTGAGCAAGTAAGGGATTGACTCCACCCAGACTCAGCACTTTTTACAACATGCTTCTCGTTTAAATATCCACAAGTAGCTAGAGGCATATGAATTCTCTCCTTTTCGGGTTCTAGTTGTGGGGTGGTGCCTGCTCTGGCTAGTCTATCTACTTCATCAGGGATATCACTATGTGAGAGACGCTGGTCTGGTCTGGTATTTGGAAGCAGCATTTTGTTATCTAATTTTGCTGAAAAGAAACCACTTCCCACTTGAATATCTAGACCTATTTCTTTAAACTCTTCTCTGAAAGGTAATAATGGGGACCGAATATATGTAAGTTTAATACTACAGGATTTCAAAATTCGTGATATTGGGTGGAAAAGGGAACTCACTAAGTATCTTAAACTCAGGTTATCATGACTATTTGATCAGTTTTACATAAATGAAACATTGCCATTAAAACTGTTTTAACGGCAGGATAGATTGATTTATTTAGAGAAACCCGACGTAAATATACATATTCTATTACCTCTGTAGAATTTTATTGATATTTTTAAGTTAAATTTTAAATTCTGATTTATTGTATATGGTAGTGTTTTCGCTAAGGTTGTTGAAGAAAAAGTAACGCCATTGTCAACTTGGGAAGTAGCTGAAACAATTCAGATTTAAGAAAATAAAATATGTGTAAAAATTCGATAAAACTTTTTCAGTTAGTAATAGTTTTAATTAGTACCAAACTCGGTAAATGGCAACTATTACGTTTTTGCTTCTGTTCAACAGGACCAGCCAATAAAAGCACAGTTCGGAAATAAGTAAATGGAGCACAAACTACTTTTGACATTTAGGTTGCGGAAACTATTTGCTATTTACTATTTCGATTCTGTACAATTGACTTTTTAAAACAAACGATTCTTCAATGAATGAAAGAATGACACATAGAAGCGCTTAGCACTTCCCACGAATAACAAATGATCACTCTGTAATGACGACATACTCATTACTTCATTATATCAAATCATCGAATCATTGGAAAAAACTTGGGCTCTCTTGTCTTTTCTTGATTTTAGTCGTTTTTGTGCTTAATAAACGACAGCATAAAGGGATCGTTGGATGATAAAATATTCAAATAAAAACATAATTTGTTCAGTTTTTTCCTTAAACAATGAAAAATATAAATTTAATGACTTCGCTCAACCAAACTGGTCTTTGAACTGACTTTCGTCACAACGTAGTAGCCATGAGAAATTGTTTATATTTGATTTTATGCAATGCGCAAATTAGCTTTTTATTATATGTCAACCCATTTGCGTCATTCTGACATCATCAAGGTTTTTCACAGTTGTTGTCCATCGACTTTCATGGTATCTCTTTTAAAGTGTTGAAACATGTCATAAATAAGTGGGAACGTGGTTAAATCAAAACTGTTTGCAGAGTGGTTTTCTGGGCTAAGTTGTAATCATACTGTTGACCACTGATAACAATACAAGAGCTACAATAATGTATTACATAAAACTACTTTCTAAAACATTTTTCAAAGGATTTAACATTGCCTTATGTGACTAGTATTATTTAGTTATTACCCTGATGTCCTCTTTCAAAATTTTAAAAAAGAAAAAAATAACTTTGGCTGCTCCGAAGCCAATGTAACCTTCACAGGTGCATTTCTTTTAGTAACTTTAGTAACTATGTGTTTTAAGTAAATCTAAAGACGTATCCAGCCAGTGGTTTTCATCCAAAGGAAAACATTTTACTAGTTCTTTTTAGACAGGTATAACATTGAGGTTATTTAATAAAGGAAATGGATCTTTTAGACGTTTATAGTTATTTAAAATTTTAGTAAAATTTATTATTAACATAAACTTAATGAGAAAAGAATTATAATATTTTATTATTTATATATTATTACATATATATCATATACATATATTTACAGTTTGCTTTATAAAAGCACAGAGCAGAGGAGGTTACATTATTTCTATGAACAATAACTCATACCAAATTTCGTAAAGATATATTGTCAAATGAGAAAGTTTCCCATGCATTCGATTCTGATCATTCAGTTTGTATGGCAGTTATATGCTATAGTTAACCGATCTGAACAATTTCTTCGGATATTACACTGTTGTCTTAGAAAATAATCTATAGAAAATTTCGTAAAGATACATTGTCAAATGTGAAGAACTTGAACGTTCAGTTGCATGACAGCTATATGTTATAGTGGTCCGTTATCGGCAGTTCCAACCAATGAGCAGCTTCTTAAAGAGAAAATGACGGTTGCAAAATTTCAAAACGATATCTTAAAAACTGAGGGACTAGTTCGTATACATACAGACAGACAGACGGACATGGCTAAATCGACCCAGCTCAACATATATACTTTGAAGGGTCGCCGACGCTTCCTTCTGGGTGTTACAAACTTTGTGGCAAGCTTAATATACCCTGTTCAGGCTATAAAAATGAAACTAAAGTAAGCCTTCGTGCAGAATTGTTCTCTTCCTTGTACTTATCTTGTCGAACAAAATCGATTATTGTGCACTTTTACCGTGTTAATTAATTTTTTTCCAATATATTTACTTTCAAGTAAGTTTTTATATCGCAACCTAATTAAAACTGTATCGCAATTATTATTATTTTTTTCAAAATCTGTTTTCTTATGAAATATTTTCAGCTGGAAGATTATTGTTATGGATGTTTTTTATTCTCCTGCAAAATGTTGCACACAGTATATTAATTTGGTTTATCTAACAGTGTAACAGATTCAAATATTGATACTGATAAACTGATTTATCCATGATGGTCTGTCCATTCGATCATCTGTCAAATGATTGATAACTTAAGTAAATATTGAGTTATCTCAATGAATTATGCCAATTATTGTTATTGACACTCTGAGCATTTTGATATTACGTTTGGTGGAAATAGAACCGTTGTCACTGCTACAAATCGGTGCGATATTTAGAATATGTAAAAGCATAATAACTCGGCAACCAATTAGGCTTTTAAAATTCGTTCTGGCACTGGGTTAATAGGGAAATAAGGAAAGTGTTTCGCAGGAGAGCTATATAATAACGGGTGATTTTTTTGAGGTTAGGATTTTCATGCAGTAGTATTTGACAGATCACGTGGGATGTCAGACATGGTGTCAAAGAGAAAGATGCTCAGTATGCTTTGACATTTCATCATGAATAGACTTACTAACGAGCAACGCTTGCAAATCATTGAATTTTATTACCAAAATCAGTGTTCGGTTCGAAATGTGTTTCGCGTCCGTGTCCGATGAGCGATGAGGCTCATTTCTGGTTGAATGGCTACGTAAATAAGCAAAATTGCCGCATTTGGGGTGAAGAGCAACCAGAAGCCGTTCAAGAACTGCCCATGCATCCCGAAAAATGCACTGTTTGGTGTGGTTTGTACGCTGGTGGAATCATTGGACCGTATTTTTTCAAAGATGCTGTTGGACGCAACGTTACGGTGAATGGCGATCGCTATCGTTCGATGCTAACAAACTTTTTGTTGCCAAAAATGGAAGAACTGAACTTGGTTGACATGTGGTTTCAACAAGATGGCGCTACATGCCACACAGCTCGCGATTCTATGGCCATTTTGAGGGAAAACTTCGGACAACAATTCATCTCAAGAAATGGACCCGTAAGTTGGCCACCAAGATCATGCGATTTAACGCCTTTAGACTATTTTTTGTGGGGCTACGTCAAGTCTAAAGTCTACAGAAATAAGCCAGCAACTATTCCAGCTTTGGAAGACAACATTTCCGAAGAAATTCGGGCTATTCCGGCCGAAATGCTCGAAAAAGTTGCCCAAAATTGGACTTTCCGAATGGACCACCTAAGACGCAGCCGCGGTCAACATTTAAATGAAATTATCTTCAAAAAGTAAATGTCATGAACCAATCTAACGTTTCAAATAAAGAACCGATGAGATTTTGCAAATTTTATGCGTTTTTTTTTTTAAAAAAGTTATCAAGCTCTTAAAAAATCACCCGTTAGATAACACATACTCATATTTACTTAGATATCTGCCTTTCGCAACGTTACGCTACCACTTGTAACATCTAAGCCTACCTCCCATATACCAGCGTGAAAGTCGATTTGTACGATGTTCCAATATAATTAATATTAATATAAAATTCATGATAGAGCCTTTTTAATAGCATCAACTAATTCCTCTTTAGAGTAAAACTGCCGGCCATATTCGAAAACTTTGCGAGTCAATAGCTACAATACAAAAAATTTGGTGTCTATACGTATTCAAGCAAAAAAAAAACAGAAAATAGCAAAAGCCTCACGACAGTACATACAAAGATAAGAAAATCAGAAAACAATATAGAAGCTGCAAGTTAACTCATTACTGCCTGCCTATAGATCCCGCGGTACGATTTTTTCGAAAATTTATTAGGAAGTTTATATAGGTCATAGAAGTTGCTCTGCGAAATTTCAGGCTTGTAACTTTCTGCATACCTGAGATATGCGATGGATCATAAAATACCCAATGGTCTAATAAGGGTTCTAAGTGCACCTGAAATTTAATATTCTTGTCCTGTCTTATAAGGAGTGTATATTATTTTACATTTCCTCTATGATCTAGAAAAAAAATAAAGTCAGTATATCAAAACACTTGCGATATATGATTCTTCGCGTGAACACTGTTGCGTGGGTATTTAAATACCCATCGGGCTAATAACAAAAAAAAAAAATAGTGTGCTAACCTGCTGACGCGCAGTGTACGGTACAGCCCGAGATATGATGATAATAATAATTTAATAATAACCAGTGTTGGAGATTTATTATCAAATTGTTTTTGGTTTCCTCTATGGAAATTTCCGGAAGGTATCGCTTTGATGATTTCACTTTGAAAATATATTCCTTATGGGAGCATGATTTTGAACGGTTAGTTAGTATAGCAGCTATATGCTATAGGGTCCGATATCTGCGGTTCCGATAAATCAGAAGCTTGGGAAGAAAAAATCGTGAATAAAACGATATCTCAAAAACTAAGGAACTTGTTCTCGCATATACAGACAGATGGACAGACATATGGACATGGCTAAATCGACTCAGCTCGTCATGTTGATCATTTATATACATACATATTTTATAGACCGAACTCTGGGTGTTACTAACATCGGAAAACTTAATGTTACCCTGTTCATGGTTTAAAGAAAATTAAACTACCACAACTCTAAATTCATAATATAAATCAAATAAAAGTCGGTTTAGAATTTTTTAAATTGGATGTGTTGCGGGTTGTCTCCTGTCTACTTAACAAACATACTTATTTATTAGTGTGAGATATTTACTTGTAATTAAACTGGTTAATATTTAATGAAAAGTCGCAATTACAAATTTGATATGTTGAAATGAAATATTTGTGTTTATAGTTATACTTAGATTTGTTACGTTTTTAATTTCAAAAATGTGTGTGTTATAATTATTTGTAAAGCGATGCTTCTGAGGAACTTTGTGTTTTGGAACAATGCATTGAATATAAGAATCTTGTAATTACGCCTTTAAAGATATAAAATTGCTTTTCTGTCTTCAAAGTGACGAAGTTAGGATTTTTACGTTGAGCATTTCTGCAATCTCTTGATGAAATAGACCAAAATTTTTTTTTCAAGTTGCATAAGTTATTAGAAAAAATATAAGCATCAAAAGTTTTTCATCAAGATAATAAAATTTTCATTAGTATTCAGGTTGAGCAATCCAAGTAACTGTAGGGATTTTTCTCTTTTAAATATGTTTATTTTTTTTTCATAATTATTTATATGGTATAAATTCGTTACGAGTATCTTACATTTTTTAAATCTTATGTTTTGCATCAATTCAAAATGTATCTTAAATAAAGGCCAGCCCATTGTCATATCCATTTATTGTTACCTTCATATTTACCCCAGATAAACGGAGCAGCTGCATCTGTAGCCGGAACTTCGGCATCGTGTCCATCGAGTTATGGTAGCAAAATTGTTGTTTCAGGTAGTTCAAGTGAACGCCGTGCTAACGATGCCTCTGAAGCGGGACCAGTCAGTAATATTGATGGCTCATGTGGTGGTGATGTGATTGGCAATACTGTCGCTTCCAAATCATCTATTCACGAACAATTACCATCATCATTACCTGCTGAAAATACTGAAGCAGCTGTTACACAGAGTTGCAGCGAAGTTGGAGCCTCTGCACAACCATCACTTCAGCAACCTGTTCAGCAACAAGTATCAATTCAATCTGAAACTTTAAGAAAGTCAAGATCGCAAGGTGGGACATCTTAAATTGCCTTTTACCATTCAAAAATCATAAAACTAAAAAAAATCGAGGTTGTGGCACCAACCAACTAACTAATTCAAGGATATATTATAACACTTAAGAAACTATTTATTGCACCGCATTTTACTCATCTTTAATTCATTTCGTTAAATACTCTGTGTCATGTAACATGTATACATATGTATATGTATATACATGCTTTGAAATTGAGTTGAATATCCTCAATGTTTTAAATGTTAAATTCACATAAGTTTAAAATAAAATTCTTGAAGATTGTTATTCAAAGGCTCCGGAACTTTTGGTCGTTCAAATAGAGAATTTCAAATTAGGATGCAATAATTATCATAAGGATAAAAATGTTAATGGCCTCTTTCGTACAAATTGGTAAGGAGGGTTCCAAGTTCGGGTGCACAAACAATTTATACTCTTGCAATTTGCAAAATTCAAAAGCGGTAATTTTTAGGTGTTAACAAGTCTTTATGCTAAAAAGTGTATTGTTCGATGACAATGTTAATTATTCGCCGAAATTATTAGATGACAAGACTATTTATGGATGAAGATTTGAGCAGATAGTATTTAGTTTTGGCATTAAATTTGCAACACCGTTAGACTCCTCTATAATAACGATAAACATTATGTGTAGTATATAAGGATTATATGTTCAAGTTTATACTTAACTTAATTTTGCTAAAGTCGTAAATCGGTCAATATGCAAACCATGGTGTAAAGTCAACTGGAAGTGTGAAAAAGCAATGTACATGTATGGGGTCTAGGAGAAGTATTAACGTAATACAATGTAATCAGGGTTGCAAATTTTTTATTCCAAAAATGTTTGGATTAAAAATGTAATAAAAGAATAAATATTAGATTCCTGATAATGGGGTAAAACATTCTCAATATTCCCGATGTTGAGGTTATAAATCGATTTTAATATTTTAATCAAGATGATGGAATTAAACATTAAATTTTAATATTTAAATCCAAGTTGTTTGGGATTAAAAAATTAAAACATTACTTTGGGATGAAGTACACAAGATGTTAATTCTAAAACAAATTCTACTTTAATTCATAATTATATGCGTGGGATTAAAAAGAAGATCAGGTTTTTGGGATTAAAATGTTTTTATATACTTTAGTCCGGTATGTGGAATGAATTGTTTTTTGTTTTGTATTTTTAATCCCGATTTGTTCGATACCATTCGATGAGGCATTCGTTTTTTAATGTTTTCAAACAATAAACCTCTGTAAATGTCATAGAAATATACCCCGAGTTTAAAGCTTAAGTGATCAGCACTTCAAAAAACAAAAAAAAAAACATAGTTTTGAGAAACACACATTTGAAGTTTTGCAATCAATTTATGCAACGTTTGTAGCAGCTTTCATGCTTTTGTTCATTTATTTTACCGATTACATGCATTGCTTTGAAATTGAAGTACTTTTCAACATAGTCTTTCTTTGAGGCTACGTGATTCTCAATTAATTTCACGCTTTAGTATTTTAGTAGTACACCGATTCTCCGTATAATTGTTCGCTTAACAGCATTTTGTGGGAGTAGAGTCCGATTTCGACCACCTGCATTATCAACCTCCTTAGGGTACCGAGGAGTACGTATACCACCTTTCATCAAGATCAAGATCAAATTTTAGTTAAGCTTTCGCTGATACAGATTTCTTGAATGGTCGCACGGACTGGTATCCGGAACTCAAATTGTTTCTTCATCCGAATCATATCGGTTCTCTGGAGCGTTTGATTACGTGTGTCACTCTTTACTTTTTAACATTCATTCTACAGTGGATTTCTTCTTGCATGAAATATCTCAAAGTGCAAAATTTAAAATTTAATTTTTAGGATGTGATCGAATTCAAAAGTACTCCAAGCTCAACTAATTTCAGTTCTGGCCTCCTTTTTATAAATAATATATTCACTGGCTTTTGACTACTTAAATAACAATGTTTACTGGCGTAAAGTTGATTTAATGCCCTTAACTTTAATAAAATGTAAATTTTATCGATTTTGGTTTTTGAATTAGATTCCGTATAGTAGTCAAATTTATTTAGGCAGGCCTGTTAACTTCTTTTCTTCTTTATCGTTTTATCGTCTATAAATTCATACCGGGATTCTCTTTACAAGCTTCCTCCTTATACTAGTCCTCTGCTTTTTAGACTTCGGACAGATCCCAATTGTAGGAAAACGCTTGATCAAATTCAATCTATACAATCGTTCGGAAGATTAATTTAGTTCTTAGAGTATCTAGACACTTTTATCCACTGGTAAAACTGATTTGAATATAGATGAGGCTTTGTGTTGTTATAAACCAGAACTATTTGAGTTCAGTATTAAGGAAACGGCTATTACTTCAAATTGAATTTAATTTTCAACTAATGATTTTATTTTCTTAACTGAACATTTTAGATATCGATACTTAGAATACTACAAGGGTTGAATAAGTCTTTGGTCAATTTCGCCTAATTTTGCGTACAAAGTACAATCGATTCAATAACTAACATTAATACTGTTAATTGTTTGGTTTATCATGTTCTAAGTAGACGATACAAATAACTCTATGACACCAAAAAAAAAAAAAAATAAAAAAAAAATACGAGCGAGAACCTTTTCTGTTGTCTTTTTGAGAGCTTTTGACGATTTTCACCAGTCTACGGTCTACGGTCAAAGTATCAATTGGGTTTAGTTGTTTAATTGTGATTTTATGCTTAATCTATCGTCAGAAATCGTGATCGTGACATCACCTCTTATCAATCTTCCCAAATTTCGTTAGATATATGTGGTATAATACTTATTACGAACATTATATATAATTATATTTAAATTTATTCTTACAATGCGGTCCCTTCTGATCGAACAAAACTTCGAATATATAAGTTCTTGTTAAAAAATGGTGTTAATCAACTTTTGTAGAGTTTGACAAAACAAAAAACATCGCTACAATTAGTGTGCATATAGTACCTATGTACGAGGGTTGCCTTTTATATTTCTGAATTTGAGATCAAAAACTAATATTAATCATCGATATTCTCCTTTACGATATATACACTTTGATTGCTTTTGATCCAATGTTGACTTTTGCTCTGCTTGAAATATGTCCAAACCCCCTCTTCAGGTGTGGAAAAACGTTGACTTCTTAGTTTCGTTTTTACGTACTTATGGCATTTTGAGTGCTCGAAATGCAGTTCGTGCAGTCGAAGTGTGAGAATTCGCATTGCCTTGGTGAAAGGTGATCCGTTTTCTGCGGTTGCGGCTAACAATTAGTTGTGTACCACTCAGAATTTACTGTGTTGTTATAGTGGCATGGTTGCAAAATAAAAAACGGTAAGATTTGCTAGAAGTGCTTAGTACGCGAACAATTTTTGTTGGATTCATTCTCTTTCACGATGCCTTAGACGTGTTTCGAAGCACCGCTATCGTCTTTTTTTAACATTTCTCTCGACCAATCAAGACGAGCCTTTTTTTCAGACAAATGTTCATGCAATATTGAATGTTTCCTGGTCGCACTAATGCCTATAGTTGTCTCAATATCACGATAGATCTCGTGACGATCCCCAAATAGTTTCCGGAAGAACAACTAATTTTGGACGGCCTTTACAAAACTCGTCTTGTAGTGATCCTATGACTGGAATTTGATGGCGCTCCATCACCAAAAATTTAATTAGGTTCATCTATGAACTGTTGCGTTAATCCACGTCGAAAGTTGTAAAAAATACTCGAGCGAAAATGTTCGCAATTTAATTCCACTTTTAATCGAGATGAATATTTTAAGTAACTGTAAACAACCCAAATAGAGCTCAAACTTTACGAAACAGTTGAGAGTTGCCAGATCCCGAAATACAAAAAGCAACCTAAGTACTATGTATAAATTTTTTTTTGTATTATTGTTAGAGTAACGATATTTTCACACCAATATTTATAAGCAAAATACTACACTAAAATTTCATAATGTATACAAGAAAATTGTTAACCTTAAATTATGTTTCGCAGATAAATTGGACGGCTCATTTTCCAGATCCAGATCATCATCTATGTCGAGTATTGATATGTCTTCCTCTGAATCTGTTACTAGTTTAGCTTTTATTGAAAGTTATGGAAAGAAAAGTGGTATGTAAAAGTGTATGAACGTCAAGGTAAAATATGTCTCAGTTCATTGACAATTTAAAGAAAAATGAGGATTAAATATATGTGTTACGTTACGCCAAAGAGAAGATGAACTAATACAAGCAATTTCAAAAAATTAAATATCCAACTTTTTCAATATGTTTTCTGCATCTTTAACAGTTTCTGAACACTTTAATGTTATAGGGTAACACCTTACCATATGTTCACTAAAGCTGTTTTCCATTAGAGCATTTCGTTTTTCGGACATTGGCCATTTTCATTATATCAAATTTATAGTTAAGCAAATTTTGCGAAGTTTTTCGAAATTTTTAGTCAGTTAGTGAAATAAATAAAATTTTACTTTTCCAATCACTTTGACAGTTTATCGAATTGGATATTTTTACTCCGTACTGTGGAAGCACATGTCATCGATTATTCTATAGTCAACTCATAGCGCAATTCAGAAAGCAGTCTCTAGTTACTATTTGAGACATTTTGAAGTAAAGTCTGAATTGGTACAAAATGTTGTCTCAAATTTGTCATCTGATTGTTAGCAGGGCTCAAATCTAAAAAGAACTCTTGTTTGCCATTTTGAATATAATGATAATTCACTTACAGAGATCATAATAGATATTAATCGATTGCCGTTTTTTTATATTTTTTAAGTAACTAAAACACGAAAAGCTTAAAAATACATTTATTTAAAAAATAACATAAATTTTGTAACTATTTGAAACAAATTTAACATATATTTTCATTTTTATTGGTAATTATGCTTTTTGACTGTGTTATAGTAAATTTAATATTTGTTGTCGATATGTGTATTTTCGTTTAAATATGTATATGTCCAAAAAACGCAATGCAACAGCTGATTTTACCTGCTCGTTTTGAGAGATTTTTGTGACTGTTACGTACTGAATTCCAAAATCGTCTGGACTCACAAAAATTGTCTCTAATTTAAAATCTAAAATTTAGAGACTTGTAACTGTATCACAGTACAGAATTCCAGTACTAGTCTCTTTAAGTCCTACACTTATTTTAACAGTATATGCCTTTTATGGTTTACTAATGTAAATATAAATTTTAATTTAACAGATAATTTAACACTCGTTCCTACACTTTGGATCGGAACTAGTTTCGGTTCTATTTTAACTCTTCTGATATCTTTGCCTGAGAGAGAATCACGAAAAACGCAACCTGTGTTAGTGACAATTAACGGTAAGTTAGTCTTGCACATTTAATGTAACTTTTATGAATTGATATGGTATTAAATTTTTTGAAGGAGGCCCACTGGTGCGATTAAAGGGTTCAATTACATCAATGTCATTTTTAGACTCATTTGGTTCTTTAATTCCTTATTCGTTTGAAGCTTGGCGTGATGATGGAAAAAAGGACCGTAAGTAATATTGGCTTAATAATTAGTTTTTTTAAATATAAAAAAATCCCGGGAACTAGAATAGATTAATTACTTATCTCTACCCGACTTCAAAAATGTAGAAAATCGTGTTTCGATTTGCTTGCATATTCACACATTTTATCTCCAAATGATTCTTTTGTTTTAAACGGTTGGAATGTTACACGAACAACACGAAAACCCTTATTAAAATCGGTTTCATATTCATTATCCGCTATGTGGAGCCGGAACGAAACGCAACCAAAATTTCGTTTCATTTTTCGACGTATGATATTTATAATATTATAATAAAATACATAATATACCTTCATTCAAATCTATTTATATATTTTCAAGGAACCCCAACAAAAAGTAGTAGTAAAACGAGCCCAACTTTTACACCAACAACTGCCAACACAATATCAAGTATTCCGGGTGGAAATAGCAGCAGCGGTAACGCCAGCAGTAGCGGTATAAGTGGAAGCCTTAGCACTGGGCTAGATTCTTTTACAGATAGACAATATATAGTAATCACAAGTGAAAAGCAAACAAAAGTCTTCGATATTGCAAATCAAAGTTGTATTTATCGCATTAATTTATCGGAAATGGATTTTGCAGTCAAAGCGGAAACTATTTCAATGAAAGGTAATCGTAAAGTTTCAATTACTTTGATTACATTTTTTAGATTATATCTAAAAAAGTTTAAGTACACTAAAATTTAAATTACAATGTTAGCACTTCATTAAAAATAACTTTGATTATTTTTATTTTGAATTATCATTTACTATTTAATATATTTTTCCAGATGGTTCTTGCTTAGCGACGTATCTATCCAATGGACATTTGATGGTTCATAGTCTTCCTAGTCTAAGATTACTAATGGATACCGATTTTTTACCCTTGATGGAATTAAGGTATATATGTACATATATACTATACATATGTGTATATTTATTTACTAATAATATTACCGTGTAATATTCGAAACAGAAAATATTTTATTCAATACATATATTACGTTTAAACAGTAAATTTAATCACAATCACATCTTTGTCATGTCTTGTCTAGTTTTCAAACAAAGTGCAAGCAAGGAATTGTGGATCCAATGCTGTCTATTTGGGGTCAGCAAATTATTGTACACGAAGACACAACTCAGTAAGTAATGGAAAAACTCATTTTTTTTTAAACGTGGAATATAAATCTTTTATTCTTCTGATAACGCAACCGAATAGTTCCTCAGACCTGAATATTGTCCTTCTTCTTTACAATCTCAGAGACCCCACTTTTGCGAATTATAGTAAAAAAAAGGGGAAGGTCAAAGGCCAGGAAATTTAATATACGAAATACTAAAATAAAGGATTATCAAGTGTCAAATGAATTGAAACTATCTCAATTCTTGTTAGAGTAATAAATTTTACAGGTGGACTTGTTTCGAAGCTTTAAATATCAATTCCCACAACAGCCGGTTTTACGTACCGGAATTGACCTGGATTTTATCCAATGGGCCAAAAGGCTCCATCGGAACTCCACCTTGGTCAGGTGTAATACATGCAACGGATGGAGCCATCGTAAGATTTGCTGAGTTACGTGGCCCCATGTTGTCAACGCACTACTGCGAGATTAGTCTCTACAGCTGTTCAATCTGCACTCAGTTCGCGCACTGCGCCGCCACTCACACCGAGTGGCCAAGAGAAGACCTCCACGGTCCCCAGGTGCTTAAATAGGCAATGTAGCTCCCGTTTTGACTTGTCCCCCCTTCCAAACTTCATGCTTCAATCCTCGTGCGAGAACCAGTCCGCAAATCCAGATTCTTCGCACAGTCTGTTCAGTGTGTCAGGCCGTCATAAGTCGGAACGTCACGACGATCAAGTGAAATTCTTGCCCTCCCTCACCCCAAGGACCACCCACGGCAAACACGAATACTACAATTCAACTGCAACGGATTCCAGAGTAAGATCGAGGAGATATTTGCACTCATAAACCGGGAACGCGTATCAATAGCTGCGGTCCAAGAAACCAAGCTAAACAGCCGCTCAGGTCTTCTAAGTTGGGCCGGTTTTAACGTTTTACGTAAAGATCGCGAGCGAGATAATGGTGGACTCCCAGCCTTCATATTGCACAACACCGTGCAATATCGTGTAATCGATGAAGACATCGACCGAAGGTATACTACCCTAGAATGTCAGGTATAGCTATCCGGTCAGACGATGTCGAGCTCGAAATATTTAATATATACATCCTCCCAGTTACATACTGCCCTACAGGATATCTGTAATAGCTCGCCCGATATTACCATTGCTAGTGGTGGTCTGATAAATACCATCAGACCATCCGCTCATAATTATCTCGATCGAGAAACCTTCCGATTTTGTTTCTGTAGACAACCGTACCTTGGGTCACTTTAGCAAAGCTGGGTCGGCTTCACAGAATTTACTGAGAACACCTTCAACGCTTTACCCTTTCCTACGGACGTATCCGTTGGCGAACGTCGATTCCGCAAGGTGATCGCAGCAGCTTTGGTGTACTATCAAGGTTTTGTCTAACCCGAAGAGACACGATGACCGAATCAATTCAATGGTCAAGCCTCTTCGGACCCGAAGAAATGCGCGAGCTACCTTAGCCGGCAATTCACACTGCACCCTTCGGTAGACAAAGCTAAACGATGTGTTAACCGACGGCTGCGCAAAATGCCAAACGACTGCGCGCCACTTACTTTCACCGATGAGGAGGTTCAAGATATCATCAACAAACGAAATCGTCTAAATCCATTGCCCTGATGGATCAACATGCTTATGCTAAGCATCTAAGCTCGACGGGAGTAAGACACCTCACCAAGGTCCTCCACCTGTCACTGACTACTCTTCAAATACCCGATGTGTGGAAAGTCGGAAGAGTGGTCTCACTACTGAAACATGGGAAACCCGCCAACAAAGGAGAGTCCTATCGTCCGATAACTCTTCTCTCTACAGTAGTGAAGACACTTGAGGCCTTGCTACTCTCGACCTTCACTCACCACCTGCATGAATTCCGAAAAGTGCACAGTACCACCACCGCACTTAGCGTTATAAACCTCGAGATAGTTCGTGGCCTCAACCAGAAACCACCCCGTGTGAATGATTTTCGTAGCGTTGGACTTGTCAAAAGCTTTTGACACAGTCAACCACACAAAGCTGCTGCAGGACATCGAATAAACTACGCTCCCTCCAGGACTGAGAGATTGGCCATGAATTACCTGAGTGATCTCAATCATCCGTACTGTTTCGGGAAAATCTAAACTATACTGTTTAACTTCTACATCTCTAAACTCCCACATCCACCAGAGGGAGTTTCCATAACCTCTACGCTGATTATTCACGATATGTGTTTAAAAGTAAACAGCTCTCTCCGACCTCGATGCCAGTCGATGGCGTCGAGACTCTGACTTCAATAACCCTAAGATTTTAGGTGTATTTTGTAGCTATGCTCCTTCACTCTTCATACGACCCGATTATTGCAAGGTACAGAGTCGAAAAATCTCAATCCTGTCGTCAGCACATCGAAAAGTACACAGACTAACGCTTGGCAAATTATAAACATCAGATGTTCGGGCCGTCCCGAAACCACGCTGACGAACCGATCTCGTCAGCCTGGACTTGTCAAGTTGGAACGTCAGACTCGAACAAACGCTGCAGGATCTTCGACAACAGCTTCCAGGACATAATGAACCAAGCAGTTCCTTCGATGTTTTCGCGGAAATCACCCCTGGAGCCACCTGCTTGGAGCGGAACCGCCACCTAAGAACATCAAGTGGTCTTTCCTCAATTACGTCGACGACATCAAACAATACGGCGACCGGACTTCGGGCGCAACTAACTTCCGACAAGTACTGACTGCCATTCACAGCGGAGCTATCAACACCTTCATCGACTCCCTACCAGTGAATGGCGTTCTTGGTGTCGAATCATTCCCCATTGCAGACGAAGAGCTCGAGTTACCGCAAGAACAACAGTTACCGTGAGAAACGAGACTGACCCTTGCGCAGCTTACTTCTGGATATTGCAGCAGGACAAACTCCTACTTGCCCAGAATAGACCAGGACATGCGTGCAATGTAACGTAAAGTCTCCGCATGCCACTGGCCACCTCTTTGCTTGCTCGCCAACCCCACTCATCTAACACCCTTTCCCTTTTGTCCGACCCCAGCACGTTTCTTGCGCCTCCCAATAGATGACGTGGACGAAAACTTAGATAATCCTTACCATCCTAACGGATAGGCATAGCTAAATCAGCTAACCCATCATGCATCATTTACACATGTATTTTACAGGGTCTCCAACATTTCTTTCTGGGTGATACGAACTTCATGACAAATTTAACATATCCTGCTCAAGGGATAATTAAAGCATTTGGTGAGGGATTGTTTTTTTTTCTCGACAAATATCATTTTAATAACCGCTACGTTTCATAAGCATCCATGCAAAACATTTTCTATACAAAATATATTTTCTATCGAGTCCTTATTTACCAGAGTCAATAATAAAATTAATTTATTTTCTTAGGTAATTTTAAGATTTATATTTTTAAGAACAAAATTATTTGTCACGAGGTATAGTTGAGCTCAAGATTTTATGACGTTCCTATCCTCATACACCATCATATTATATTAGGTTGTCAAATATCTCCCTTCCGCCTTTTTGTCTTTTGAATTTCGCGGCTATGTATAAAGCGCTACAGAGCTCGTATCTGGCAATACTATACATCTTTGAAAGGTCTTGACATAACCTACAAAACGACGCTATGCACGATTAGTTTGGATATTGCGTTCAACAGTTATAGACGTGTAAACACGGAGTTCACTAACGCCGAAATTCGCGCTATCTTAAAGTTTTCCTTCGTTAATCCGCTAGAGAAACCTTCCGTGCGATTAATGATATTTTGGGGGATGGTACTCTATCACTTCGAACTGCGGAGGAATGGTTTCGACGATTCAGAGCGAGTGAAAACGACAACATGCCAGTCGGCGGAAGACCTGTGACGACGAATACTGATCAAAACATGGAAAACATCGAGTTAGACCGGCATGTGGCATCTGTGACATCTCCCCGAAGATGAAAGTTACTCACCAAACCATTTTAAACCATCTGCAGAAGACTGAATACACAAAAAAGCTTGATGTTTGGATGCCGCATGATTTGATGCAAAAAAACCTTCTGGACCGAAACAACGCCTGCGATATGCTGCTGAAACAGATGGTGACTG
Source organism: Bactrocera correcta (assembly GCA_027475135.1). Lineage (NCBI taxonomy): Eukaryota > Metazoa > Arthropoda > Insecta > Diptera > Tephritidae > Bactrocera > Bactrocera correcta. Next base: position 32,922,646 of record CM050327.1, read on the forward strand.
GCGACGAAAAACGGATAACATACGACAATATCAAGGAAAATCGGTCTTGGTCGAAAGCTGGTAAGTCGTCGCAAACAGTTTCCAAGCCGGGATTGTCGGCCAGGAAAGTTTTGCTATGTGTTTGGTGAGATTGGAAGGGAATCATCCACAATGAGCTGCTCCCATATGGCCAGACGCTTAATTATACCATCTACTGCGAACTACTGCCAGACCACACACTTCGTTGATGAGGGAGGTATCATGAATTTGCCGTCTAGATGGAAACAGATTATTGAACAAAACGGCGCATATTTGAACCGATCCCTGTAACACTTTTTATAAAGCATTGAATAAAGAGCAAAAGAGCGGAAAGGAGATATTTGACAACCTTATATAAAATTTTGGTTTCTTAATTATATACAAAAAATATGTTTTATTCTGATAAAGAATTTACTAATTAATTTAAAATAATTTATTGACATAATACATTTTTTATTACAGAATTTCAAAGATATTTTGCTTTAGTCACAAAGGGCATGGATTGTACATGGCAACACCCACCGAAGTTCAGAAATTCACAATATCATCAGAATTCTGGTAAAATCACATAATTTTTCTCAATAAAATGTGCTTGATTTTTAATGTAATTCTAGTCAATTTATTTTGGAGATGATGGGTGAATTATACACGTCACATGAAATGCCTGAGCAACCAAAAGAGAGCTTTTTTAAAGGCTTATTTGGAGGAGGAGCGAAAAGTTTGGATAGAGAAGAACTTTGTAAGTGTAGTCTAATTAATCATGAAAATGTTAAAATATATTTTTTACCCCACCCATACTGTTTGTCCTTTTAATTTAATCGGTAATTTCTGTTTTAGTTGGTGAACAAAGTGGGAAAGCAAATAGATCAGTTGCCAAACATATACCTGGTCCGAATTTGGATCAATTAGGACAGCGAGCTTCTACTGCGGCCTCTGAGATAAGTAGAGCGCATCAGTTGGCAATGGAAAGAGGCGAGAAGCTTAACTTACTGGAGGAGAGGGCGGAACGCATGGCCAACACAGCTCAAGACTTCAGTGGAACAGCACATCAATTAATGCTTAAATATAAAGATAAAAAATGGTATCAGTTGTAAAAATCTATTTTAAGATCTAATTCTACCACAGTTATTGTAATATTGCTTTTATAACACTTTCTACTACATCAAGTACACTTATTTAATTTCTGTTTTCAAATAGTAATGTTATTTATAAACTGTTTTTAATAAAAATTTAGACAAACATTTGCTTTTGTCAATTGGATATTGCTATTTCAGATGCCACATTCGAACAATGTTCGATGAAAAATATCCTTTTCATTTATCGCAATTTGGTGAAAGCTTTTGGATTTTTGGTGAATTCTGGTGTTTTCTATTTTTGCTCATGTACTGCTCGGGCTAGAAAACTTTATATGATACTTGCTAACGGTTCACGTTAGTTATGAAATCGGCACGAAATTTATCCGTTTTGTAACTGTTGAAGAGAGTGTGAACTTTTCGATTACTAATATAATACTTTTTTATTGCGCCTGAAATAAGTGTTTAGTTTGCAAGACAAAATTAGAAAATAAGAGATTAATTTTCAAACTGTATAAACTCAGAAATTTTGCAAAATCCATATATGGTATACTGTTATCGCCCACAATCGATCCGAACGTAGATCTGCGACTAGGAGATCATTTTGCTCCGGAAGTAAAGGTCCTCTGAGCTACTTGTTGCTTGCTACTTATCTCGCTGCAGTTTTAGTATTTGTGGTAAGCTAAAAACAAGTCGTCGTTTAGCATGCCGCTAAACATAGCTCTAGCGCGTAATGATAAAAATTTATGAAATCGGATTACATCAAATTCAGTTTTTGAAAAAGGTCTATGTAAGTACATCTGTGATACTTACTTTCTGATTACGTTTTTGATACTCAAGAGTTCTGCAATTCCTGAGCGAGCGACGTTATTCCGTAGACTAAATATTGCTCTTTAAATTATATTATATAGAAGTTAATTAAATCCTTGTCCCATTATAGCACATATAGTTCGTGGTTCTATCTACTTCGGCACTCATCGCTCATGCGGACCGCGCCAAAGATCCTGCGAAGAACCTTTCTTGGGAATGCTGCAAGTGCTTTGTCGCCATCGTCCTTGTTTCTGTGCCGTAAAATAGGTCGGAAATAATGAGAGACTTACAGAGCGTAATTTTGGTTCTTAAATGCCTACCGAGCCCTAAGTAACACCTGTTGGCAAGAGTTATTCTGCGCTTAATCTCCAGGCGTAGGTTATTGGTGGAATTTATGTTGGTTCCGACATATGTAAAGGCCTTAACTTTTTCAAATTTATAGCTGTCAACAGTGACTTAGTTCCCAAGACGAGAGGAATCTTTCTATGTGTCCTCCAGGTAATTTGCTTGCCCTCGTTCACTACAAGACCAACCTCTTTCGCTTCTTTTTCTAGGCTTGAAAAGGCTGCAATTATGTCTCTGCGGCTCAGATTAGCGCCAAATTCTTACTTTTGAAATTGAATTGAAAAATATGCAAGAGAGAGAATCACCATGTCTAAAACTTCGTTTGGCGTATCGAACGACTCATAGAGATGCTTCCCGATTTTAATGTAGCTGATGGTTGTGCTCAACGTCGTTCTGTATAGCCGTATGAATTTCGAAGGGATGCCAAATTTAGACATTGCGTCGAATAGGCAGCTCCTATCAGTGCTATCGAATGCGGCTTTCGAACCGACAAAAAGCTGATAGATGATTTGACTTATTGTGAAAATATCGTCTATGGTAGATTTACCAGGTACAAAGCACACTGATAAGGTCCAATCAGTTTATTCATGGTAATGGGCTTAAGCCTTCATAATAAAAAAACTAATTTTTATGGATAGGGTCGAGTACACTTGTATTCCAAATATTGGACATATATTCATCCGACCAAATCATGCTTAGTAGCTGAAACATGCGCCCTTCCAGCGCCTCCCACCGGCTTTAAACATCTCAGCCAGTAATCCATCAACGCATGGGACTTTGCTGTTCTTAAGTCGCCTTACAGCTGCTTACTGCAGTTTGAGCTGCACATCAGTTTTGACCCCAACATGTTTGTCATAGTAATATTAACCGGAGGATGGAGTCATGTGCTTGCAATTCACTTGGGAGTGGCCAGAAAAGATTCTTTTACATATGACTCAAAAAAACAGCGCACGACTTTCGGTCTTTAATCAAATATTCTCTGGGTAGCCAGAAAACATTCGTTTGAAGACATGTTAAAGTGAAAAGGCGAAACATCCCCTCCACAGGGTTGTGCACCGGGTTTATAACCCGTAAAAAACATACCAAGGAAAAGAAGAAACCAGCCTCAGATGAGAGACCCCTCTTTTGATGACGACCCATGCAAATGTGTTAAATATTACGATTTAAGGACATGCACCTGGAATGTCCTGTCCCTTAATTGGGAAGGGCCGTTGCCCAGCTGGCTGATGTCTTTGGTAGAGTGAAGGCTGACATCACCACCGTCCAAGAAATGCGATGGATGGAGCAAGGTCTGAGGTGAGTGAGTAGGTCCTTGTAGCATTTACTACAGTGGCCATAAAGAGGAGTGCAAATTCGGTGTAGGATTCGTGGGGGAAGAGACTCCGTCAAGGAGTACTGTTATTTACTCCCCCCCCCCCCCCCCCCCCCCCCCCCCCCCCCCCCCCCCCCCCCCCCCCCCCCCCGGTGTATGACCGTCTAGCCACATCCGCATTAAAGCGAAGTTATTCAAAAAATAATCGCTGGGATTTGGGTAGGTCGGTATAAGGAAACTGTGGGACGGAATGTCAAGCTCCTTACGTACAGCATAGAGAAAACAGACCTTGCCACTTTAAGATCGACCACAATACTTGCGGATGGGATAGATACCGAGAGGTGAAGAGGGAAGCGAGGCGCATTTGCAGACATAAAAAGAGAGAGGCCGAAATGCGTGAGTATGAAGAGCTTGACAAACTGGTCGACAGAGGTAATGCTCGAAAGTTCTACGAAAAGACGCGGCGACTAACAGAAGGTTCCTAGACCGGAGCATACTTTAGTAGAACCCAAGGAGGTGATCTAGTGACCGATATCCAGATCGTACTAAAATTATAGAGGGAACACTTATCCACCCTGCTAAATGGCAGTGAAAGTATAACGCCAGGAGAAAGCGAACCCGATTCCCCAATCGGTGACGATGGAACAGACGTTCTATTGCCCGACTATGCAGAAATTCGAATAGCAATTACCTGTCTGAAGAACAACAAAGCGGCGGAAGCCGATGGGTTGCCGGCCGAGCTATTCAAACACGATGGCGAAGAACTGATAAAAAGCATGCACCAGCTTCTTTGTAAAATATGATCGGACGAAAGCATGCCCAACTTTTTGGAATTTAAGCGTCCTCTGTCCAATCTACAAAAAGGGAGACCCCACAATCTGTGCCAAATACCTTTGGATAAGTCTCTTAAACATCGCAAATAAGGTTCTATCGTATTGTGTGAAAGATTTAAGGCTATCGTCAACAAACTGGGGTCGAATCGTTACATCCGTGATCGTATAACTCGTCACGTAAAAGCCTGTATTTGGTATTATGGCATACGTGATGGTAACGCTTCCATCGTAATCTGACATGATGACATCGTGAACGAGTATATAAACATATCCGTTTGTTCGAATCGTCATTCGAACTCAAACTACCAATCGTAAAGACAAAGTTATGGAAATGTGAGCAAATTATCTTAAATTTTATGTTTTTTATAATTTTTAGTAATAAAAAAAAAACAAGAAACCAATGAATCTCATTAAAAATTAAAAAAAAAAAAAAACTTATTCATATGACAAAATTTTTGTATTTTAGTTGACATTAGAAATAAAATTATTTACAAGGTAAAGGACATATACGCGCCAACTACCGTGGAATAAGCCTCCTCAACCTCGCGTACGAGGTTCTATCAAGCGTATTGTGTGAAAGATTAAAACCCACCGTCAACAAACTGATTGGACCTTATCAGTGTGGCTTTAGACCTGGCAAATCAACAACCGACCAGATATTCACTATGCGCCAAATCTTGGAAAAGACCCGTGAAAAGAGAATCGACACGCACCACCTATTCGTTGATTTCAAAGCTGCTTTCGACAGCACGAAAAGGTATTTTGTATAAACTGACGTTGAGCAGCACCAAAAGCTCCGTCAGGATCGGGAAGGACCTCTCCGAGCCGTTCGATACCAAACAAGGTTTCAAACAAGGCGACTCCCTATCGTGCGACTTCTTCAATCTGCTGCTGGAGAAAATTATTCAAGCTGCAGAACTTAATCGAGCAGGTACAATCTTTTATAAAAGTGTACAACGGATGGCGTATGCCGATGATATTAATATCATCCGCCTCAACACCCGCGCCGTTAGTTCTGTTTTCTCCAGACTGAATAAGGAAGCAACGCAAATGGGTCTGGCAGTAAACGAGGGCAAGACGAAATATCTCCTGTCATCAAACAAACAGTCGTCGAACTCGCGACTTGGCTCTCACGTTACTGTTGACAGTCATAACTTTGAAGTTGTAGATAATTTCGTCTATTTAGGAACCAGCGTTAACACCACCAACAATGTCAGCCTGGAAATCCAACGCAGGATTACTCTTGCCAACAGGTGCTACTTCGGAAAAAGCCAAACTCTATTAGTCGCTCATAATTCCCTCCTGCTATATGGTGCAGAGGCTTAGACGATGACAACAACCGATGAGTCGACGCTACGAGTTTTCGAGAAAAAGGTTCTGCGAAAGATTTATGGTCCTTTCTCGACCATTTGTTAAAGATTATAATGCTTTGTTCAACGATACATCTACAAAGAAAGTTTTGTAAAAGAGGATTCATAATGTTTTTTTTTATACCTACGCTATTGCTACGATTAGTTAAGTATCTCCGCACTATTTTATATCCCCATCACTTTCACTAGAGCTCAAATAAAAAAACATGGATCCATTTTGATATTTAATTAGCTTTTGTTAGTTTATTGAAAATTTCGCAACAATTTTGAGAGTTCCACGTCTATTGTGAATTAAAAATACGATCCCAAGCAATTTGGGATTTAAAAACTATTGCGAATTAAAAATACATTATGATCCGTTTGCTCTCGTTTGTCATAATGCCAATCACCGTATACGATTGAGGTATCACTTAATTTTCTTTCGTATGTTTGCCGATCCGTGCACGAATGTAACGATTCGACCCCTGATTGGACCTTATCAGTGTGGCTGATTTCAAAACTGCTTTTGACAGCACAAAAAAAGAGGTGCCTTTATGCTGCGATGTTGGAATTTGGTATCCTCGCAAAACTAATACGGCTGTGTAAACTGACGTTGAACAACATCAAAGCGTCAGGATCGAGAATGACCTCTCCAAGACGTTCGCTACCAAACGAGGTTCAGAAAAGGCGACTCCCTATCGTGTGACTTCAACTAGAAATAAGAAAATAATTCGAGGTACAGAACTTATTCGAGCAGGTACAATCTTTTTCAAGAGTGTACAGCTGCTGGCGTATGCTGATGATATGGACATCATTGGCCTCAACACCCCCGCCGTTAGTTCTGCTTTCTCACAGGTGCTACTTTGGACTGAGTTCATAATTCCCGTCTTGCTATATGGTGCAGAGGCCCTGGACGATGACAACAACTGATGAGTCGACGTTGCGAGTTTTCGAGAGAAAAGTTTTGCGAAAGATTTATGGTCCTTTGCGCGTTGGCCACGGCGAATATCGCATTCGATAGAACGATGAGCTGTGCGAGATATACGACGAAATTGACATAGTTCAGCGAATTAAAAGACAGCGACTACGCTGGCTAGGTCATGTCGTTCGAATGGAGGAAAAAACTCCAGCTCTGAAAGTATTCGACGCAGTATACTCCGGGCGAAGCGGAGGAAAAGGAAGACCTCGACATTATTGGAAAGACCAGGTGGCGAAGGACCTGGCTTCGTTTGGAATCTACAATTGGCGTCACGTTGCGAAAAGAAGAAACGATTGGCGCACTGTTGTTATCTCGTCTATAATCGCGTAAGCGGTGTCTACACTAGTAAAGCAGAATATTAGTTAAAACAAATATCTATTTTAATTATTCACCTTTTTGAGAGCAATAACTGAATAGAAGTGTTTTGATTTTTCGATTAAAAATTTTCACCTGTCTAATTATCTGTCAAATCTACAGTTTCTATGTCGGCAACATCAAGGAAACTTCAATTGAAAATACGTATGCCAAAAACGAGTTTGATTGATCTGAAGTTGAATTGTTTTAATTTCAATTCACGTATGCGGGAATAAAATGTATTCGGAAATAACTGCTAATATTCTCTGGTGGTTTAAAGTGTTTGTAGGCATTGTCTTTAAGAAAGCAGTATCCCAGATTATAATTAAAAAAAATGTTTTGCTAGCTCTCGAATAGAGTATTTTGGAAATCATGATCATCACCAAAACTTTAAATGAAATTCGTAAAGCTTCTCTGGAAAAAATTATCCAGGCCGCGAGTTTTTTAATTTAAAAAAACGATATCTATTAATAAAACTATTTTTTTATGGTTACCGCATAGAGTTTCGGTTGAAATTGAATCAACACTACATTACTTTTAAACTTTTTAAAAAAACTGGTTTAGTTGCTGACTATTCAAAATATTCTAAATTGCGTCGACAATTTGCTGAACTTAACAAAATATGTTATAATAATTATATAAATAAAGTAAAAAATAATGTCATACGTAATCCAAAATTATTCTATGGTTTCGTCAACTCCAAACGCAGAATTTCTAATTTTCCGTCCGCTATGAAATATAAGTATAGTATGTCTAGTGACAATCACACCATTTCTAATATGTTCGCTGAATTCTTTAAGTCCAATTACTCTCCAAAATCTCCAAAAAATGTTCCGCTTCAGCACAAGTTATGTCCGATTTCTGTTATTAATGCACCTACCATTTCCGAAGCTGACGTCTTATATCAGTTAAATATGTTAGAACAATCATACAATTATGGCCCAGATATGATTCCCTCATGCTTTCTTAAGAAATGTGCCAAGTATATATACCAACCCCTAACAAAACTATTTAATTCATCTCCTATGCAAGGCTTATTTCCATTAATATGGAAAAAGTCATTTATAATTTCTTTGCATAAGAGAGATTTAGGTCATCTATTGAAAACTATAGGGGAATAGCAAAGTTGTCTGCAATACCTAAACTTTTGGAAGCAATTATAACAGACGACATAACCTTCCGGATCTCTCCACTTATTTCTTGTTCTCAGCACGTTATTCGTAAAGGGAAATCTACTATAACTAATTTGCTTGAATTTGTATCACATGTATCAACGGGCTTTAGGGAAAATAAGAATACTGATGTCTATACACAGATTTTAGTAAAGCTTTTGATAAAGTAAACCATTCAATTCTTTTGCATAAACTTGATCTTCTTGGTTTTCAACCAATATTTCTAAAATAGGTTGCTTCTTATCTTGACAATAGAATTCAACAAGTCATATTTAACGATAATTTTTCTGACATAATCAATGTTCCTTCAGGCGTTCCACAAGGTAGCCATCTTGGTCCAATTCTGTTCTTGTTATTTATTGATGACATATGTTCATCTGTTGTTAAGTTTTCAAAAGTTTTACTATATGCTGACGATGTAAAACTTTTTAAAACGTATACTTCAAACAGCGAAAGATGTCAGTTGCAAACAGACTTAAACAACCTAGTTTCTTGGTGTTATAGAAATGGCATGCCATTGAACCTTAAAAAATGTAAAACGATGTGCTTTTCACGTAGATCTGTAGACCCTACTTCATACGCAATACAAAACTTTAGGTTGGAACAAGTATGCAGTTTTGTTGATCTGGGTGTAACTATGGACCCCAAACTCAATTTTAATCTTCACGCATCTTCCACGGTTTTTAAAGCTAAAGGCGCTCTTAGTTTTGTTAAGGTTGGTCTAAAGAATTTAGAGATCCGCTTGCTACAAAAAGTTCATTCAGTTAAGTTAGAGTCCATTCAAAAACAATTTTTACTTTTTGCCTTAAATCATTTGCATTGGGATTCCAGTTTAAATCTTCCCCCTAACCGCTTAAAACTTATAAATCTCCCGACACTCGCTAGTCGTAGGGAGATACTTGGTATAATATTTCTTGTAAAACTCATGAATGGGTCAGTCTGTAGCCCATCTCTCTTATCTGATATTAATTTTAACATTCCCGCTCGCTCTACCAGGCAGTTTAGACCCTTACTTTTAAAATTTTCTAGAACAAATTTTGAGTTAAACGAACCATTCCGCCCTATATGTCATGATTTCAATTCTCATTCCAGCACATTTGATCTAACAGACCCACTCTTTACCATTAAAAAATTATCTTATCTACTCTTAACAAGTAACATTTAAAAATTATAAACTTTAATTTAATTCTTAATTTTGGCTGTTGAAATTTTTGTTTCTGTAGCCGAGCAGCTTAAGATCGCAACGCTTATAACTATCTTGCCTTTTAGGACTCGGCAAATTCCGCTCGTTCGCGGATTGCGCCCCTCGCGTCGGTTGGGCGGGAGGAGGGTAATCGTTAGGTATTATTATTATTAATACTATGTATAATTATTTTAAAATTTTTGTCAAGTTGAAACCTTATTCAATGTAGTTGTATTTATACATTTATAAAATAAAATAATTTACCTATAAGAAACATATAAAATTGTAATGGTTCATGTCTCTGACGACATCGTGCACCTCAATCGCTTTATACCACTCTGTTTCATGTAAATAGTTTTCAATCATAAATGCTTTCTTAAGCTCTTTCCGAGGTTTGTTAAAAGTGTATTTTTCCATTGCAGAATTTAGAAGCTGTTCCACAATTTGACTTAGGTTGATTAATTAAGTAATCTAACATAAGCATTAACTGGATACCTACCAAGAATTTCAGAAATAAAAAATCTTTTGAAAAGCTACTCTGAATTTTGTTTTTTTCTTTCTTACCTTTTTAAATTATATCCTCAATTTAAACAGAAAGTACGAATTTGTTTGGAATTATTTTATTTGTTTTTATAATGTTTGTGCATTTAGATTATGACGGGTATCCGTATGGATTTCCGTAAATATCATAATTTTAAAAAATATAATTACACCAAATCGCGTTGATTACGAATGCATAATTTTATAAGGTATATCATGAAATAGACACACATTTATACAAATCTTTCCATTATCTATTTTTTTTAGGTATATATATGAATGTATTGTTTTTTTCATTCACATTGTTAGTACTTGTCAGAAGTGTTCCTTTGATAAAGTTTTTTCAGCCCAATTTATAAGAACAACATCTACAATAATAATACATCCAAATTTAAAAAATATATATATATAAGCATACATACACATGGCATAGATATCACTACACAACTCGTTAAACATACATACAAGACATTTAAAACATTTATAGCTTAAATATAATTTAACACATAATATAAATTATTATTTTAGACGCATATTCGAATATTCTTAATTAAACATCACTTCACACAACAAATCCATTAAAACACAGTTTCTTTATATTCTTCCACATAATAACATCTAAAATTAAGCTTTTACGCTGGAATATATGAGTATTTAAACCATAACAAAAGCATCTTTTCCGCAAAACAAATATGGAAACTGGTCAATCATCGTCTGCACAATATCTTCTAAATATGGCCGCAATTGCTCAAAATGGCTCATATCCGTAAAGTCAATAGGAATCAGAGTTGGCCACCAACAAATTGCCAAATTTTTACTATCCATGCTATTTAGTTTTGAATTCTCGGATACACTATAATAATACAAAAATTGTGTTATGTCCTCCTTCCTGCAACTCATTTTGATCGAATAGTTTTATACTTACTGAACAAAGTGCTCGAATATGTACTTCAGGATCATAAAATTCATGGGCGGTAATTTCTGTAATAAAGTCTTCAATAATATCAAACGGCAACTCCGATCCGTTTTTACTTCCACATTAATTTTAGATGAACCAATACCTCGAGAACCTTTTAAATGAAAAGTGTAAATAAACTTGTTAAACTCCACAAAAAAAGAATATGTCAATACACATTACCTGCAATATCTTCAAGCTCCTTAATAATATCTTTGCTAAATAAAGGAGGTAAACGCTTGGAAAAGAAGTCTTTTAATGCTGTTGCTACGGCATTAACTGGAATATCAAGCACATCAATTACAGTGTGTGGATCTGAAGGATAGAAAAGCACAAAATACGACAATGTTACAAATTGATATAATTTCAATAACAAGAGTTTTATGTTTTGAAACGATCAAAGTATTGTTGAATACAATTTGGAAACATACGGAGTTCTTTCAGGAAGAAATCAAACCATTAGTACATCAGTGGAAGAGTAAATTATCACAACTGCTCTTTAATTTGAAACGAAGGGTGTTTTTTTTTTAGACATGTGGGTTTTAAGAAGCAAGAGATCAATTTTATTATGCTTTAATATACTAAGTGCTTGCCATTGGCATTATGTTTTAAAAATGATTTCGGGCCAGTCTTTGTCGCGACTAGCAACTGGGACAATATTTCAAAATAATGAATATTCGAAGCATCAATCGTTCCGGGCTTATCTGCGTAGACAATCGGCTTCACAATGATTCACTCTACGTATAGAGTAGTGATCTTCAAAAAGATCTCTCCAATTGCTACAGTTTTGTTTATTAACAATTAGTGAGTTTCACTTATCTGGAGTAAGACTGTCCATTAAGAAATGGAACTAAACTATGTATAAATCAAGTAACAGCTGTCTGAAAAAGACAAAAGCCTCATTGAAAATCATACGTCTATGAAAAAACCAACAACTTTATATTAAACAGGTACATTCGGGTATTATGCAAGTTTTCACCCGATCTAAATACAAATATGTATATGTAAAATGGCTCACATATTGGCAAATATATGAGGTATAAAGACACCCGGAAGTTCGAAAATCCTTGTATTAGGTACAAGGGGGCTAAGCGTAGTATTGAGTAATTGCTCTAGACGAATTTGTTTGTTGTAGCTTTAGCGGTTTAGGAGATATCTCATGCTACTGCGATCCCCTGCGCAAAATTACAGTTATATGTCTTAATTTAGTGATTAGTTATGGTATTTTATAGGGTTTCATTTAATGGCGTTTGGTGGGCGTGGCAGTGGTCCGATCACGCCCATATTTACAACCTAACGTACAAATGTCGAAAAAAGGTGATGTACCGGATTTAGTTGAAATAAGTCGATTATTTCTTAAGATATAATATTTCTTCTAAAGATGTGCGGTGCCACTTACTATTTCGGGTGTGAACTAGCTTTAGTGGCTTGTGTGAAATGCTCATTGAACCTATTAGAGTGTGGGCCCACACACACTTTTTAAAAGTTTGCAGCCACAAATGCTCCTTTCCACTGCGATACGTTGTATCGATTGAAGATTTTGTATCTTAAGTTGGACTTTTTGATGACTTTATTTTGCTATATCTATCTCGATTAGTTTTAGGTGTTACATACCCAAAACCCCCGGACAGTTTTCAAATTTTGGTGCTAGACCAATTCCCATAACCGGACATGAAAACATTCCAATGACCGAGTATGAACACTATTCTGGCAGTATTTCGTTCAAATTATATCTATTAGCCGGACAAACTTGGACGGTGGGTGTCGGGTTATGAGGAATTAATATTTTAAAAAGTATTTATTCGGTATCCCGTACGCTTTCAGGCTATCGAAGTAAATTAAGCTATAATGAACAAGAACTTCTGTAAAGATTAAAATTTTACTTTTAATTTATACCTTAGTGAAATTTATCTGTGATTTGAGCCAGCTTCTCTGGCTCGGTTCTTCAAAAACCGAGTGGACTTGTTTTTGTCGAATCCAGTTTGCGTCATTATTTTATCGGGACTTTTTCCCAATCGCCAAAAAGATTATGGAGCTATCGTGTAACTTGGCTTATTTCGGAAACAAACTGAACAGAGTCTTTAAGAACTTGAGAGCCTGCTTTATCGAAGCATCTCTAATTGCACGAATACGCACAAGTCAACGAAAGACTTATCCTCAATAAATTTTTTCTTAAGATTCTTAAAATTTCATTACACATAGTAAAAAGAAAGTACACGTTATTCTAGTATTAAGGGTAGTTTAATTTTTTTTTTTTTGTAATAAATATAAAGGCATATGGCTCAATTCTAGACCTTTTGCTAAAAATAATGAAACAAAATCAAAGATTTCTATGTTAAAAAATTATTGACCTTATAGTCACTAAAACCGCTAATCTCTTAGGTTAACTCGCCCAAACGCAAAAGAAATCGAGTTGAGTTGCAATCTAAACACAACTGCTCTCTTAAAACTCTTGTAGAACTGAGTTAAGTTATTAATCATTTGAATTATATGTGACATAAATATAAAAAGTTACTCCAACACACTCAACATTTTTGTGTTTTGTCCATATTCACTTACCTTCTTCGAATTTTTGGAAAAGCAAGTCAACATGACCTCGACTTCCGGGTACTCTATATATTCCTTCCGAGTCAAGACCCTCTTTCTCAATAAATTCGACACATCTTATAAGGAATGTTGGGATTTCATCTTTGTCCGAGATTAGTAATTTTCCAAAATGAGATTCAGTATTGTCTGTTAAGCCTTTGCAAGCTTGCTTCAACTTTCGTTTGTGTTTTTTCTCTTGTTCCTTTTCCTTTTCTTGCAATTTACGTAGTCTTGCATTGTCTTCTTTCAACCGACGTTTTTCCGTCTTTTCAAACTCTTTCAGAGATTTCGGATTAATATTAAATTCTGTCAAATTGTCTGTTCCAAACAAATTGATACTTTCAGGAACCATGGAATACTATACAAACAACTTTTATTAAAAAGAAACTACGTAAAAATTAACATATGCTTACATCTGGTGATTTATCGTTCTTTACAAGCTCATTGGTGCAATGTTCGGCCGATTTTTCTATAGAAAAGTAGATATGTGAATCTATGCATAAATAACTAACAAAAATTTGCCTTACTAGCATCTGACACAGCTCGATGATAATGTTGAGGAATCTCCGGTGGGCTTACATAGGAGCCAAAGAGTGGGACCCTTGGTGTTTGTACGGGGATGGCAACTTTCTTTTTCTTGGTTTTCTTGTTGGTCTGAGGTTTTTTATTAATCTTGTAGTATGAGCTATTCTGCTGACGCACTTTACGTTCGGTTGAACTTGCACAACTATCCGACTCGGTACAGTCTTAAAAAACACATATTTATTAAAAGTTTAAAGGCACCTTGGGGTCGTAGTACAAACCTTCATTTTCATAAATCTGTTCGTATTCAGCCAATTCCTCTGAATCATCTTCGTCACAATCAAGTTGAGTATGATTAAAATGCTGATATCGTTTTGAGCATTTATCAGCATCAGAAACTGGCAAAAACGTGTCACCTCCAAAATTCATTTTAGCTACTGCTTCACTTACGAGTTGAAAGTTTTTCATATTTAATTTACCGGGTTGCTACAATTCAAAATTATAAGCGTATTAATTATTGCACTTTTTGAGTATATATAAAAATACTGCGTACCTTTAATGTTTGGCTGGGGCCTTTTGGACGAATTTTATTTAAATTAGAATCAATGTGACGACGACCAGTTGTATAAGCATGGGTGGAACCACTAAAGTTGTTCCAAATGGAATTTTTGTTTAAATTTCTTCTTGGTTCATTTTTATCCTCCAGCCACTCTGCAAAAAAATAAGTAAATTTATAATATCACAACATTAGAACTATAATAATCGAGAGAGAGTTTTAAAACTATGAGAATAATGTCATATTAAAGAAATAATAATTAAGAACAAACTAAGATACTAAGAAATAAAACAGGGTAACTAAATGAAAACATCACAAAAAGTATAGTATAAGAAATGAAATCAAATAGATACCGAAATCATTTGCATATAAATTGTAAGTTTTTATATTTGATTGTTGCTATTTGGAAATCGTATCTGCCAAAACGTTTCAAGTGAAATAGATAAATTTTAGTGAAATACGATATTATACGTTATAGAGGAAGCAGTGTTTGCAGTACGTGATTCAGGCGGAAATTATTTTTTTATAAATATAGTTTTACAGTCAAAGCATAAGTTGTAAATATTCAAATTATTTGATAAGATAAAATATGATTGAGCATACTCAGTTTGTTTCTCAAGGAGTTCAGTTTGAGCTTTCAAAAAATTCCTCCCTCTAATTAACTGATTCTACAGCCATTTTCATAAGATATGAATAATTTTAAGTATTTTGTAAACTATTTCTAAAAGTCCGCTTCTAAAATATTAACATCTATATTTCCAATAAAGAAAACCATATTTTACATAAACATATTTTTTTAATTAAAATTTAATGTTTACTGTATTACCTAACAGTGTAATTATATGAATTTCATTCACAAAAATACCTTTTCGACGAATTTGTATGCTATTATATTTGGGTTTACATTAGAAATTCGCTATTTTGTACTTGAAATCAGGTTGTTGAAATTAAAATAAATGAAGTAAATTTGCTTGGCGATCAGTGAACTCGAATTTTGGGCACTAAATATTAAACTATCTAGCTTATAGAAATTTTATTCTATCTCTTACAAGAGTATGTATTTTGTGATATACTCGTTTATATGATTGTGTATGGAGGAAAACTATTTAAACAATGAAAAACAAAATAGATAAAGGAAAAAAATTGTGTGAAAAACAGTGAATAAAAACTTTTAAAATTCGCAAAATTATAATAATCGTTACAACAATGTACAATAAAACAAGCTTAAATCAACCTGCTTCATGTGTGGCCAATGAATCCTTTGATCCACTTACATCAGCTGCTTAATGAAGGCATGAAAAAATAATTAAGAGCATTAAATTTGCACAACTTTCAAATAAATAAAATAGATTACATGTTATTTCTTCCAAACTAGACTCGGAAGCCGATACGAATTGACTCTTATATGTACACGTTATGAGTTGATGATCAGGTGGAGCTGGCTCTGGAGGAGTTGTTGGAGGTGGGAAAATCTGAAACCCTTAATAGCAATTTAATAGTTTACTGAGTTTTCTAAATTACTCATTTTTATTGTATTGAATATAAACAGTATAAACTAACATATCGACGAACTTAACAAAAAAAAACTAAATCATGTAACTTAAATTAACTAACAGAGACTTCGAGATAAACAAACATATTTAAATTGATTAATTTACATAAGCAAAGTTAGCCACAAATCACGAGATCAGTAATCAGTATGCGTCATTAAAAGTTTTTATTTTAACGAAGTTACATATTGTGGATGAAAATTATTAGCAAATTAAATATATGTAA
This sequence comes from Bactrocera correcta, assembly GCA_027475135.1. Lineage (NCBI taxonomy): Eukaryota > Metazoa > Arthropoda > Insecta > Diptera > Tephritidae > Bactrocera > Bactrocera correcta. The sequence goes on from CM050327.1 coordinate 32,939,009, forward strand.
CTATGAATATCAGAATAAAGTGTCATATTTCCTGTGGTTCAGAAAATATTTTCTTATCAAATTAAAAAAGCTGACCGACCATTGGTACATATCTCGAAATAGTCCCAGCCAAACTGTGTTTTTTTTAAATATACACTACACTACACTCATTACTTTTAATTACAATTCCAATGTAATATCATTTTTTTTTTTTTTTTTGAAATATATAAATAAATCATGATGGTTTCAAACAAGAAAACAATTATCCAAATTATGATATTCCTTTACATCTCCCGAAAAAAATAAACCGATATATTTATAGAACATATGAGCACAACTAAAAATTTGTTTTAATATTGAATCTTCCTTTTGTATAAATCGGTCATAATACTCAATAATAAATAAAATTAAATGAAAATTATCATGTATTTAAAATGTCGTCGAATTTATATGTCTGATAAATTCATTGACTTCGATAGTTTTGTGATTTGTGGTGAGCTTTTACTTACAAAGTTAATCAAACATATATTCTCAACATCACTTACTTTGGTGATGGTGTTTCGGCTTTTCGTTGTCGTCGTAAATTTCATCTAAAGATATGTCTCTTTCCTCTGTATTTGTAAAAAGAAATATGCAAATCTTATCAATTACGGTAAAACTCAAAAAGTATATTATGTGTACATATTGCTAAAAAACAAGTTTGTCAATTTGTTTACAGATATAAAATGCAATGAAATTAATGTGATAATCCATATGTGACCTGGTATACGGAAAGGAGGCTTAAGTGTCAAAAAATCAATTTTCACTTTTTAGTTGATTCTTTTTAGTTGATTATTTTTAACAGCTGTTTCCCAGAAAACTAGTTTTCGCACGTTAGCTCCCTTTTCGCAGACCAGGTCACATATATGTATCTTTCGAAGAATATTTAACTTCAAAAAAAGAAACGCACACTATTTCAGTGTCTCTCTTATGTATATTACCAGGTTTTTGAAATATATTTTCTGTTCCATATTATATTTTTTAATATTATATATTTTTTATGTGAATTATACGTATATTTCATGATTTGGCAAACCAAGTGTAGCAATCTGGCGACTCACAAGTGAAGTTTGACATTTTTGATACATTTTGTCAGTTACTTAAAATTAATACATTTTCAAGCGATTATTTTTTCCAATTTTCATCATAGTTTATCTCAGCAACGTGCTTCGATAAACTTAACCAGTGTTATTGATGATATGGTTAATCTAATCGAGGTAATAGAACAGAACACTTCAAGATGAATTTCGTGTAGGTCGTCCAAAATCAGTTTTTGTCCCGGACTCTGCTGTGCTCAAAACTGATCGTCACGTGGTCGACCGTGGCACTGAGACAACTATAGGGTTTAGTGGGATCAGCAGACATTCAATATTACATGAACATTTAATTGTAGAAATTTTCTTCGCTTGGGATCCCACATAACTTTTTGATCGCTCAAAAAAGGTTCGTGTCGATTGGTTGTGAAAAATGTTTAAAAAAATACGCGCGATATCTCGAAACGCGTCTATGACAACGTGAGAAGTGATGAATCATGGATTTATACGTCTGAACCTGAAAGTAAACAGCAGTGGACTGTATTGGTGTTTCAAAATGAGCCGAATCCGACAAACATTTCGCGCACGAAGCACTTTCGAGCAAACGTTTGCCTGTTTTTATGGAAAAACTGAACATGTCGCAACCATACCACTTAAACAACGCGGATCAGTAAATTTGGCGTTGTACCATTTTTGTATCAGTTGTTTTTTAAGAAATTAAGGCAACCAAACACCAAAGACGTTCACTCTTCACTACGACAATGCGAGCTCTCACACATCGACTGAAACAATTGCATTTTTGAGCACTTAAAACATCGATTTGGTGAGTAATCTACCTTAAAATCTTGACTTGGCACCTCAATAACTTAGTCCGAAATAACGAAACGAAATAAACTAATAATATGTTCCCACCAAAAATTTTAAGTGATTAGTCGTTCTAACTGCCATTAAACAATTGTTTTCGCCATTTAAGAATTCAGAATTCTTTTAAACATTTTCCTTATAATGGAAGTAATGGACGCATTTTTTTATTTGGGAAATCGATTTTCAGATGAATTCAGTTTCATTGCGTTTAATTCATTTGTTTGTTTAAATTTTTTTCTCTTTGTAGTGTTTAAATGAGCTGTGATAATCTAATAGCTTTACATAGCTGACAAGTAGATGACGCAAAATAAGAGTCGCCCTGAGAGATTTAGAGTGGATAAATTTCAAATCACTTCGATGAAGTGGTTTTGAAGTGTCATTTTTGTATGGCGAAATCTTGTTAGATTTATAAGATTAATAGGATAACCCACTCAACAGCCGAAATCGTGTGATTAAGTGTCGGGCTGAACATGGTATAAGAAGTCAAGGTTTTTCCGCACCTGAAGAGACGATTAATGCGTTCAGAACGCATATTGTGGTGATATCTCAATCAGATTGGAAAAAGTGCTTCGAAAAGTACTTTATTTCTAACGCTTGTAAAAGTTTATTGCGATCGATGATTAAATTTTGTTGTTGTTCTCTAATGCGTGGTGTTCCCAAATAGAGAAAAGAGTGTTTGAAAAATAACCTATCTTTATATATAAATCATACAACTTGCAGCATTAATAAGATACATTCATCTCTTTCAACGCAACTAAATTTATGTAAATCGGCCATAAATTTACAGCCACTTCCAATAAAAGAAATAGTGTGGAATTATTCAATTTTTATAAATAGAAATTATAAAATTTTGTGTTAAACTTGAAAAAATAATTCTCTGAAACATATGAATCGATGAATAAAGGAAATTGGAAATATCGATTTGAAAGAGGTCGTCTAGAAGATAATAATCTTGCTGAATTGGTGGAAAATGTCCGTGCAATTATTGGTATTAATGCGAACTTTACTACGAGAATGTTGGTTGCCGAGATCTTAACTTATTTTCTTTAATTTAACATTTCTATTTCCATATTTTGGCTTGATTTCTCCTCAAAAATGATTTATTTTTATATATGTATATATTAGGGCGATTCAAAAAAAAATTTTTTTTCGATTGTTACTCGGAAAAATAGGTTCCTAGACACCTCTAAGAAAGCCTCTCCAAATATAAGTTTTTAATTGTAACGGGAAGGTCTTTCTACAAACAGTTTTCTATTTTTTCTTATTATCAGATAGAAAAATTTATATCTCGCTTCCAACTACCTACTTGAAAAAATATCTAGTTCCTTAGATTTTGTAAGAAATTGAATGCTCTACAAAAAAGGTCTCCTATGATTTTTTCGTAAACCCAACCCTTCAGTTTCTTCAAGTTTGATTATTTTTGGGAAAATTTTTTATTTCTTATTATTTTTATAACTCAATGAAAAAAAAAATATTATGAATGATGGTCTCCTATAATTTTTCGATTAAGTTAAGCGTTTACGAGATATTCATCGTTAAACAACAATGGGTGGATTAAAAAAAAAAAAAAAATTTTTTTGGTACTCTGAAAAATAGGTTCCTAGACACCTCTAAGAAAGCCTCTCCAAAAACCTAATAGTTTCATCATTCATAATGATTTTTTTATTGCGTAATAAAATCCATAAGAAATAAAAAATTTTCTAAAAAAATTAAACATTAACTATTAATATCTTTTAAACAGTTGGGTTTACGAAAAAATCAAAGGAGACCTTTTTTAGGGCATTCAATTTCCTACAAAATCTAAGAAACAAGATGTTTTTTCAAGTAGTTGGAAGCGAGATACAAATTTTTCTATCTGATAATAAGAAAAAATAGAAAACTGTTTAAAGGAGGACCTTCCCGTTACAATTAAAAACTCATATTTGGAGAGGCTTTCTTAGAGGTGTCTAGGAACCTACTTTTCCGAGTACCAATCGAAAAAAAAAATATTTTTTTTGAATCACCCTAATATATGTATATATTTTTCCAAAACCACTATTTAAACTAGTTTATTTACCCATTTCCAAATTCTTTCATTTTTTTCGAAATTAACTGCACGCATTTGCAACCACAACTGCTACGAAGTAGTTAACCTAACTGGCGCAGGACTGAAAAGCGTAATATTCATATCGACAATACTAAATTTTAAAACTTCAAATAAAACGCAGTTAAGTTTAAAATCGGAATACGGGCTTATTTATCTGACGAATTCAGAGATTTACAAGTTTATAATGCGTGGACCGCTTTGGAAAATGAAAAAAAAGTATTTAGATCGGAATAGTTAAAGAATTCTAGTCCAGTGTCAAAGAGGACACCAAGTATTGCATCATTTAAAAAATACCGTTATTATTGCTTTACGCGGCAGTGCGGTGTGAAAATATTATTGCGTCGATGGGCACTTAGAAGCCGTCATTAATAATATTTGCAAAAAATTATCTGTCACGAGGGCTGTTTGAGAAGTCAGTGGTGAATTGTGGAAAGTATATGAGTTTTACGAAAAAATGACATTAGCTAATTCTTCGAGGTTACGTTTTCCTAATGAGGAATCTCAGGTTAGGTTGATGACAATTGGGTCCTAATTCTTCCTAAAAGCACGAAAAATACTTCAACTAAAAAAATTAATCCGAAGGTTAATTGTCTTCACGTTTCTAACCTATAAATAAGTACGGAAAGTTCAAGTTCGGGTGTAACCCAACATTTCGTCCGAAAATTGCATCTTCCAAGCACCTAAGGCGCGGAAATACCTTCAGGTGCATACGTTTTGTTAGTTTTATGAAGTCTAGGGTAAGTAACTCATATATTTGCCGTTATATGCGGTATAAAGTCATCCGGAAGTTCGAACATCTTTTCATGAGGCATAGGGGGACTAATGGAAGCATTAACCCGATTAACACACAGATATACCACATCAAGAAATTATTCTCTCTGAATTTCAATTTTAAATCCGACACATTCACCAATATTTTCGGTAAAAAGTCAACTAGTTATAGGTACTGGAGTAATATTCAATACCTATGGGCTTGAAAGATGGAGAAGTTCTCGCAAGTGAGGAAAGTTATCTGAACGTTATTCACTTAGGAGTGGTCAGAAACGCCAGCTTTTTCATATATCTCAAGCAGCTCACGACTTATAGTTTTATACGTGGGTAGGCAGAAAAACATTCGTTTGAAGGCGAGCTAATGTGAAAAGACGAAACATCCCTCCACAGAGTTGTGTGCTGGCTTTGGGAGCCGCCACGTAAAAAAAAACCCCTTCAATGAAAAGATTTTCTTCTTTCAGCCTCGGATGAGAGAAGAAAGAGTATACAGCTGCTGGCGTACGTCGATGACATTGACATCATTGGCCTCAACAACCGCGTCGTTAGTTCTGCTTTCTCCAGACTGGATAAGGAAACATAGCAAATGAGTCTGATAGTGAACGCGGGCGCAATGAAATATCTCTTGTAATCAAAAAAAAAAAAAAAAATACTGGGCTCCCACGACACTGTCATTAATTCGAAGTCGTAGATAATTTCGTTTATCTTGGAGCCAGTATCAACAACAATGTCAGCCGCGTAATCCAACGCAGAATCACTCCAGCTCTGAAAGTATTCGACATAGTATCCGTCGGGAAAACAGAGGAAGACCTCCACTCCGTTGGAAAGACCAGATGGGGAACGACCTGACTACACTTTGAATCTGTAATTGGCGCCAAACAGCGAAAAAGAAGAATTGTTGGTGCGCTGTTATAAACTCCGCTATAACCGCGTAAGTGGTGTCTACCCTAATAACGAAAAATAAGTGTTTTTTTTTTTGGGGTTTGGACAATTTTTGGCCATATGATGGCATACTCTAAAGGAATTATTGGTTCAAAGTTTTATCCAGTTATATTAAAGCACCTTGATGTGCACGCCCGAAAGGAAAGTATAGCATGGAATATAAAATTGTGTTATACAGGAAGTAAGGTGGATGTAGTCGGATTTCGTCCATTTTCACACTATAACATAATAATGGCAAAGTAATGTTATGAATAAAATATGGTTTATATCAGTTAGACGGGTCTTAAAAAATGTTTGTTTCAACTGAAAATGGGAAGTGCCAAGCCCATCTTCAAATTTTTCCCTCGGCTTCATTAAAACCCTATTATATCATATCGGGGATACAATTTAATGTCTCTAGCATATTTAGTTATTGATTTATCACCCGTTTAGTAGTACCGTTTAAAGGGGGGCGGAAAAGGGGAGTCCGATTACATCGATTTTTTTGGATTGTAGATGGGTGTGCTAATGGTACCTAACTTCGCATTATCAGTTGACTTTTTGTCACATACATATATCGGCTAATGTGCAGGTTTAATATAAAGTTTTACCAACATCTATGTAAAAGTACTTCGCGGTTTGATCCGTACATTTTGCAAGAACGTAAAATGTTCGGTTGCACCCGAACGTTGGTATTCTTGCTTGTTTATCTACCGATTTGGCCTTATCTTAGTTCTTAGGGCCCTGGATATGTGCTTAAATTTGTTAGACCGGAAGCACCTTTTGTTTAGAGGAGTGGGTTATTGAAAGTTTAGGATGATTTTTCGTTCAGTAATTTAAATATCTCTTCAGTAATAATTGTCCTTACTAATCGATTTAGACCACTATGAAAGCACTGCTTGATAATTGTTAAAAAATTATTTACGAAATGGTTTCCTGCTTAATGCGCAAATTAAAACCAGCAAAAATTAAGATTTAATAATCTATCAATGAATAACGAATGACAAAAATATTTTAGTCTGTTAAGGCGAAAATTAAATTATATTTTGGACAAAACCTAAGCAGCCTGTTTCCCTTTGTTTTCTAGTCTGCCTCTAAATTTATTTAAAGGTCACATTTAAATAAATTATATTATTTATAAAGCTGGTTATATGAATATATAATAAGTCCAGCTTTTTATTTTCTTATGCCAAATAGACTACTTCAGTAGTATATTAACTAATATAGTTAAACAAGTTTTTTGCATATACTGTTAAAGTTTTAGATTTTCGATAAAGTTTGTTTATACCACAATTTTTATATCGTATTCAGGAAAGAAAAGGCTTACCGTTTAGTGAATTCAAAGATCTAGTTGGTAACATTTCATAGTTTTCACTTCCAGATCCATCCGTACCCATAGTGCTAGATAACATATAACTTTCATGTCGTGGTGGTGGTCGTGGAAGCTGATTGACTGAATTCTCTAGCGTGCCTTCTCCAGAATCCAATGTTATTGACTCTTCCACATGCAAATTTTCAACTTCATATTTATTTTCCCAAACATTTTTCAAAAATGGAGTATAGAAAGCGACTAAAATGATAAGCAAATTATTATTGAAAAATACACAAAATCTATATCAGAGCAATAACACACTTACACTTAACATACTGATCGGCAGAAAATGTCATGAAATTGCCCTTACACCTGTCAGCTAATGAATTTCCTTCTGTTATTAGAAATTGACAAATTTCACTATTGAAAAATGCATTTGCACCTCCACTCTCCGTTACAGCAATTATTTGTAATGGAATATTCGAGTTTTGTACAGCTAAAACACTAGAAATGCATAGAAGTAGCTATATTAATAATAATAGTAAATATAAAATTCGAAAAAACTTGTTAGCTGAGAAAATGTAATTCAAATGTTGTTTACATAGTATTAGTCTTTCTCAAATAAGCACATATTGTTTGTAGTTATTGATATATATATATTTTTAATACCATGTTGCATAATTACATTTTTCATAAAATCTCTTTTATTAATTTTGATTATCGAAAAAAGTACCTTAAATTTGAAAGTGATGATCGACGTTTTCCAGAATAAAAATAAATATATCCATGAATTAATTCCTCACGATATTGGTTTATTCCGTGATAAGATGAAAGAATGAATTCAATTCGCTTTTTTGAATCTCCTATAAATACGTCAATCAAAATGGAATGTTCTGACGATTTACAGTTTGTCGATTCAGCTATTAGCGGGTTTATAATATTTTCAATATCATATTGATCCCCACAAAACATACAAACAAGTATTCTTAAATCAATATGATTTGAGGAATACGAATCAAAATTTTTCATCTCTGAAAGTCTTAAGGATAGAATAACAATGTTAAGAATGTCGTAGACATATTTTTGTTGATTTTGTTGATGATCAATAAAATCGCAGTGTAGCATTTCAGATAATCGTAATCCTTCATTACGCAGGTACTCAACTTCGTTTTCTTTCAGATCCTGAGGTTGATACACCAAAACGATAGGCAAGTTCTCAAATTTGTCTTCTAATTCCAAATTACATAATAAAGTGCGCTCCAAGTTATCTTTCAGCGTTTCAAACGACTGTTGATTTGAGTACACACAAATTAACCCTAAAATCGAAAATAATATATTAAAACATACATACATACATACATACTGTTACGGACAATAAAATAGAATCATTCATGGTTTTAACTTTCCGTTCTAAAAAAATATGAGTTTAATTTAAATTCAGAACTAATATATTTTTATTATTTACTTCATGTCAAGTGCTATTGGTATATATTGGTAAATATTGAAAAAGAGCAAACAAAGGTAAAATACATATTTTAAAAATTCGGAGGACAAAAAAATAGAATCAAAATATCTCACATTACAAAAAGTATTTTTTTTATGAACTAATAGAAAAATTGTTAGTACTTTGTAGTGTACGCTTTATCGTCTAATACAGATGCACATCTTCTAGGTACAGACCTAATTAGGCTACGGAAAGGGTGGAGCGGAATACCAGACTTCAGAGACCTTCTCTGAGAGTTCCGCCGTATTTTTCGGTTTAACGAATCTAATATTTTTTATAATTTTTCGATTGGATTCAGATCTTATGATTGCGCTGGATAACGCTAACACCAAATTGTCAAAATGCAAGGCGAATTCCATTCAGCGTATGGAATTATGACCTCATCTAAAATTTTAACGTATACGTATATGGCGTCCACGTTTTCAAATATCCAAAAAATAGGTCCCACGCCACACTATGAGAAAGAACTGGAAGCCATTATATTGGCGCCACGGCATTCGAATGGCTTAGTCGTGTAGCGGACGCACATTTCTTTTCTTTTGGACGTAGGAGATTCACCCAATTGTCATAACCTCTTAAAATAATTTTTCATTCAGACCATAGAATGCCGAACCATTTTTATACTCTTGCAACCAGTTGCTACAGAGTATTATAGTTTTGTTCACCTAACGGTTGTACGTATCACCTAAAACTAATCGAGATAGATATAGGGTTATACAAGGTGCGTTCCAAAGTAGACAAGACTTTTTGAATCTAGCGCGCCCTGGTGACGCCATATACTCGTATGTATATGTCGACTGGTGCGTTAGAATCTGCTATCATTATCGGTTGTCCAGTGAGAATTTCATGAAAAGTTGAAGTTTATTGCGTTTTAAATGATGAAACAAGTTTATGGCGATGATTGCCTATCCCATAGCAGAGTGCATGAGTTTCAACGTTTTCAAAGTGGTCGTGAGGACATAAATGCCGAAATCATCATTGAAATTCATGGAAATGGAATTCAACTTCGCCAAACATCGATTTATCGCATTTGGACCGAACAGTTGGGCTTACGAAAGGGTTGTACACGGTTTGTTCCGCGCAAATTGGCTGTCGACCAAAAATTGCCCAGAATCCAATGTTCAAAGGACATCTTTAACCGATTATTTGGCCCCCAAAAATCACATTTTAACCATTAACCATTCTCCGTATTCACTTGACTTCTTCCTTTTCGGAAAAATGCATTTGCCCATGAAAGGAAAGCGCTATGCAGACGTCTTGTTTACTTTTGAAAGCACCTACTACATATATAAATGATCAGGGTGACGAGAAAAGTTGAAATCCGGTTGACTGCCTGTCTGTCCGTCCGTGCAAGCTGTAACTTGAATAAAAATTGAGATATCTTATTGAAACTTGATGAGCAGGTAGATGGGCGTAATCGGATCACTGCCACGCTCACAAATCACCATTAACGGAAAACCTATAAACTAAGCACCTAATTAAGATATAAAACTCATATTTGGCACAGGAGATCGCAGTGGGAAAGGGCAGCTGTGGGAAATAAGTTTTGAAAAAGTGGGCGTAGCCTTAAGCTTAAGCTTAAGCTACAACAACCAAATTCCCCTCAGCGCAAATACTACAAAAACTTCTACCTATAATGTGAAAATTGATGAAAATACCGTTTACTCCTCATATAACGGTTCTGTTCAAAACTACTAAAAGCGCGATAAATCAATAACTAAAAGCGTCAGAGACGTAAAAACTTTCCGCCGGGATGGTATGAGAAACCTTTATGGGAGCCGGTGTGAAAATTGGACGATGGGCGTGGCACCATCTACTTTTTGGTGAAATCTCATATCTCGGGCCCCGACTGAACGATTTCGACAAAATTTGATGCGTGGCATATTTTATTATGTCACGTTGTGAAAATAAGCGAAATCGGACAATAACCACACCTACTTCCCATATAGCCCAATTTTAAATTTTATTTGATTCGCTCAGTTTCGAGTACGCAAATCAAGAAGCAATTAATATAACGCGATTAAACTATGCACGAATAATGTCCTTAGTATATGCCACCTTATGACCAAAAATCCAACAAAAACTCTCCTAGGTACCGAATATTTAGAACCCATATACATAGTTGACTTTTGTTAGAAAATATCGATCAATGTCTGAGATATATAACTAAAATTCAAGGATAGTACTTCTCGTACAATGATTATGTACTGTGATACAGTCTCAAGTCTCTAAATTTGAGATTTTGAGTTAGAGACAATTTTTGAGACTTGAGACATTATTCAGAGATGTTTCTACACTTGAATGAAAATAAATATGTCGATAACAAATATTAAATTTTCTATACCATAGTTAAAAAACATAATTACCAATAAAAAATAAAAATATATGTTGGCTTTGTTTCATAATATTTACGAAATTTATGTAAAATTGATTTATTTTTAACCTTTTCGTGTTTAAGTTGCTCTCAAAATATAAAAAAAAAATGACAGACCAGACACTAACTGTCAGGTCTCAAAATTGAGGCAATATTTTGAGATTAACTGACTGTTACTGTAACTGACTGTAATAGTAACTAGTCAAAAATTGAGACTTTACCTCAAATTGTCTCAAATAGAGCCTAGACTGGTTTCAGAATCCCGCTATTAGTCCCAATATATCTAATATAAAGATAATCTAACTTCCGGGTGATTTTGTACCGCATATATCGGCCAAAATGTGAGTTATCTCAATGAAAATAAGCTAGCGTGTTTTACACATAACGGTGTATATTTGGGCCAAAAGTAAAAAATAAATTTGAGCGAAAACTTGACTTACCACCCCATATAACTAATATAAGGATGAACATCCGACTGACTTTACTCCATATGATTAGTTTTTTAGTAAGTGACACGTTATTAGCTTGTGATATTGGGAAAAAAATTGATAAAATTTGTTTGATGCTACCCCAACTTCCACATACTACACATAATGGTTTTCGTTTTTCTAACAAACTTTATGTGTCTGTCAGCATATTATATTATTATACATAGTATGTATACGTATATAAAATTGCTTGGATTTCGATCCAAAGGTTGACGTTTTACATCTTAAGATATTTCCCTTGCTTTAATTCCTGAAAGTTTTAAGAGTATAAAATGTTCGGTTGCACCCGAACTTAGTCCTTCCTAACTTGTTTTTTTTTTTTTTTTTTTAATTTTGAGCTCGAACCTAATTGATGTGTCGTTTTGCAAACTGATTTCATCCATGAAGTATTCTCAGCATTGGCATCTTTTTGGAGACATCTAATTCTTATTGAATGGCTGCAGCGGCCTTAAACGGATCGCACATCGACAATTTTGCAATACTTGTATTTTGATCGAACCTTTTTCGAAAATTTTAAGGCATGAAACACAGATTTTTGGGACATATTCAATATATTTGCAATTTCGCTTTACGTGTGACCCATTCTTTGCAAATTTTGGACAATGTTTAGCTCGATCTATTTTTCTACATAAATTCAAAAACGACACAAATATTCATTGCACAGATCTAATTAAGTTAATATAACGCTTAATATTATACTTTTTAAATTAAATGTTTTTTGTTTATGAAACCGTTTCGCTATTGATTCTATTATATTATCATTAAACACAAGGCACACTATTTACACTTTTTAAATTACAGTTAACTGTAAAACTCGACAATGCTATCCTTTCTTATTTTTTTAAAGTACATATAATAGCCTCTGATATTTTGCTTATTCCAAAAAATTTTACCATTGTTCCAAAACAAAACTTTGATTATATTTTATTGTCCGTAACGGTATATACATATACTATACATAATTATATATTGACATATAATAAAAGCTAGAAGACTTACCACTCGAATGTACATCAATTGACTTAAATGCTTCCATATCTCCATTGGCAATGCGATAATTTAGGTAATAGGTTTGGTTCTCATAAACATATTCCCCTTTTGATCCCGTGCACATTCGAATATCATTGAGCAAATCACTTGCAAGATGTTCGGATCCTACTATTAATAAATTTAAAGTTCTGTCGGAGTTCGAAGACTTCCAGTTGCTGGAATTCTTCTGATTTGGCGACTTGTCGACCAAGCATTCATCTACCAAACTATCAACGCAATTATGGAAGAAGGGACAATGCTCGCGTATGGGGCAGTGTATAAAGCCCAAATGTTGAAATAGAATCACCCGTCTCTCCTGATCAAGTCTGTCTAATATTTTATACCTGAAAAATTTGTATATTTAGAAGAAATTTGCAATTATAATTGGGTCAAACCACGTCAAGTGGTCCATGAAAATTTCGCAAAATCTCCGATTTTGAAAATTATCAGTTCATTATGAAGGGGATCAGACACATACCCCGTGATATAAATATTTCGTCAAAATTCTTTTTTCTTGTAAGCCAAATAACGAAACTGTTCTTTATAATTTAAATATGAATTTAATTCGTTTATGCGGTCAGCACGCCCATATTTGACGAATACTATGCAAAGTTAAAGCAGAGTACGCGAGTATTTCGATAATTATTACCATACAGTAAGGGACTAGACTGTTCATGAAATATGAATATGTGTTATAAAAATAATATTGTATAAATATTTTTATGCTGTCTATGGTGCATGTTATTATTATTAATTAATATTACTTTGACAATAATTTTTCTAGTAACGGAACTTGACAAATTTCGTTGAAGCGAAAATGTGAGAAATAAATTAAATATTATCTTTCTAGTTCTTTTAAAGAAAATATATACAATAATTTTAAATTTTTTGGTTATGTTTAATGGGAAAAGCTGTAAAATCTTTCATCAGGAAGAAGACATTGAAAATGATGTTTCCTATGGAAAATTTTTTTGAAAATATCAAATATGCCTCGGTTTCATTTACAAAATGAAAAAACAATGTAATTTTTTAGTTCCCTAGAAGACTGATGGTCGTCCAAAAAGATTATCTCCGACAATAGCAATAGCCAGGCGCTTAATCGTGTCTGGTGCTCTGCGGTAGATACTAATAAAATTATTAAGGATGTTCATGGGGTTAATTTCTATCACAAAACAATGCGAAAATAAATAAACATAGTCTGAGTGGCTAGAGTGTTAATAAATGAGCAATTTTTAAGCCAAAAATATCGTAAAGCAGATTTAAAATTCGCTAAAAAATTATGAACATTTTACCGTCGATGACTCGATGAAAATCTCTTTGTCAGATGGAACTAAAATTAACCGCATAGGGTCAGAGGAACGCTGAATCCCAACATATGTCAATCGTTGAAATTTGGTGGAGGATCACCCTTGGCGTGTGGCTGTTTTCATGGCAGTGAGCTAGGTCTAGCATCCTATAGGAAAAATACTTTCCAAGTCTTGACATATTTGGGTTCGAGCATGGACAAGTCCATATATTCTTGAAGACAATGACCTCAAGCGTACCGCAACATAACAACTAAATAGTTTTCATGCAATGCGATTTAAACTGCATTATTGACCTACCGCCCGATAGAGCCTTGTTTGAGATTTTGTGAACGGTTTGGTGCTGTATTTCTATAGATATTCTATAACTAAAGTATTATAAATAATTTACCTGGAATCGTCCTGTATAAGATCTGTAATTGCCCGAACATCTTCTTGAGTAATAATATCAACATTTTTAAACTGCTGAAAGAATTGTGCGTTTTCTAACAATAGTTCTATAAAGTTTTGCTTGCTTTTCTCGATAATTTCATCTTGATGAATGTCATAAATTTGTTGGCAATCATGTTCTGATAAAGCTTCAAAGCATTCACGACCCATGAAAAGCACGCGCACCTCTGATAGCTGTTTACCTGGGGTTACAAAACCGGATTCTTCCAATAATAGTTTAAATTGATGCTTCCATCTAGGACATTAAATACAAGAGATTAATATTTAATTAATATATAATAAAAGATAAAATAAAATTAATAATATTACAGATATGGAATTTGTAAATTATCGTTGTGATTGTTGTAAGTAGAATGGAAGCAATAGAAATATTTTCAATATTTCAGATTATTTACAATAAACAGTCTTAACAGACTTACCCAATTTTTTTCTTATCTTGCTGCACCGCATTAACATAATTTCGAAATATTGTTTCCGCTTCTGGAGTATCCAATACATCGAATGGAATACGAACTTCGTCTTCGGTTTCTTCCATATCAACTAATTCAGTCCATGAAGCTTGAGGGCACTCAAAAAAATGCCGATCAAAATCAGGATGGCTTCTCAATATGCCTTTGGCATTTCCCCAAATATTTTCATCTACTGTACCCAAAGAACTTATGTCGGGTAAAAGATACTCCAATACACTGGCAAACTTATCAATATACTCATTGAGTTTCTTATTTAAATGATCATCACGAAGCTTTTTCATATGACGTCTGAAGAGCTTTTGACCAGCTTCTACACCAAAAATATTTAAGAATTCTGTCCATTCTCTGTACTGTGCTAATATTTTGGATCCCTGCGACCAAAGCACATGGTAATCAATTATTTGGTTACGAATTAGTCTGGTGACAGCTTCAGATCGTGTGTCCAATAGTTCTTTTCGTGATTTCGCAGCCTCATAGTATGAAGTAATTTTTACTCGACTTTTCACTTTGTCTATAGTTTGAGCAAGAAGTATAAAAGCTAAATCTATATTTATAGATTCATGAGAGGATGTTTCGACCAATTGAACCAAACCCTTATATTCCTTACGCTGGCAAATTTTTTCGGCCTCTCGTATATAAATTTCATTGGAATCGTCGTTTTTAGTTGTAACGAGCACAACTGGTTTCTTGTTTTTCAATATATTTACTATGACATTGTGAACAAAGTCAACTTGCTTTTCAACCGGTCGATTTGGCACAGGACTCACATCAAATACCACAATGAAACCATCTATACTCAGTCGGCCTTCGGGCATTATTTTTTGTTCATACTCCTTCTCGATCCCCAATTGGTTTTTACATATGTACATAAGCTTTTCCGCTGAAAACACCTTAGTGGCAATACAACGCTTGTAATATGGTTCCATTTTCCCAACCTTAAACGGTTGGAATGTGGAATCATCCATAAACTCCGTCTGTTCAATTATTTGGAAATTATAATCCACTCCATCTTCCGTGGTTTTTCGCACATCTCCCCAATATAAGAAGTGATCATTGTTAACAATTCGTCCACTAAAGTCACTCTACAAATGAAACACATTTATAACATATTATTATATGCCTTCTTTTGGTTAGCTACCTGACTCAACACTGATATGTGATCAATAAAGTAATCATCGGCCATCGGACGAATGAATCTGTTGCAGAGACATGATTTTCCAACACCAACTTGACCCCTATCCTTTTCAGTCCCCGAAAGACCTATTACGGACACATTAATCTGTTTCATGATTCACCTGTTTAAGAATTATACAACAAATATTTCAAAAAATAATGAAATAAATTCGGTTTAAAATAATTTCTATGATGTACGCATATACATATATGTAAATATTTAGACATTCGAGGAATATTTTGAACTGCATCTGCTTCTTCTATTGCAGTAAAATATATTTATAAAAATACATATCTATATATGTGCCCATTCCTATAACCAGTCGAAATGATCCCAAACTCTTTCGGTCCTTAAATTCAACAGTATTTTTCAAAATTATTCGGAAAATGTTTCTGCAGGTGCAATAACAAAAAATAAATAATATAAAGAAAATAAAAATATTGTGCATTAATGACACGTATGCGACTTTGTATTATTTCTGGTAATTTTTATAAGCATAAATAGCGAAAAAGTTAGGAATAGCAATTTAAATTTATCCTGCTTTCCACGCCCGTTATCTTCGGCTCAGGCACTAGCAATCATATGGGTAATAAAAAAACAAAAACACTGAACCGAATGTTGGGATGTTAACTTATTTTGCCGACCACTGTTTCATCGATTTGTTTTCAAAACCAACATATGTAAAGTTTAAACTCAAATATTTTTAAACTTTTTAAAGTCAGTGTTTAGAATGAACAAAAAAAACATTTGATTTTGCTTTCGTAATAATGTAAGTTACTAAGCTTATGCCGTCACCCAACATTTTGTTGTATGTGGAAAACATTTTTTGTTATTGAAACTATAAAAGGTTGTATCATTCTTCTACCATTGGGAAATAAAAGCCAATTTAGAACCGAGGCAGAAAATTGTTGATATTCAAGTTCGTTATCTGGTTTTTAAGAGTAACAAGTAGAAAAATACATATAAACATAACTGTATGTAGGGCAAAATTGAATCACAACTTTTGAAAATATTAAAGGATAATCAACATAAATTGCATAAAACCCCGCGTTAACTGTAAGAATATTTCATCCATTAAATGCTCCCAAAATAAAACATAAAATTTTTAAAATTTGTTAATAAGCCAGATTAGAACAATCAAAATGTTTATGCATTTAGTTTTATATAATGTCGTACTTGACGTATTTATAAAGAAAACAATATTTGAAGTGAAGGAATTGAATTGACTTTCGTACTCTAGTATAAAGCAATTCAGCATCCAATTTTTATTATATACATATATGTATAAGTACTTCGCATATGATAACGAATGGAAGAGCCAGAAGTTGGGCAGAACAAATTGTAGATGGTAAAATAGAAATGCTATTTCATCAGTATCAAAATCACCGAAATGAAAAGGAGTTTTAGAAAACTACAAATGCCAAATGTAGTTGATACATTCTCTAAGAAATTTAATGGTAATTTGAAAAAATATTTTTTAATTTAAATAAATTCATCCATTATGTACATAAAGCTCAGTTATTAATTGTCTGAAGTGCATAGTTTTTAATGCTTGTGTGAATAATCATTTATTTCCGAAAAATTCAACAAATATACCAAAAGGAAGTATGCTACAGGTAAATTTATTAAGAGTACATACAAACGAGACTTTATGTGACACCACAGGACTGCCTTTAGCTCAAAATGAACAATGCATTTTTTTACAAACCCGTTCTTGCGCACAAGTCACAGGTTTTAAACATCCAGACACGAATATCTTTTGCAGATATTTTTCAAGTAATTTTTACTAATTTTCTTCGGCTTACTCAAAGATATATAATTATTGTAATTTTTAACGTTTACATATGTATGTACATAGATTTAAGTATTACTGCTTACACTTATTATAAATTAAATTGCACTATTTACGACTGCTCTCCTTGGACACAGCCTTTATAATTACAAATATTTAACAGCGCCACTTTTACAGTATTATTTATAGTAAAATAGACTTTGAGAAATATTTATAAAATTTTATAAAACCTTCTACCGAACTAATACTCAATTGATGGCATTACAGAATTTTTCACTCTTCATCACATTTACGCCGCCCAGTGAAAACAAATATGTCCGAATTTAATCCGAATAAAAGTACCTGTAAGAGACTTGCCACACTTTTAAACCAATAAAATTTTTAATAAATTTCCACATAGAGATGGCGCTGTACGAGGTTAGTAAACCAAGAGCAGAGAACGTAAAGCAGTCTATACTTTACGTTCTCTGATCATAGTAGGGAATTCACCATATTCGCTGCTATTTAGCAGAATTGAGCCCGTTCTCTGGCAGAAATATATGTGAAATGACTAAATACATGCGAGAATATATAAAGAGAACTGTTTTGAGGCAAAATATGCAAAGTCACACAAAGAATGTAAAAAAGCATTATCTGAATGACATATGCATGCTTATATTGTATTGTAGGAACCATTGTCACATATGCGTGATTATTTTGTGTTATAAGAACCATTGTTTTCCAAAAAATGGTAAAAATTTTATATTATAAAATTAAATAAAAAATAATTTTAAATAAATTATTATTTCAAAAATTACATTAATTTCGACTATTATAAAATGAACTTAAATGTGCTCATATAAATACTTCCATTCATTCCTTTCATTTTTTCAAAGAAAATTGATGACCTTCATGAAATATGCATATTCGCATGATTTCGTTATCATTTCCACATTTGTACCAATAGAATTTCTATTGCATATACATACATACTTATATTATTTCTTTGGCGCATTTGTATGTTTACGAAAGCAAATGCCAGCCACATACATATGTACATACATACATTCATAATAACAAGTGCCGCACGCATCTCCTTTGTCACAACATTGGTAAAAAATCCAAGCTGTGCCGAAAAGAATAAACAAATGACCGCCGAGTGTCACCGCTTCCCTTGCCCAGAGAACTTAAAAGAAGAATCTGCGTCGATATGTATTCATGCTCATACGTATACATACATACATACATACATACTTACGCACGTTGGACGACGAAGCTGCTACAGGGGCAAGGCAGAGAACTTAAAAGAGAACTTCGTCATCCAACGTGCGTAAGTATGTATGTATGTATACGTATGAGCATGAATACATATCGACGCAGATCTTTGTCACGGAAAAATATTTTAGACAAATATTGTAAATCGACAACTCCTATGTTGCCACTTTTCTTACTTCTTTCTTAAAACAAACACCAGAAGATGTTCAATTTATGATTTTTAGCTTTTGCCATGAAATAAAAGGCAAAAAGCAAAAATAAATTCTGTCGAGATTCGAACCCGTTATGCTCATCGTGGCTTTTCAAGCGCTTACCGCCAGCACCACCATTGACACTTACATCGCGTTGTCCTAATCATGGTTATGCATGAAAGTCCGTCATTACACACGGCAACAAAAGTTGCTAATTCTCGGGCGATTCTCTTTTGCTGTCGCCCATTACCTTCACACGAGCAACTTGTGTTGCGCAACTCTGTTCGAGTTTTTTTCTCATTCTCTTTCACTTTACTTTAACCCATTGTCTACTCTTTATTTTAACCCATTGTCGTTTCTTTTTCCTTATAGGTATTTGGGCCGCTCTATCACATATATTAATCAGTTCTGTCAATTAAGAAATACATTTTATTTATAATTCAAAATTAAAACAAAGATTATATGACAGACTTTCACATATATCACCCTTTTCACTATCGTCTGAATCAACTTGTATGGCTTTCTCCATACATTTCACAATATCTTTAATTAATTTGATTTTTTTGTCATACTCCATTTTCTAAAATATTTATATTATATTATGTGTATCTGTATACATATTTGCAAATTACTTACCAAAAGATGAAATTAAATTTTTTAAATATATTCAAAATATTAATTTCAAAAAAATATACGCAAATGCAACTATGTACTACGAAAGAAAGGACACGAATGCCGAAAAACGTCGCAGCGAACTGTTACGAATAAGAACACAAAGCGAGTTGCTGAACACTGGAAACTCGGCGCGATTCTCCTCTCCTCGTCGCCCCCTCGCCTATAAACCAAGAGTTGCCGCAACTAAAGTTGCCGTGTGTAATAGCAGAGAAAGAGATACTTATGTATACAATGGATCGCCGATTGTTACCACTTTCGATGCTGCTGGAACAGCATCGCCTATAAGGTGGGGTAATTATGTATGCCAGTGGTCGGCATTTCATAGCACAATTGTGCCCTCTCACTTCACACGTATTCTTACGCTCTATCGTTTAGTCGTTGGCGAGACAGCAACGACATGGATAATATGATACGAGACTCTTTGAATCGAGAGAGAGCTGTCAAAACTCGCATTTTTTATAACATTTGCCAATGATGCCACTGCTGAAAAATATTAGATTGGGCATTTTATAAACTACTTTTGGGCATTTTGCAATTTCCACACTACCACTGAGGTATGCAAATAGCGCGTTACCGATATTATTTTTGGGTGCTCGGTTCCCCAGTAGGCCTATATCACCCATATAAACATAAAAAATATATATATATATGTACATATTAAAAATAAATACATAGTTAAGAAATTAAAAGAATATATATAAATATCAGAATCCAAAACAATTCATAAAAATATCACAATGTGTTTGCTACATAGTACTAATATGTAGATAAATAAATACATTTCTTATAACTAATGTAACAATTTAAAATAATAAATGAACAGAAAAACAAAACAATTCATAATGTAACAAATTAATGTAATAAAAAAACAGAAAAACAAAACAATTCATTTAAAAATATCACAAATTGAAATATATGTATTCAATACATATATATTCTTAATTGATGTAACTTAAAATACTATTTACAGAAATATACATATACACAATGCCAAAGTTTCCCAGAACCCAGTTTTAAATAACAAAATATAATTAAAAAGACGAAACAAGAAGCCGAAGAATATTAGGATATAAAATTATCTCGAAAATATTATATTTATGTACAAATTTTGAAGCTATTTTTTTCTAAAAATCCTACATATGTGATACACATAATATTTTTGTTTTATAATGAGGTCTACTAAGATTCCTATTGAAAAACTTAAGGGCGAAAAATATACGAATCCTAATATATAATGCTAGATTAGCATTACTGTCGCTTTTATTACAACATTTATAGGGGCTGACATGCTTCATTTTATCGAATAATAACTGCCCTACGCCTATCCTGTGACAAATGCTATCAAATTCCCTAACAAAAATTATTTCCATTTCTTTTAAGTAATCTAAAAATCCCTGAGGTGGCTTAATTAAATTGCATCTGTCAATTTGCCTTTCTTGCGTAAAGAGAAATTCGACTGAAAAGTCATCTCCTAAATAAGGTAAGGGTTGAGAGCAAGTGTGTGCCCTATATATTTTTAAATAAAAATAGCCACTAACATATGCAAATGCATTGTCTCTAAAAAAATCTATCTCAACATCATCTACCTCAAAGTTACTGTCTAATCCTAGCCTATTGAACGAATGTTCAGGTCGTGGAAGTCCCTGGAACTCTTGCCACGATAAGTCCTGCATTAAACGGTCATTACACACACTTTCTATTATTTCATTCGAAATGTTAGGCGAAAAGCTTTCGTTGGGTGCTGTCGGTTCGCAGTTTCCGTTGGTTACCAAGTTGGCGTAACGCAACCCCCATGATTTTTTAAACAAATTGCAGAACATATAAGGTGTTATCCTTACACATCTGCCACCGCCCCTTCTGATTTGTCCAAAATAATTTTCAAGGTTGTCCTGGCATAATCGTCTTGTCTGTATATGTTGAAAACCTGAGCGTGACAAGAATCGCCACAATCGTTTTAAACTATTTATATTATGGATCCAACCCTTAAGATAGTTGAAAGATGAAGTAATGTCAGCCCCGATGTCATCGTTAACCCTAATCGTCTTTAAAAGTTTAAGAGCCTCATCTAAAAATTGCAACTGTTCGGGTGTTGCCGAAAAAACTTTTTTGTTGGGCAAAATAGCTTCAAAATTACGACTATTAAATATGTCAAATAATTTATTAATAAATAAAATATATTCCGCCGTATTACAGTAACTATTCGAGGGACAAGTCAAATGACCGGAACTATAAATCGATAACATTCCGGAAGCGACTGTGTCACTGAACACTTGACTAGCAAGTTTGACACTCATTTTTTGAAAATTATTTGGCGCAATATGAGCATCAGACAGTTTCGGTGCACAGCGAATGTGATTTTGTGAATCTTTGTTATAAAAGTGCACTATATCGGACCAACTTATCGGACGCGATTTAAAATATACTTTTTTTTTAGAGTTTTCGAGACAATTCCTGGTATTTTTTAAAAGGTGGGGACAATCATTAAAAAAGAACACCTCTTTGCCATTTACATTGAAGTATGGGCGCTCTTCGCAAACCCCTAAGACCCTAGCTAAATTGAGAAAGTTAGAACCCTGATCACAAACAAAATGGCATGGATTAAGACCTATGTTTTGTAACTGGATAATGGCCTCAAAAATATATTTTTTGGCTACATCTCCTTTACAGGAACCATGAACAATAAAATATGATAGGGGGTGAGACCAAGGTGTTCCACCAATACCTTGGACCATCAGAGTCATCGCACTATTACCTATTCTACAAGTGCGATTTTCATCGCCGTAATCCTCAACTCCTACAATTTTATCAAATTTAGGTAAATATTGCATATGACTCTTAAGTGCCATTTCGTCACACAAAATAGACACGAATTTTTGTTCCTGACTAAATCCCCGACTTCTCAACTCTAAACACCTAATACTACTGCTGTTACATCCTGGATCGCGGGGCCATTCCGAAACAAACTCGTCCAGAGTTCTCTCATCCGGAAACCTAAGGATTGGCTTAAGGTGTCTGTAAGCTAAAGGTGATAAAAAGTATACGCCTAAAGCCAGTGTTTTAAAATAACTGTCGTATCTACGACCATTGGGATTTCGGTTAAAATTTTTTATACTATTGCGCACTATGGCGCTTATCTGTGGAGGAAAATTATTATTAAAGTGGCCTACTAAATCAAAACCTTCCTCTTTCTCTTTTAAATCCTTCTTTATTCTTCTATATTTCTGTGCTAAATCTTCTAACTGATATTTTAAGTAACTAATTTCCCTTTCCTTTTCTTCTAATTTATTCTTCAAACATAAATTTTCCTCCACCAATTTTTGTTCCCTAAGAGCTCCTGATACCAAACTTAAATTTGTTTGACTGCCTATTTCCCTGGAATTAGCTATCCCTAAAAACCCTACTTCCTCCTGGGCTTCTTTTGCCACGGATGCTAATAGCATCAAATTATTACCGTTATCTGAATCGGTATCATTATTTAGAAAAGAAAAATCTTCCGTTCCCATTTCAATTATTGAATTGGAACTAAAAAGATTTTTATTTTTAAAACTGGGTTCCGGCGCATTTGGCAAATGCGTGTCGGGGACAGCATTAAGCCTTAGCTTTTTTTTCATCTTCATTGCAAGGGAAAAGTGCCGATCACAGGCAAACAGATGTTTAACTTTGGTGTCTCCTACACCCAAGCGATTCAGCCAAATTAAATATCTAATAAAAATACAAATAAAGAAACCCTACACCTTACAACCAAAATCTTATTTATATTTATTTTAATTGAAGCAAATACTATTATACTTTTCTACTTATTAAACTATTATTTATTTTTAAATACTACACGTAATATATATACTATTCTAATTATAATTTTCCAAAATACTGTAATTTGTTAAATTATTTCTACACTGAGTACTACAATTAATAATGTGATACAATAAAATATTTATTTTTATTTAACATACAAGTACATAGTAGAATTTAATTACAAATATATTATTACAATATGTACTTAGATTAGTAAATTACATATTCTTAAGAACTACTATACTAACTCTATAAAATATCATGCACAAAGTTTAAATTTAAAAAATGCTATGTACAAATACTTGTAATTTTTAACTTTTGGACTAACCTGTCTTTATCCTTCTCCTTACAAGGAAAGTTGAAAATATGCTCTCCGCCTTCGCATCCAACAACACACTTTCTCACTTTTGGCATTTTCACTAAATTACACAAAAATACTAAATTAATAACTTATTAAACATATATAAATATTAAAATGCAAAATCATTAAACACACAACACATAAAAATATTCTTTACCAAATATGCGTTCACTTCTATGAAATTTCGTTTCACACTGATTTTGTCAGTTAATTATAGCGGTTTATTTCTGGCATCCCGCCTTTTCTGAAATCAGCTGATAGCAATTCCCTGATCTCCATCGCTGTCAAATAATCAGGGAACGCGTTTGACAGAAAAATGAGAGCCAATGCGAGAGTCACGTATCATATTATCCATGGCAACGAATCAACATCGTGCTTGACTGTTGCGCTTTGTTTCTTAAATGCAAAGATGCCTTGCGAGACATACTTTATGCTTGAAAATGCTTTTGGTGACATGCAATGCATTTTGTGTTTTAAGACATTAAAGAGACAAACCAGAAATTATGCTTTGAAAAGACATTTTGAATATTTTTACAATGATTTAAAAAAACGGAATGAAGAAGAAAGACAACGTCTTTTTAATGAAGAAAGAAAAATTTTTTTGCAAAGAATTAAAGACTGGTTAACGGAAACCGAGGGTTTGGAGGATGTAGGCCGTTCAAATAAAAAATTAAAAACGGAAATTTCATGCTTAATTAGCTTTGATATTGTAAAATAATGCAGACCTTTTGCTGATGGGATATTTGTTAAACAAATATGTATGTACAAAAATTTTACAAAAATTGGAACATAATATAGAATTATTTGAAACTATTCCTTTATCCCCATGAACTGTAGCGCGTCGTACTGATCAATTAGGAATGTGCATTGAATCAGCAATATTGAAAAAAATTAATGAATGCAAACTTTTTTCTATATGCTTAGACGAAACCACCGATGTTAACGATCTTTGTCAAATAGCTATATGTATGTGTTCGAACCGTAGATATAAATTGCGAAGTAACTGAAACATTGTTTTCTCTTGAAGCGTTCTATGGGAATGTGACGGGAAAGCTTTTGCTCGATGCCGTTAACGAAAAGGTTTTTTTAGTTGTTGACATCAATAAATTTGCGGGAGTGTGTACAGATGGTGCAAATGTCATGACTGGAAAATATGAAGGCTTCGTAGGGCAATTGAAAAAACATTTAATTTGGGGGCATACTTACCATTGCATAATTCACCAAGGTGCACTCGCTTCTAAATTTATCAGCAATCACCCGGTCATGAAACTTGCAGAACAAATAATTAATAAGGTGCAAGCGGGGCATCATTCAGTTACCCATAGAAAATTTGTAAACTTTTTAAGAAATACGAGCGCTGGCCACTCCGACCTTAAAATGTTTACAGATATTCGTTGGCTAAGTCGTGGTGATTGTCTAAACAGATTATTTGAATTAAGGGAGGAAGTTCTGCAGTTTCTGGAAACTGAAAATGTGGAAAAATTCAAATTCGAGATTTGTTCTTTAAAAGATGAAGATTTTATTTTAGATTTGGCATTTTTAGCCGATGTCACCTTAATTTTAAACTAACTGAATTTACAGCTTCAAGGAAGAGAAAGAAGAATGCAAGATGAAAAAATCTGCATGAATTCAAAACAAAATTATTTTTACTGTTAAATGAAATTCAGTCGCATGATTATTCCCATTTTCCGAAAACTGTTTTTGTTTATGCAAAACTCAAACAAGTTAATAAATCACATGATCATATTGCAATATTGGAAACACTGTTTAATAACTTTGAAGATACATTTAAGGATTTTGCTTGTTTTCAACCACTAATCGATATTTTTGAAGATCCCTTTAATTGCGATGTTAGCAAATACAAATTGGAAATCCAATCTGAGTTAATAATATTGCGAAGCGAAATGTGTGTTTCAAATATATCGAATATTTTGGAGTTCTGATAACATTTGGATGAATCATTTTATCCGCACGTAAAAAGAATTTCTTATTTGTGTTTATCACTTTTTCCTTCGACATATTTTTGCGAGCAAATTTTTTCCGACTTAAAGTTCGTTTGCTCAAAGCAACGCAACAAACTGACCTCAGACATTTAAAATACATTCTTTTAATAAGAAACTGCCCTAAAAATATTATTATTGATAATTTTATCACAGAAATATCATAACGTGTACATATATTTTCGGAATTTGAAGCAGGCAAATGCAAATTATTTTTATAATTTTTATTATATTTTTAAGTACTTATGTAACTATGTATGTTACATAACATACATAAATCCAAATGAATTTTTGAATGTTTTATTTAAGTTTGTATCTATGCACGTGTGTACACTGTATATGCAATACCTTTTTTTATGTTCTCATTGAAACGCAATAAGTGATAACTTTTTTTTCAATTCACCCAATTTCCGACTGGGATGCTCATGCGGAGCAGTTCGCTTGTGCTCACCAACACAGTCACAGTTTAACTTTTGCCGACCACTGATGTATGCATATGTATGAGCTTGCATACGCAAATTTTTGCGGGCCACGGAAAAATACTTACTTTAGAATTGACAAATATTCTCACTTCTTTCTGTGAAGAAGCATCAGAAAGTTGTTCAATTTATGACTTTTAGCTTTTGCCATCGTCGCGAAAAAACGCTTCTAGGCAAAGGCACGCTCGGGGAGATGTTAACGGCGTCTGTTTTTATGAATGAAGCGACGTCGCTTGTGGCATATGCGCCTGCGTTTATGAATAAATACGTTTTTGTTGTAAAATTTACTACATTTGGGCTTCGCCAATTCGGCTGCCATATTGAAAACTTGATGATGCTTCTGCTATTTAAAGACAATTTTCCGGCTTTGATTTTCCATTTCTTTTTTGTTGGGACATATTCACATGTGTACGCATATGTATGTATGTTTACATGCTAGTGCATTATTTGTTCGGTAATGTGTACAAATATATGTATGTATGTATGTATGTACATTTACTCGTAAGTTTATATGAATGTATGAACATGCAGATCAATGCGCGCACATGAAATACATTGATAAGTGATAAAATCATTATTTGAATTTCGGAATGCGCACATACGTATACATACATTTATACTGCTAGTCGAAAAGCATCGTTTCACACACTTCAACGCGACGCCTTTTTTCCAAAAAATTCAATGTTTTCGGTACCAGTCGAGATTTGACGCGCTTGAGGCCCAAAACATCCTTCAAAATGGTATTGGCTGAGTCTTTCGATATGCCAACTTCATCAGCAAGGTCTCTAATTTTTCAACACCAAATCTTTGATTTGTTGAACGTGAGCTTCGACGGTTGAGGTTGATGGTCGCCCTGGACGCTTTTCGTCTTCGAAACGTTCACGGCCGGGTTGGAACTCACTATACCACTTGGAAACATTTTTTTAGACATAGCCTCTTCACCAAAGGTTTCTGCACCATCCTCAACGTATCCGCTGCAGAAAATTGATTCCGTAAACAAAATTTTATGCAAATTCTTTGCTCAACAAATTTCGACATCACAAAAATCGAAAAACTCACTTTTAGCAGCTCACAAAACGACACGTGTATCTCAAACACTAATGAATATTTTGACATGAAATTTGACATAAATGTGACTGACAGTACTACCAACCTAAAAAAAAAATAATTCTCCAAATCCTTCGACGCGCGCAGTTTAAATTCAAATGTCACCTTATTTTGGACACAGTAGTATCTGCAAAAACTAAAAGTGGACGTAGTTTAAATGACATCCTCTTCATAGGACCGAGACTTCGAAAACATATATTTGACATTATAATCAAATGGAGACTTTGGCAATATGTATTAACAAGTGATATTGAAAAGATGTTTCGACAAATTAAAATAACAGAGAGTGATCAAGATTATCAACGTATGTATATTGTGGAGAGAAACAAAAGAACCGAAAGAAGAATACAAACTACAAACAGTTACGTATGGGACAGCATGAGCTGCTTTCTTGCCAATGAGAACTTTACAAGAAATTTGCAAATTCTACGAACCTCACAACTAGTATTTGCTTTCAAACATAATAAAAAAACGACTTTTACATGGACGATTTAAAGACGGGAGCAGATTCAATAGATGAATGTGAAGCCATTAAGTATGAAATATTGAAACAACTACAAAAAAATGGGTTTCACTTAAGGAAGTGGATGTCAAACAACAGTGAGATCATAGCAACAATTCTAATAAATAGCGCAAATGAAGTAATAATAAAGACATTGAGTTTTCAATTGGATCCTACCAAAGACATATTTGGATTTAATACGAATCTTTCAACGCAAAATCTAATTACAAAAAGACAAGCTTTGTCAGATTTAACGCGAATTTTCGACCCAATGGGAATAGCTTTCACCAATAACCATTATAGCAAAGTTGTTTATACAGACACTTTGGTTGATTAAACTCAACTGAAGCGAGTTACTTAACGAGAATTTAACAAAAGAATTACAATTTATGCAGCATATACCAGAGGTAAAAATAATAACAATTCCTAGATGGTTTGAAACTAAAAACAACTTTAAATTTGAACTAAATGGATTCGCAGATGCTTCAAAGAAAGCTTATGCAGAAATTGTATAAAACTAAAGTTGGATCAGTTATAACAATAGCTGCTGGTAAAACTAGAGTGAATCCAATTAAAAATAAGAAAACGTTACCAAAACTGGAACTATGCGCTGCTCACCTACTTGCTAAATTGCTACAAAGAATGAAAATGGTTATCAACAGAGACGTAAAAACATTTGCTTGAGCAATTCATCTATAACGTTAACATGGATAAATAATTGCCAAAGTAAAAATTGATTTATCAGAACAAGAGTAGAAGAACGTTGGAACAAAGGACAATACAGCTGATGTAGCATCCAGACGGGTACTGGCGAATAAACTGATAGAACACGATCTATGGTGGAAGGGTCCCAAATGGGTGCGAGAAGAAGAATATCATTGGCCAACGAAGAAGATTATTCAAATCGATGCAACCTATATGAGAACATCAAAGAAATTACATTTCTTTGAAAAGATATCTAGACGTAGACTATGGTGGAAATTGGATACTCCTGATTAAAAGATTGCTGTATTCAATGGGTTTGAATGGTTGAATTTATGGGAGGTCAAATGTATATTAAAAATTGCTTCTAAAGAAAAGATATAAAGTTTTAATCACGTTAGGTGGCGGCTTTTCATGTGGTTTCAATCAAGATCTATACGGCTTTTCATGACATTTCTTAAGAAAACATTTTCCGAAGCTGTTTTTGAACTTCAACCAACCATATCTGATAAAAAAAAATTATCTGGTAGAACTTAAATTAAACTTCGCCATTACCTTTAAAACGACCCTAATAAAGCGGATGTGGTTTCAAAGTTGAGACATAAATCATTTGTAAAGATTTGATAATATTCACTTTGTTTAAGGGAATGATTTCGTGCGAAGCGTTTTTAAACGTATTCATCGATTTTAGATTTTATTTCCAGTTGTACAAAACGACCATTATTAGCTGTTCGCAATTTTTAATTTATTTTTCAATGTAAAGCGCTTTTAATTTGACGCTGCGCATTCTAAATCAAACGAAATAGAACTAATCGTACGGAAATAATGTTTTGAATAACTGGCTCACGTTTAATTAACGAAATCTTTGTTTTTGCAAAGAATGCGAAGCTCAAGTTAAAAATATAACAGCGTTCGCAATATTGAATAATATTAAAAATATTTTAGTTTGTAAAATAGAAAAAGCTGTAAGATACGTAAAAAATTAAAAACTGAAGTGATTGAGTGTACAAACAATACATAGGTTAATCACTTAAGCGACGACGGGCTGGTGAAACCAAATACAGTAGAACTCCAATTATCCGAATTAATGGGGACCGGGACCCATTCGGATAATCAAATATTCGGAAAATCGGATTTTTTTTTTTGTAATTGCCATTGGAGAGAATAAAAGCTACGTATTTGATATTACACTATTTTTTTTATTGAATTAAATGAAAGAAACATGAAATTTTCACATGTTTTAAATATAATTAAAATGTACTTATGTACAAGTTTAGAAATAAAAATCATTGTTTTTTAAACATCTCCGTCAATGTAAGCTGTTTTGCGGTCTTCAACCGTTTTCGGGCAGCCAGGTCACGCATTCGCTTGACGGTGAGCAGTGCATGGAGCTGACGCTCTATCCACTTCAAAGCAGTCTCGAGGCCGGCAAATGCTTCACTAGCTGGTGGTCCAGCGTCTACTTCAACATCAGCAGAAAGTTCTTCTTCCATTTCCCACCGATTTTTGGTGCTTTTTCACTTCAGAAATAAACACTTCGCTATGGTCTTGCTTGATGTTAATTCGTTGCTGGCTCGACAACGACTGAACGATAGAGCGTAAGCGTACGTGTGAAGTTAGTTTGCACAATTGCGCTAAGAAGTGCCG
Source organism: Bactrocera correcta (assembly GCA_027475135.1). Classification (NCBI taxonomy): domain Eukaryota; kingdom Metazoa; phylum Arthropoda; class Insecta; order Diptera; family Tephritidae; genus Bactrocera; species Bactrocera correcta. Next base: position 32,969,310 of record CM050327.1, read on the forward strand.
ACCACTGGTCTACATTGACTTCGCGGGGGGAAGTCAGTGTAGGCACAACGGCAAGTTAAGACAAGTCAAGTCAAGACTTGACGCGCAAACACTGGCTTCGCGGGGGGAAGAATAATAGCGCAGACTTTTTTTTGGACAATTTTTTGTGATTCGGATAATCGGCGATTCGGATAGTCGGAGTTCGGATAATTGGAGTTCTACTGTAAAAACTAACGGATATCAACATGATTTTTTACTTTTTCTAAAACTTCTGAAGATAAGAATAAATAAAATGTATTCATGTAGCTTATCACTTGAAATATTAGTAAAAAAAAGTAAGTAGATATGTACATATGTATATACATTCTCTAACTCTGGGAGAATATTTTTTAAGACAAAAGCAGTACCATGCCTTCTCCCAGATAGTAGTACACACGTTAATAGTATAGCATATATTTTTATCAGAACTACCTCGTCCAAATGAGTATAGTTTAAGAAAATATTTATTTTTCAACAAATTAGGAATCCTTCAGCCTGCATAATAGCGGAGACTTAAAATATCGTGCCACTTGATTCCGATCGTTCAGTTAGTATAACATCTATATAGTATGGTGAACCGATCTGAACAATTTCTCCGGAGATTGCTTCATTGCTTTAAACAATAATAAATTTCTTAAAGACATCTCGGCAAATTAAAAAGCTTTCTTTTCCAGCACTTTATTCCGATCGTTTTTACTAATTTTCAGATCGATATCTGTAAAACTTAAGATCTAGTGCGCATATATACAAATAGAGGGATAGAAAAATATGGCTAAATCGACTCAGCTCGTAATGCTGATCATTTACATAAAAAATTTTTTAGGGTCTCCTACGTTTTCTTCTTGATGTTACACACTTCTTGGTAAACTTAATCTTACCTTTTCCAGGTTATAAAAACCTTCTCCCAGACCACTAAAACTCACAAACATACCCCAAAGAATATAAAGTAAAAAACATATTTGTTTTTATTTTTGTAATTATTTTTCCTTTTAATTTATTTTCTAAATTTATTCTCATTTCAATTTCTCTTTCATCCTGGTTGTCTATAATGTTGTTTTGGTAATAAGGTTAGTTTGGAATCATTAGTTTTATTTTGTGTTTAGACATCACACATTTGCAAACTTCATTGTGATGGTATTATCTTACGTTTATCATTTATAATTAAATGTTTTACATTAATTAATTTTATATAATCTAGTTAGTTATAATAAATTCAATATATATTATAATTTTATACAATAATATTTTTATCATTAGTTCTTCACACATACACTTTTTTGTATGGACATTTGGATTAATGTAACTGTGAATTTATGCATGCGCACACAAACAGAGAAATTTTATACAGTTTATTCATAAACTAATAAGTGACAGAAAGAAATACATACACAGCACATATTCAGAATAGGTTATAACATTTGGCGTAAATATTTACGATTTTTATACTCTGTTTTAGTCTTTTTATGGGTTTTAATAAACACTTGTGATGAAGTTAAGAGATTGTAAAGAAACGAGTACTGCTTAAGAAATACGATAAAATTTTATTTGTTTATATTGTAACATAGACATATGTACATACAGTAAGTAGCGTGTACTTGTATATACATATGTATGTCACGTATACATACATGTTGTATAATTATCAATGAATTTTTAAAATTAAAATTAACGTATTTATGTATGCATGTATTTATTTTTTAATAAACATAAATATCCCCAACCCTTTATAGGACCTTACGTTTCAATCTTTGTGTTACCATCTTTTTTCGAACTTAAAAATATACAATCCTATTGTGGGAATAAATATATTATATTGCTGAAATAATTGTAGTAATTGCATTCTAACAGTGTTTACGTATAATTTGCCATAATCTTGTCCATAAATCCGGGCTTTTTTTTATGATGGCTGATGCCCTTGCATGGAACTACTAAAAACTGCGCATGTAAGCAATATGTTTTATTAATACGCTCACAGATAAGTTGGATAGTAAAAATTATCGATTTTTATTAGAAGAGTAAAAAATTAATCGTGTAAAAAAAGAAATTTATCTCATTAATATAAAATAGAAAAGAATCAACAAATATAATATAATTTTATTTAACATAAATCACTTACAATGACCCTTTAGCTAATCAAGTGGGGTTTGTTGTTATATTTTGTGCAACTACTTTTCAAATTTTGCAAGTTTTGCGCAATAGCTGCGTCAGTGATGCTCTTTCGACCTTTTCATTTTAGCAAAGATGTCAGTTTTGTTTTTTCGAACTGTTTGCTTTATGCATACTGCACAGTTTACATTTTGGAAAACGCCCTCATTCTTTATGTATGAATTTAGATCTGCCAAAAGACAAACAAAAGTTTTTCTTACAACATTCAGTTTTGAATAAATAATTCTTTTATTTACTTGATGTAGTGGGTGTCTTCTTTTCGTATTTAACTAAGAAGTCATTCCACAATTATGTGATGAAATGTAATTATCAAAAAAATTATTGTTAAAATATTTGAATAAAACGAAATTCAGCGAACACAAGAGACAATATTCGGCATTAGGAAGCAAACAGCCAACTCATGCTTGCCTTCAACTCGCTAGAGACTGTTCAGATTCCAAAATTGAAAATCGGCTGCTCTTAAGTTATAAGTATATCATTTATTCCTAATTAAATTAACCAAAGCTTTAATCACTGGCACCTATTCAAAAAAACAAGATTAATCTTACAACAGTGAACATATGCAAAGTCTTTATAAAAATTTGTATGAGCTATGTGGAGAAAATAGTTTTCCGAAATTAATAAGGACCGAAATTTACACATTTTCAAAGGACACAAAAAACAGAAGTAGAAAAACATGTATTGCCCAATTAAATCGAAAGAAATAAAAGGCTGAATTTACTTAATATAACACCGTACTTTGTTTTTATTTTTAATATGTTGATTTATTTATTTTATATTTTAGCATTAAAAATTATCATATTTCATTGTTTTATTTTTTTGTTTTCATAAATTTTTTTCTGTTTTTAATCAATTATAAAATAAAAAGCAAAATGATAATTATAATTATTAATTTAAAAATAAAAATTTAATCTTTTAATAATTCACACAATTGCTAACTAAATTTAATCGATTTAAAATAAATTACAAAATTAATCATAGTGAATTAATTATGTTTAATATAGGTTTTACATTTAAGAGCGTATTAACATTTAAAATATAATCATACATAATAATTAATTTTTTTAGACGTTTATGTTTATTTTTGTTTCTAATTTTACATTTTAGTTATAATTAAATATGTATGTTTGTAATTGGTACAAAAAATAAAGAAAACAAAACTCAACGCAAGTTTTCTGTTGCAATTAAATACTAACATTCTTCCATATACCTACACATATACATGTAATATTTGTACATATGTACTTTATATATAATGTTAAACCTTAGATACACAAATAAAAAATAATTAAATTATTTGTAAAAAGACAAATTAAACCGGGTTTCCCCAATTGCATGTCTTTGTTCATTATGGTACAAAGTATTTTGAAACATTTTTAAATTATTTTCCATGCCTTGATTACTTTGAATTAACGGATATGAATTTAACAATGAATAACTAAAAAGACGATCGCAATTTGCTGTAAGAAATTCAATAGATAATTTATAATTCACTTTCATGAACAACCAATAGATTAAAAAAGAAATATGTAAAAATAATTATTTTAGCGCTCACCTAAACGTATGGCTCTATGTTATGATTTACAATCCCCCATTGGCAGCAATAAATATGTAAATAATCAGTGACAATTTTGCATTTTATTCACTGCCCGCAAAGATGTAAGTATATTGATTTAACAAATGAAAAAAAAAAAAAACTTAAACTCCTTTTTCATTTTCCATATTTTTAAATTAACCAATTTTTTTTAATAAGCCACCGCTACCTCGAATTTTTGCTAATTGGATCAAAGTAAGAGAAATAATATTAAGGAAAACTAATTATGGTATACTATGGTAATTATATTAGCGTAAAAACTTAACATTTTCCAAAATTTTCAGTTCACACTATTTTCAATAATAGATTTTTTACAGATTTGTTTTAATTATTACATGAGATGTGGTATGGGCGGGCCTGGGGTATATTGATGAATGTGTGTTTGTAATGCTAACATTTTACGCCAGTTATAATTTTTAAGAGTTTTTGTTTATAAACTAAATAACTAGTGGCTAATTTTCTTTCGCCTTTTTTAGAAATTGGTGAATTTTGTGTAAGAAGGGTGTGTATTTCTTAAACTTTGTAAATATTTTTTTTATATATTTATAGGTTTTATTAATTGTGTTCATTTTTTCGTTATATTTTACCCATATGATTTTTGTTACACAATTTATTTATGGTTTATTTTTTTGTTAATAATATTTATATACCTTTACTTTACTGTGTTTATAATAACGATACATCATTTTATAATTATTATTTATACTCTTACCAATTTTGAATTTAATGTATATTTTCATCATTCACATTTCTTTGTTATTTTTTTATTTTCTTTTACACGCTGCTTTACTTGTATTAGATTCAGCATATTTCCGTAAGCTTACAACTTAAGGCATAATTACAAACTAAACATAATTTAGTCACAAAACTTTTTTATTTTCATTTTATTATTGTAATATTCCTCAAACTTTTTTTCCATTTTTTGCCATACCCTAACGTGATTGGCTATATTTTATGCAGTCCTGCTGGAAACTCATTTTTTCTGAATTTCAAGATAACAGACACATATTTGAATTCACAATTTCCTTCCTCCTCCAACTATTCTTCTCATTTCACTTCAGCTTTGTTTGCTCCTCCAAGCCAACAAGCCGTAAACTAAATATATGAGTCAAAAATTTCAACTTTCACAGCTTTTTTCTCCCTCTCACTCTATTCTGACTACTAATTTGATTCATAAATTCTTTACTCCACGTGGTCAATTTCCAAATTTATTTCAAATTTTTGAATTCTTTACAATCATGCTTTATGCAACACTCATTATATTTTCTTTAACTAAGTAGTATATGTAAATTTTAAATATAATTATTTATTGTATTCTCTTTTTTTGTTTTGTATGAATAGCAAAAACTTAAGCGTTTCGTCGTCTCTCATTGTTATTTTTTTTTTATAAATTTATATATACAAATATATATCTTCACTTTCATGTTTACATAATTTAAATTAGATTTACATTTGTATAATTTTTCTTTTATTTAAATATATTGTAGAATAGAAAAGCTTAAATGGTTTATATATATATATGTATATATATATGTAGATACTTTTAACTTTTTTCTGCGCAACCACGGCAGCGTGCTTTTACTCAAAACCATTAGTTCTCATTTAAATAAGTTAGTTATACTTTATTCTTAAATCAGGCTTATAATTGTAACTCGTTCTTTTTATTTAATCAGCAGTTTTAGCATTTTATTTTTATATTTCTTTACTCTATTTGTTTGTTTTGTTGCATAAGTCTTAGCGTTTTTATATATAGTTTTTTCATCTCACATACTGTCAATGTTATGTCGAAAATAGCAGAAATTAGTCTTAACTGAACGTATTTATAAACAAAATGCACATTAATTTTGAGCTAAAGCTATTTAATGATTGATTCTTCACTTTTACCTAATGAGCCTTACAAATTGTAATTCGCCCTCTTTATTCCATGCCAGATCACAATATTTTTTTTTTCGAAAATAAGCAAAAAAACGTCAACATAAAAAGTTAAGAATGCTGAAAGTAATGCCTTGTTTTTAAACATCTTTACCATCAAAACTGATTTGTATTTTAATGACTTGTATGTGGTGAGTTTAGAGCGTTGATTGTATTATTGCATTTCAATTTGCCGTGCTTTCTAACGTTAAGCATTTTCACAGGATTCCAAATTTATAAGAGCTGGTTAAAGTACACTAAAAAATATTTTGTAAACTATTAATATTATCCATACGTAACAAAATATCTAATAAATTAACCGAAGTAAAACGTGATTTTTGGTAACAGCGAACTTATGTGTATTTGAACCGTAAAACAGTTTGATTGTTCATATTACTCTCAAAACTGTCAATTCATTTCGATGTGGTTTTTTAATTTATGTTCTATCTATAATGACATTTGCAGTCACAAAAGAAAATCAAATGGATTACAATTCGCTACTCAAAAAAAGAAAAAATCCAATTAAATAAATATCTCCAAGTTGCGTCATTTCATGACTGCAAAGAACTGTACTAAATTTTCGTGTTCATTTAACCAGCTCCTTTTTAATCCATAAATTTATACAGTTGTTACGTGTTTAGTTTAATTTTCACATTTATATATTTACATATATATAGTTAAGTGAATTTGCATTGGTTTATTAAAATTCCAGGCTTATGTTCATAGGTGTATATGGGAATGCTACGGTATACAAATTATTTTTATAATACAAAGTTTGTGAGTTCCTGAAAATTTGGTGCTTCTGCAAAAGTATTCTTTGAAACTTTGTTATTATTTTTATTTTCGAACGGTTTAAGAAATTTCAAAACAAAAATATTCGCTTTCTATTTTAGTTCTTATACTTCTGAGTTACAACTGCCTGAAACTGCTAAACGTTTACAATAACTCTTGTCCATTAACTGTAATGTACCGTCTGTATACAATTAAAATATACTGGTAAAGGCTATTTAATTCTACAATTTCAAATTTTTTCCTGCAGGCGATTACTGGACTATTAATTTGAATTATGCCAAGACAACTGGTAATACATCAGTTACGGCGCTTAGCTTTTAATGCAAATTAAAGTTGGATGACAATGTAGCGTGGACCTGGGCAGACGGCAGAATCTTTGCTGCATATCTATAGTTACTTTTTTCTCACAATATATCTCTTGCACACTCTCACTCAGTAGGTTTTTTATTTAGTAATAGTGGTTGTTGTTGCTGTTACCATTATTGCAATTGCTCTTGTTGTAATTGCGATTATTTTGCAACTGGTAATGTTGTTGCAAGTGTTGTTGCTGCTGCCGTATGCGTTCGTGTTCACAATGCCAAATTTGTGGAGCAGGTGGTTGCTGTTGTTGCTGCTGCTGATGTTTCTGTATCGGTTGTTGTTGTGGCGTTCGTCCAGACGCCTGCAGTCACAACTAATCTTCGTCGCTGAGTGCTTCATATTGCGCCGACAACAGCGGCTTCGGCTCAACTACTGGCGCACCACCTGATGCTGCGGCGCCGCTAGAAACTGTCATGGCAACACCTCCACTGCCAGTGATACCTATCGAATGATTGGATGTTTGTTTGCCAATGTGTGATGTTGGTACCTGATGTCCCAACGATGATAATTGCGATGTTGTCATTTGTGAAGGAGGTGCTAAAGCCGCTACTGAACTCGGAACATTAAGCGCGCTGTATGGATATGCGTACGTCGTTGGGGCAAATGTTGTGACCGGCGGTTGAGGCTGATACGCACCTAATGGTGGTGGCTGTGAAGATACTATGCTGTGATGTGTATCATTATTGATGTTGCCACTACCCGCACTACTACCACTGGAGGATACTGTCGACGCTCGTCTATTATCGCGCCCATCATCGTACTGATTGGGTGTTTTGCGCATTGTGTTATTAACAGGGCCATCGTGCAGATCCTTACCTCCGCGATGATCGTTGTGCGCATGCTGATGCTGCATTTCTTCATCCTCGGTGCGCATCACTTCCACAATGCGATTTTTTACATACTTCATTGTGTCGAATAGATGATTTTGTGTCACTGAACCGCTAGATGGGATAATACCACCACTTCCACTACCACTATTGCCCCCTGTCATACGTTGATCATGAGGTGATGGTATCGACGACGAACCACCGCTACCCGCGCTACTGCTACGTGCATGCATACTCATAGGTGGTGCTACGCTAGACGGTGGGGTTGGACCATGCGAGTGGTAATAATGACTTGCAGCAACTGCAGCTGCATTCTGATCATGAGGTGGCTGCATCATCAGATCATATTTCCGTGGACTCACAGTTTGCTGCATTCGAATAATGTTGCGCTCATCAGCTGGTGTATTGGAACGGCCACTGCCGGTCGCCGACATGCCACTATTACCTTGAAGGCCAGAGGCACCACTGGTACTGACCGTGACTCCACTACTGTTGTTTTGTGTGTTAGCTGCCTTATTTCGTTCGGTAACCGCGGCTACAGCAGCCGCTTCCGCTTCTTTCTGTTGCAATCGTCTATTATATTTTGTCCAATGTTCAGTCATCACCATCGGTTGCTGTTCCTGAAGGTAGGGCATATAGTTAACATGTGGTCTTAACTGCATCGGGTTCGGACAATAATCATTCGCTATAATAGAATCCGCCAACTCGCCGAATGTGATATTCGTCTTCAGTATTTGCGGCTGCTTTTGTGCCTGGACTTGTGCTTGGGATGTTGGGGGCAATAATGAAACACCTGGTTGAGTAGATAAACTACCAGAGGGACCACCACTCTGAAGACCGCCACGGTTTATATGAGAAACATTACTGCCACGAGAACTCACTACACTAACACTTGGCGATTCATGCTGATTACTACTACTGCTGGCACGATCGTTGTCCAAGTCAATGTTGATGACACTCGGCGAGTTCGCCTTGCCATTATTCTCGGCAGCGGCCAGTGAGGTAGCACCAGGATGTTGCCGTACTGAGGGAGGCAAGTCACGCGAATTATACTGTCAAATAAATATTTGCATTGAAATCATTCTAACATTTTTTTTTCATTTATAGATAATAAAGTACTCACATATGATGGTCGGTTCATATTGGTTGGATTCGGTTCCGAGCTGCCCTGTATGATCGATTGCTTTATGATTGCATCGATTAAGACCTGTGCTGACAATGTACTGTCCTGTGGTGTCCTATGATATCTGCGCGTTAGTAAGATTACAAACACGTACACAAACACACAGATAAAGATGCCAACGTATGGTCGAGACAGTCATGCGGTCAACGGTGAATGAACGATGGTTTAATGGTTAGCAGTTGATGAATGGGCGAAACATGTTGGTGATGATACATATTCACAAATATTGAAAGAGAAAAAGAAAGAACCATGAGAATATGAGCCGAAGATTGTTGATGCGAAATATATATGTATGTATGTATTAATAATGTATTAGTATTTAATTGCCTTGCATAAATTTGTATGTAAGCAGCGCAATTAACATAAATCCGTAATAAATCCAAATTCTTTCGAAACTAGTAAGACCTTCGAATGCTTTATATAGTATATATATGTATAAGTTATGCAAACACATCTGGGAATGACATAAGACAGATTATATGGATGCAAAAAATGAAATTGTTTGAAATATTGTGACCCCACAAAACCTCTTCATCTATCATTGAATTTCAAACGTCAAATATAAATTGCCTAAATCAGTCGAGCCAATGAAACTAAAACCACCCAAAAGGGTATAAAAGATGCACTGTCAAAAAAAACAAATTATTTTAACTGACACAATTCTTAATTTCAATATTAATTTGCTGTCCCTTAGAATTATGGATTATTTGCCGATTATTTTTAAGTACTGAAATCACCAGTTTTGCTTCAAGTACATTACATTTGAGTAGCTTGTAGCTTTATAGCTTTTATTGAACTGTGTCAATTTTCAAATACCTATTTGATACTTATTACTTCATCCTTCTTGAGTTAGTGATGTTTAATGTACTATGTACTGTTATTATATTATGCTTTATAGTTTCCGTTTGAGGCTTATTGCATTCACTTACATATCTCTGTCTCGATCGGGTATAGCACGCGGTGGTCCGGTTTCCGGACCCCCTCGCATATAATGCTGAGCCGCTGCAACTGCACTCATGCGCTCTGTCATGCGTCGACCCGCTGCATCGCGCTCGTTTGCAGCAATGCATTCCACCATGCGTTCCCGTTCTCGTTCACGATCACGGTCGCGTTCCCTCTCACGTTCTCTCTGTTCACGTTCTTTTTCACGCTCTCGGTCGCGTTTCTGCTGTAAATCACGATCCCGCTCGATCGCATGTATCCTACGCTGGAGATCAGCATTAGCAGCAACGCTCGCCGCAGCCTGTTGTTGGCGATATTGGTGATGCTGTTGAGCCGCTGCGCGTTGCTGCTGATGATAGCTCAACTGCATCATTTGGTACCGTATTTCCTGTTGAGTGGGAGGCGGTTGGTTCGGAGACGAATGTTGTTGATGAGGTGGTGGCTGTGGCGCTTCATGTCGCAGTTGTTTCTCCTCCTTCTGTTGTGATGGCACTGGTAATTGTGGCTGTTGTACGGCAACATCCACAAACGAAGAAAATGCATCATGACCAGCTAAAGGATGACAGGAAAAAACATTCAATATATGTTTCAATGGGAAGCGGAAACGTCTTAATAAAGTACTGACCTGGCGGATAGTTATGTGGCATCACATGTAAACGGCTTTGAGGCATTGTTGCAGGTGAGGGTGGCTTTGAGCCCGTATTATGGCGTTGTATTACACCTTGTCGTGGGGGAGGCGGTGTGCGATGAGGGCTGGGAGTGCTGTAAGTTAAAAACGTAGATAAATTCCAGCTAAATTCAAAATTGTCGATTCAACTTAATAAAAGCTTGATAATACAAGTATGTTAAACATTTTTATTTGTTATGGTGTATTTAAAATTAAATGTTATACTATTTCTTACCTGTTCACATGTTCAGCGGGTGAGGCACGACTTGAGTACTCAGTTCTTCCACGGTCCTTGTCGTAGAATACCAGTGCGCTGGCTGAACCACTAACACTATTACGAGGCGATGGAGACTCTTTGTCCGAACCACCGCCTCCTCCACCGGCACTGTTACTGCTGCCACGTGATACGTTCCGCTGTTGACCCTGCATTTGCTGTGACGTTATATAGTCATGCAACACTATCTGACGAGTGCTCAGTACTGACGACTGGTCTACGGAATATGGTGAACGCGCATAAGGCGAGCTGCCACCATAGCCCTGCGGCTGTGGTGCTTGTGGCGATGACTGTTGCGGAGGTGGCAACACACCGGGATGGCCAACCACTGGAATTTGCTGTTGTTGTGCTGGACTTTGACGCTGCGAAGTTTTATAATATTCGTATGAACGTTTGCTCTCCATGTGATGTGAAGGCAAGTGAATAGGTGTGCCCTGGGTTATGGAGCCAATTTTATTGTTTGCATCGACACCAGAAGGAGGAGTCTGTCTCAATATACTCTCAAATTTAGGGCTCAGCGTCGCAGGCGAAGGATGTACTATAATTTGTTGGGCATTATTAACTGGCGTACCATGTGTAATGGAACCTTTCGGACCAACCATTATTTGTTGTTGTTGCTGTTGTTGTGATGGTGATGCTGTTGTTGTGTGGGAAGATGGACCATGTATCAGCTGGGGACTTAATTTAGGCGCCATTTTACCACCCACTTTGCTACTATTACCTACTACACCCGATGGTAACTGCATATGGGTCTGGTGCGTGGACAGAGGCGGCTGTTGCGGTAGCGGTTGTCCGCCGCCCGCTTGAGATCGTGCGCTCACGACACCTTGTGTTATGGGACCAGGTACTTGAGGCATGTAGACGGAACCATGTGGTCCCTTACCCACTGTTGCCGGATGTGGATGATATAAATACGTTGGATTTGAAGGGCCTAGATCTGGGCCACGATATATGGATGCAGCGTTGCCGACATGTTTAACAGCACCTGGTGGTGGTTGATGCCGAGGCCCATTATCAGTGCTCAAAGCACTTGTACCGCTGTTCAATGTATGAGGTGATGGACCATCTCGTGCAGGTTTCTTTATTGAGAGGTCAAGAGTCTGAGGTTCTGGTTCGTTGTTCCGAAGTTGTTGAGAACCAACGCTGGACATTGCATATCGAATTGCATCTGATGGCTGCTGTTGTGTTGAGGATAGCGTCTTTCCAGATTTCACCACCGGTGTTATAGTGGCCTTGATTTCATGTTGATGTAATATACCATGTGGTGGAAGATGTTGGTGAGACAAATGAGAGTTTACAACAGATATTGTTGCTAAATTTTCGGGGTGCATAATGCCACCAGGAGGACCTTGGCTACCCGGTGGACCCTGCCCAGCATTTGAAGTCGATGCATTTGATTGGCGTGCATTCAGACCTATTGGTTGCCCATGAGCTTGTTGCTTTACTATAGCTCCTTCATTACGGAACTCGCCAACTATTGTAACATCATTACTAGAATTGTTATTATTATTATTACTGAGATCTCCCCGACTGCGTATGGGTTCCATGATCGGTTTCACGCTATGCATAGGCGCCGCATTCGGGATTTGTGAAGGCATTTTCACTGGTGGCGGGCCTTTGGTTTTAAGCGACAGCTCGATTACTGAATATAAAACATCTTGCACATTCGCACCAGTTTGTTCGCGTGGAGGCATTCCTATGACCGGCTGTGGTGGTCCGTTCAGTTGAACAGCGTGAATTTGTTGGGCATTTGCTATTGGCGGTGCGAGTCCAACGTTGCCTTGACTACCCAACCCACTGCTATTTAATATTACTTTGGGACTTTGACGGTTCGCTGGCGAATTCTCGTTTTCCTCGTCTGCAGTCTCAGTAGCTGACGAATCATACTCCTCGGATGTCTTCTGCTTTTTTGGCGCTTGTCCCAGTGGTGGTAGCAAACGTTCATCGGCTTTAATCCCAGCAGATGTTATAGTTACCGTTGTAGTATCCGCCGCATTAGTGGCAACACTAGCTGCAATCGGCGTCTGTGGCTTTTGTATATCCTTTGTCATCGAGTTATGTCGTTGTGATTCTGGACTCTCCACAGAAGCAGTATCACTTCCACCAACTTCCCGTTCATCGCACGACGAAGTACTTACATCAGATTCATCACCATCCATTCGACGATCTTCGTCTGTAAGGTTTATTTGCGGATCAAGATCCAATTTACGCCGTATACGCATTAGACAAGCTGAACAACAACGTGTTGCCTGCGGTGGTATTTGGAACTCTTGAAAGATTGGATCTCGTATATCGGACGCCAGATCGAACAAACGTGCCGGAATGTTGTGTAGACGTTTAGCGCGATCTTTCGGATTCGGACACGTCGGAATGGGGCAATTCGTATAACGATTACGTACCGATTTACATTGACACGAGTTACAGACTCGCGCTCCCACCGGTATTGTGTCATCTGGAATGCCATACTGTTGGCCGCGACCCTTTTTGAGAGGACGTGTACGAGGACAAGCCTCTGCCTTGCAAACGAAGCATGTAGCCAATTTATCTGCATAAAAAGAAAAAACAGTTATTAGTAATGGTAACAAGGCTTATAAATACAAAAAAGTCAGAGTGAGTTCGAAATAAGAGAAGCTAATATGTTTTAAGACTATATTTCAGTTGGGTTGTATTAGCGACTCCGCAATACTTTTCTTTATGGTAAGAACAAGAAAATAAGCGACATCAATCAATCGTGTTAAAGTAAGTATTTCACTATTACATTTATATATATGTACATACATATAATAAAAAGAAACAAAAGAAAATACGAGTAAATAATGGAACAACTCAAAGAGCCACATTTAATGCAAAATGAAAACAAAAGAAACTTATGTGAACAGCGCAAACAAGCGAAGATATTAAAAATTTTAAGTTAATTAATTGCATGCCCACTACCTTCATTCTCCTCATTAGCAGTAATATGTTAAGGGCAACAAACAGATGCTCTGCAAAACCAACCTGAGTTTGCAAAAGCAGTTATGCAAAGGTATCAAAAACCAAGGGAAGTAGACATAAAGGCTTTTAAATGTAAATTGATATACATAAGGATATTGTTCATGAGAATAAATATGAATGAGACGCATTTCACTACGTGAAAGTTTTACTATTATACTTCTTCCGATTTTTTTTTTGTGAATTAGAAATGGCTAATATGTTAGACTCGCTGCAAGACGAAGGCAAACTATTGCTTTTCAGTAATCCAATCCGAATACAATTTAATTAGTAATTCGCCGCTTCGAATTGCTACACTAAAATCGCAAAATCAGAGTTGCACAATTTTTTCGCAAATTTGTAAAACATTTACCCATTGACGCTGCCGATTATTTTTTTCAAGAGCTTTATTATTCCCATTGTAGTTATTTATTAATTCTGAAAATATTTTTCTTTCAATTAACTATATCAAAGAAGCATAAATGTATGTACTTTTGCCGACAATTTCTCTTCAGTGGTTGATGCCCATTGATTTGACTGCCCCTTAGGGACTATATGGTTTGTGAATATTTAAGGAATTAAATGGAATTGCTTTTCAACTTAAAAATAAAAATAAGCAAAATACCAAAGTTATTTAAATACATATAATATATGTGTATACAACAAGCTTCATAGAAACGGACAGAGTAAATAAAGTTCGTCACAAAGTTTGTAACAGTCTGAAGGAAAAGCCGGAGATTTTATAAAATATACATATATGTACATATGTAAATAAATGATCAGTTCGTACGTCGATCTGTATATACGCGAACTAGCTCCTCATTTTAAGAAATATGGATCTGAAATAAGACTGGCATTCCTTAGCGATCGGAATCAAGTGATAGAATGGAACTTTCTATTTGAATGGAGTTGCAATGGAACTTCTAAAATGGAACTATAAAATATACTAGCCACACAAACGGAACGACCAAAGTTCCAGTTCCTGTACTGAATCTTATTTATGAAGGGTATTATAGCTTAACATTATTTCTTGTTTTAATAAAATTTTACTAAATCCTATTTTAAGAAACCAGTGCGAACTTCAATTTTATTATATTTTGTTTAACCAAACATTTAACCATACATACAACCGTATGTTGAAATATTTATGTACTCGAATATATTTTTTTAATATTGAAAATCTTTCAGTCGCCTATTTTCCTAATTCAAATCGCAAATACTTTATGAAATCAAGTATGAAACCATATGTTGGCACACATAAAATCTTAATCAATGAGAAGAACGAATTAAAATTATTTACCGCTGTCCTATCCTCTCTAATCTGAAATATTAAATTTTTAATACACCCAGCGCTCACATTTGTCAATTTAAAAGAAAAACATGGAAGCTGTAAATAATCATTGTTACTTTACAACCAACCATCACTGATCTCTCATACTCACTCTCACTTTCGGCTCATTTCCGTACGCTCAATGCTTATGCAAAAATAGAAAAAAAAATCCGACCACTTTAGCTTTGTTTGTTGGCGGGTGTGTGCATTCACCCAAGTGCCAGTTAATTTGCTAATTTGGTGGTTAAATTTTAATAAGCCAACGCAAAAAAGATATAGATGGGGCAGTGTACATTCTCTCGCATATTCATTCATACACAAAAGAGAGAAATACAAATGAACCGACAATACTATTGCAAAGTTGAGTGTTGAAAGGTTTTTCCTTTTAAATTCTTCTTCGTCTTTTTATGAGTTTCGTAAAATTTTTGTTTTTGCTTTGGACTCACTATGATAGCAGCAAATTATGTACAATTATTTTAATGAAATGTAAAGAAGAGTATGTGGAGCAGTAGCAGACAAGCGTCAAGCGGCAGTGCGTCATTGGGGTGGGGTGTTGATGGCGAAGGGGTGAAAATTTTAATTGCATTTAAGAGAAATGCTGATTGCGTTTATTCATTGTGAGGGCGTTGATATTTAATAATAAATGAGCGGCGGAAAGGATACTAAAGTGACACTAAATGTTTGGGTGAGAGAAGAGTTGTATGAAGAATGAGCACAAAGACAGTTGATTCAGCATGAAATGTATTTAACGGGTAGTTAAATTTGGTCTCTAATGCGAACAACTCTGTTAATTTTTTAACGTTTTGCATGGTTACTTAAATAAAAAGAAATTTACATACATATGTATGTATAATTGGTACTCATATAAATTAATAAAAAATGAATAAAATACTTAAATATCAATGTTCATTTGCATATATGTTTTTTCGTACGATTATACAAATTTATATTGTCGGTAATAATATGAAATAATTTTTTGATTTTATTTACAAAATATCCTTTGAGTACTAGTGCTGCCAGCAAATTTTGCAATAAATTACTTTTATTCCCATAATTTTTCCAAATTCATTCAATAATGTAAGTAAATATGTATATGCAATATTTATTTTCTCATAATACATACAGTTGTGTTCAAAATAATAGGAGTGCATCCCAATATAAAATACAAAGTCAAGTTTTTCAACAAAAACAAGAATTTTATTAATTTATTTTTTATCCACGAATTTTTCATTTTAGTGTCTTTTTATGCACTTTAAAATTTTTAGTAATACTTAGTAAACGAAAAAAAAATTAATTATTTAAACAAAAACCTCAATAATTCGGTGTTGAAAATAATAGGAGTGCATTCCAAAATGTAATAAAACTAATAATAAATTGGAAAAAATGGAAAATATGACTAGTATATAAGTTAAATTAATATTTAGTCGATTAACCGCCATTTTTTATTACTACAGCACATATGCGGAACATGGGATCGATCAGATCACGATACCTTTTCAGCAGGATTTATTTGTTTAATTTTTTTTATAAGTTTTCCCGTTTTTTCTAAGATTTTTAATGATTTCACGCCTTTTGTCACTGCAATGCTTTCCTCTATCCACTAATTAAAATAAATGACTTATCCTTTAAAAAATCCCATCGTTTTTATTTTCTTATACTTAATTTATAGTTTTTTACAGATTTTATTTAAATAAAAATATTTTATAACACTTGGTAGCTCATACTCCTATTTTTGTGAACAGCGCAATTCAGTGACCGACACAGATTTGAACTCATAACATTGGCAAATAATGTAATAACAGCTGAAGTTTATGCTTTGTGTTTTACTCGCGAAATACCGTTAGAAATATTTCTTGAAGAGTACTTGATGTTCATTTTTGGGTTAAATATTTTTCTCCGGGGCACTCCTATTATTTTGAACACAGCTGTATTTTAATTCATACATACGTATGTACATATGTATGTATGAAGCACAGGCACATTATGGTAATATGATTAATTATTATTTTTTTATTAAATCATTTTTTGTAAACTCGTACAAAAACTGCTGATTGTTATTTAATTAATTTTATATTTTTTACAAAAAATTAAAATGGCAAGCTAATTATAAAGATATTCAAACCCAAGCAAGAAAATATACAAATGCAAGCGCTGATAAACCTAGATATGTATATACATTCGTATGTACGAGTATAATTAATTTGACCAATGAATGGTTTGGAATTGTATTTTCGACATATTCATCTTATCACCCTTGGTTCAGAAATGGTTGCTACATTAAAAATTCAGTTGGCATACAATACCCCAAAATCAAACTCTTTACCTATGCACCAGCTTCATCTACATGTGTATATGCATCCCACTTCCCTACATTTACTCATCCATATCTACCCATAAGTACATTGGCCATCAATCATGCATTGGTTGGCATTTGTACAATTATCAATGAATTGATTGCATGTTGGGTATTAAATGCTGATATCGGCATAATTGTTTATTCGAATAAATTTACAAAAATTAGCTCATGTGTAATTAATTCGCATTAATGGAAAATTGTGTTAATTAAATGTTGTTTAAACGTATTATAGAAAAAATATATTTACATATGTAAAAAAGTAAACAGAAGCCTATAAATGTATGTACGTAGTTTCATACACATGCATATCAATTCCCGTAAAAATGCATTAATACATACAGATGATGGCGCGCATGATAAAAATGATATTAAAACTGCCCAAACGTTCATCGAAGTTGTCCATCGAGCTGCCACCAACCATCGCACACCTCACTTATCTCTCTGCGCATAAATTCATCAATGCCGCCAACGTCACCGCTTACGCCGTGCAATTGTAATTAATTACTCGATTTTATTTTAATTCATTACAATATCGCTCTTCGACGTTTTTGTGCGCTTTGTTTTATCATGGTTTTGTTTCATGATATTGATGCTTATACACACTTATGTCTTGTTGGTCAAAACTTGAAGCGACCAGTAACAGTTTCAACTGCACCAGTCGCATTACTAGTTTCTGCAGCAGAGAATAAACATACTAACTATAATATGTTACACTACATTTAAACTGGAAATATTATTTTATTTTTCTTAGCCACTTCAAATTTTGCTGCAACTACACTCTAGTAAATCAGTGAAAGCTTAATTGAAAGTGAGTAGTTGCCACAACAGACTCCTAGATTAATGGGACTAGTTGAGACGGGAAATGAACTAGTAGTTTGTTATGAAAAATGAAAACTTCGCAATTTTGTCTGCCAGGTTCTTGAGAACGCTTGTGTGTCGTTTATTCGCTGACTTCGCTTTGTACGTCAGTATCGAAAAACGGGATTCCGTTGCTGTCAATTGTGATTGTTGGTGTCAATGTAAGTACTCTCACCAATCGGATTGTCGTTGGCGCTCTTTTATCATATTATTTGTTTTTGGTAATAAAAGAATATGGAATTGTGCGGCAGCGATGGCGACACCTTAATGCAACGAGTGGAAAATATCAATTCGTATTATTTACACTTTGCTACATATGTATTTGTATTCGAATTTATATGGGCTTTAACTGTCACTGTTTGCCAGCAAACGGGCGGCAAGCAGAGCGATAGCGGTTGGTTTTTTTTAGCAATTGAAATGTGAGTTGGAATTAATTGGATAGATTTTGGAAGGTTCATATATACATATGTACATATGTACAGAGTATGTCCGGAAAGTTATAGGACTAATTTTCTTCCACCGAGACTGTACTTCGAAGCGTGCGCGCACCGACTGGATTCGGTAGAGGCGTTCCTAGCTAAAGAACAAGCGGCTGGTCAGTTGACGCCATGCACCTGGAGAGTCAGAACAAACATTTTCGCACGACGTGTTTCTGCTATAAAATTCTGTGCGAAACTCGGTAAATCTACAACAGAGACGTTTGATATGATCAAGCAGGCTTACCCAGATGTTATTTTAGCAAGAAGTCGTGTGTTTCGATGACATCAGGCCTTTTTGGAGGGTCGGGCGTTTCCTCACCCAAAAAAAGGAAGAATGAAAAAATCCAAAGAGAAAACGATGCCCATTGTCTTTTTTGACATCAAAGGCGTCTTTTACCATAAATTCGTTTCTCCTGGACAAACCGTCAACCCAAGTTTTTCGTGGAAGTCCTCAAAAGACTAAAACGAAGGGTCGATCGGGTCCGACAAGACATCGCAGCCGATTGGAAGTTGCACCACGACAACGCCGCGGGTCACATTGCCTTTCTTGTAAATAGATACATAACCAACTTACATTACTTAAATATGTATTGTGAATAGAACAGTGTATCCAAGTCAGGAAATAATTCTGTAAATATTTGCTTTTAGGTGATTTCAAACATTAATGTCACTACCATACCATCAAACAGAAGACATGTAGGCAATGGGCAATACGATAGCGGTTGGTTTCTTTATCAATAGAAATGGGAGTTTGAATTAATTGCACCAATTTCACCTAACTTCATGCAAAACGTTAAAGTTACAGCTATTTCAATAAAATAAGACTATGCAATTGTTCCATTTTTACAAAGAGCAAATATAAAATTTTGTGTTAGACTTGAAAAAAAAACAAGTATGGAAGCGTTAAGTTCAGGTGCAACCGAATATCTTATACTCTTGTAACTTGCAACAATCTTTAAGGTGTAAAACTAGAGGATCGGAACCTTAGCTATTTTATAAATACACATATATTATACATAGCTCATACACTGACCCACAAACTCGGCATTAGATACAATTTTAATTGTATTCAAAAGATCAAAGGTCAACTGTAGATACTTCTTCTTCTTCTTAATTGGCGTAGACACCGCTTACGCGATTATAGCCGAGTTAACAACAGCGCGCCAGTCGTTTCTTCTTTTCGCTACGTGGTGCCAATTGGATATTCCAAGCGTAGCCCGGTCCTTCTCCACCTGGTCCTTCTAACGGAGTGGAGGTCTTCCTCTTCTTCTACTTCCCATGGCGGGTACAGCGGCGAATACTTTCAGAGCTGGAGTGTTTTCGTCCATTCGGACAACATGACCTAGCCAGCATAGCCGCTGTCTTTTAATTCGTTGAACTATGTCAATGGCGTCGTATATCTCGCACAGCTCATCGTTCTATCGAATGCGATATTCGTCGTGGCCAACCCGCAAAGGACCATAAATATTTCGCAAATCAGTTGTTGTCATCGTCCAGGGCCTCTGCACCATATAGCAGGACGGGAATTATGAGTGACTTATAGAGTTTGGTTTTTGTTCGTTGAGAGAGAACCTTGCTTCTCAATTGCCTACTCAGTCCGAAGTAGCACCTGTTGGCAAGAGTTATCCTGCGTTGGATTTCCAGGCTGACATTGTTGATGGTGTTTACGCTGCTTCTAAGATAGACGAAATTATCTACGACTTCAATGTTATGACTGCAACAGTGACGTGAGAGCCAAGTGCAAGTGCGACTACTGTTTGTTTGATGACAGGATATATTTCGTTTTGCCCTCGTTCATCGAACGGCTCGTAGAGGTCCTTCCCGATCCTTTTTTCGAGATTTTGGTACTGCTCAACGTCAGTTTACACAGCCGTATTAGTTTTGTGGGGATACCAAATTCAGACATCGCGGCATAAAGGCAGCCTCTTTTCGTGCTGTCGAAAGCAGCTTTGAAATCGACAAAGAGGTGGTGTGTGCCGATTCTCCTTTCATGGGTCTTTTCCAAGATTTGGCGCATGGTGAATATCTGGTCGGTTGGTTGATGATTTGCCAGGTCTAAAGCCACACTGATAAGGTCCAATCAGTTTATTGACGGCAGGCTTTAATCTTTTACACAATACGCTCGATAGAACCTTATACGCGATGTTGAGGAGGCTTATCCCACGGTAGTTGGCTCAGATTGTGGGGTCTCCCTTTTTATGGATTGCGCATACCACACTTAAATTCCAATCGTTGGGCATGCTTTCGTCCGACCATATTTTACCAAGAAGCTGATGCATGCTCCTTATCAGTTCTTCGCCGCCGTGTTTGAATAGCTCGGCCGGCAATCCATCGGCCCCCGCCGCTTTGTTGTTCTTCAGGCGGGTAATTGCTATTCGAACTTCTTCATGGTCGGGCAATGGAACGTCTGTTCCATCGTCATCGATTTGGGATTTCCTTATTTCGTTTGCCATGGTCGTCATCAAAAGGGGGTCACTCATCCGAGCCTGTTGTTCCTTTTCATTGCTTTGATTTTTTACGTGGCGGGTCCCAAACCCAGCGCACAACCCTGCGGAGGGGATGTTTTGCCTTCTCACTTTAGCTCGCCTTCAAACTGATGTTCTTAGGCTACCCAGAGGATACCTGGTCAAAGACCGGAAGTCGCGAGCTGCTTGCGTCATATTTAAAAAATCGTTTCTGGCCTCTCCCAAGTGAATGGCGATCCTTATCCGTCTCACCTCACTAGGGGCTTGAACAGTTTTGGCTAGACTTGGACAGAAGAATGCTACGTACTAAAATCAGTCGAAATCGGTCGGTCGGGTCCTGAGATAAGGAATTCCACCAAAAGGTGGGCGGTGCCAAGCCCATTGTCTAAATTTCATACCGGCTTTCGTAAAGCCCTCTTATACCATCTTGGAGGTAAAATTTAATGTCTCTGGCGTGTTTAGTTATTGAGTTATTGCGCTTTTAGTAGTTTTAAACAGTACCGTTATCTGGGAGTGAGCGGGATTATCCTCCGATTTCATCCATTTTCACACCTTCGGTAGGAGTTCTCATAATATTCGAGTTTAGCAAATTTGGTTGTTGTAGCTGTAGTGGTTTAGGTCACATGCACAATAAACATATTAGAGGGCGTGGCCGTGCCCATTTTTTTTTTCAAAATTATCTAAAGGAGTCCCTTGCTACTGCAATCCCCTGTGCCAAATGACAGTTTTAATTCACACCTTCAGCAGCAGAATTAAAGGGCGTAGCGGCAGCCATTTTTCAAAATTTGTTACACAAAGGTGTATCTTGCTACTGCAATCCCTTGTGCAGTTTCTAGGTTTTCGGTTAGTGATAACGGTTCTATTACGCTCATCGCCCCATTTTTACTAAGTTACAGGTTGCACGGACGGACAGACAGACAGTCACCCGGATATTAACTTTTCTCGTCACCCTAATCATTTATATAATATATAAATAGTCCTATATCTATTTCTTTTAGTTTTAGATGATACGTACAACCGTTATGTGAACAAAACTATAATACTCTGTAGCAACAGGTTACAAGAGTACGAAAACTCACTGAGAAACGCAAATGTATGAAAGTAAAATTAATACGTGACTTGAACTATTTAAAAATGGTTGTGAGGATTCAAATGACGACCAGAGAACTGTAACGAGTAATAAATTGTTGTTCATAATCGAGTACTGATCCATTACTCTGCCTGAATCTGTCAGTTCAATTCATGTACACGAATCGAACCGTTTGTCTGCAAATCAGCGATAAAGAAAAACTTTGAATCACTTGCGATCAGCTTATACATGATTTGCTTATGAACGTTCGCATTAGCAGAAAATATCCGTAAATCATTCATACTCATATTTCAATGATTGAAATGATCGACAGCGTTCGGTTTGTATGTCATCCCCTAAACACTGATTTTCTCGTGCACTTCTGTTCTATTTCAAAATACATATGTATGTATCGGTTTTGCCACGCTATGGAAAACTTTTACATTTAATTTTACCAATTTTGGAAAACCCGGGATTTTGTTCCCAAAGGAATTTGTTCCTTTTATTTTAAGTCATTTTTCTCGTTGCGCATGAATTTAATGAAGAAGCTTTTTATTTACCCAATGTAAACCTAAATCATTTTACTTTATATGGGACTTTTTGATCTTTAGCTCCTATCTTTAAAGCAAATAAATAAACATAAAATGACATTCTATTACAAAATTTTCTCTCTAAAAAAAATTATTCATCAAATGTGTTGTATTCATATGATACACCATGTGGTATGAGCAACATAAAGAACACTCAATACATACATAGTATGCATGCAAATCTAGGCGAGGGCAAATGCATGTCAATTGTGAAGGCAAGTATAAGTGAGGATGCACACGAATAGATACATACATACATATGAGTTGCGCCAATTGATTTTGTAAACATCACTCAACAGCAAATCTACAATATTTGATTGACTGCAGATCAGATGGACAAACATTTACAGCAAATAGCACATAAATAAACAAACATGAATGTGGAATGCACTATAATATGCGTACAAACACTTAAACATAGATATGTAAGCACACAAAATATGAAATGTAAATCCATATTTACACTCATACATACTTATAGATATGTAAGTTATTATGGGCATAGGAGACGTGTTTTATCACTTAAAGGAGGCTAATTTAATTTCACGCGTTCGAACACACATAACCGGATTTACATACTCAAAAAAATGTACATGGATTATGGATGATTATTACAATTATATGCTTGTGATTGCGTTAAATAATCGGTTTTCGTTGGTTATACAAATGTGGCAAAATATTTGTGAGGTTATATTAGCTGTGCTTGATGTGAAGCTTCTAATTTATCTAAAAAAAAAATAACTTTTAATTGGCATTATTATAATTTAACTATCCAATTTAATTTTTGTGTATGTAACATTGATATCAACGGAAAACTACTACTACTACACTATAATGAAAAATACTGTTGTGGTACTTAAACTTTTGTGGCATTCGATAAAAGTTTACTAAACCAATTCTTGGCACCTTCCTATGTCCACTTTTAATGTCATCACAATTTTGATTAAAATTATGATAATTACAAGAATTTTCGACTTATTAAAAAGTCAATTGCCAATCAACATTATAGTACTTAATGTAAAATGACCGAAATCAGAGGACTGCGAAGTCGCATCATTATAAATTCACAAATAGGCAATGAAGTAAGTGGAAGATAAATTATTTAAAAGGTACTCAATTCCAAACAGCGCACCAAAGTATGTTTGTTTACTTTATTGGCAACAGACAGCACAAAAAAATTATCTGACCAATATTTTCGATTAACTTTTCCTTAGGAACTAAGGCACGCCCGAGAGACAGGTACACAAGAAACTCGCGGTAAATGTCCTAGCTTTGCATCCCGTACTTCGTCTACCTTCCTACTGTGTTCTGACTCCCGTCGGATTGTTTATATTGGATGCGGCCGTTGTTATTTTCATCAATCAAATTCAAACGAAATATCGTCAACTAAAGTCGCAGTTGCAGTCTTTTACTTTCTACTGATTTTATTAATAATTCAATCAGTGAAAATCGTAGCACGCCAAGCGATATCAGTCGGCTGAAGCGTGAGTATAAAGAAAATATGACTTTCGTTTACTTTATATTGTACTTCGAATTAAAGTGTGGGTGAGGTTACAGCGGCAAACTAGACCGCCTACTACCTGGGTGCCTGTCCCTTAACTTTGTATGTTTTATATGTTTCTCTCATTTTTCGACTCTCTTCCTTGATGGAAACGCAGCAGCGCTTCATATTTACACAAGGGAAAAAATTATATAATTCCATTAGTGCGATTTCTTTTTCATCGACAAGGAGTAAATATTAAGTACACAGCGCCGCGCAAATAATCACCCCGCTGCTACGCGCTCCAAACCAGAGGAGAGTTCCGAATGAAGACACCGTAGAAATAAAAATAAAAGAATTTATGTTTTTGATCTACTTGAAAGAGCTTCGGCCGCCCTAGTAGCGTCGTAGTCTGCTTCATTTCATCGGCGGCAAACATTTTTATTTCGATGATTTCTGAATATCGTTTTTTTTTACATATTTTATGTCGTTCTTTCAAAGTTTTGTGCGCACAAGTGCAAGAAAAACCGCAAATCATAAAACATTTGTATCGACATAACCACACAAACGTGAACTTAAACTTTTTGAAAATGCTTCAGAAATATTGATAATTGACATGGAAAACTTATCTCACGTTCCGAAACAGAAAAGGCTACTCTAAGGGTTCATACACACTTTACATATTTAGTTCAAATTTGCCAGCAGCAACAATTTATAACAAGCAATTAAACAAAATAGTAAAAATTAAAATTATAGAATAATGAATATTAAAAAGGCATGAGATATCAAATTACCCACCCACTATAATTTCCGGTACGAAATTTAATAGCTTCTAAATACTTTCGCAAAGAAATCATATCAAAATCACATTTCACATTTACAGTGCCAATCGGAACTAATAAGTTAACCGACTACACCTAATCAAATGCAACTAAGTAAGCTTCTCTGCAGGGTTGCTTTATAATATTTATAGTAACAGCTTATTCTATATTTGATGCTTGTGCAGTATATGTGTTCCTTTCAACCACACCACCAATTAATTTCTCTAACTTTTGCATAAACAACACTAATTAGCACCGTTGGGAATTGTGCAGTTTAAAAGAGTCTCAGTTAGTGGATGCATGCGTAAATAAAGCTGGGGGTGAGGAGTGAGTTTGTTGGATTGTTAAATAGCGCACGCCAAGCCAAGCACGTGCAAAACGTAAACTTTGATTAGTCCAAGGAGAAACCGTACTAACACCACGATCGTGGCCGTACAAATTTTAAGAGTGTAAGTTTCAATGAAAAATGTAAAAAAATTAAAACAAAAAGATTTGAAAACAATATTGCTGACATTTATTTAATAACTATTTAATTATATGGCAATGAGATATAATTACAAAATCTATCAACTTCAAATATTTGTTATCTTTTCGTTTTAAAATATTTAATAAAAAAAAACCGTGAAAATATAATATGATTATGAATTTTGGGGTTTAACAAATATTTTATACTCTTGAAATTTTTGTGGGTCAAAAAAGGTGAAAGATTGTCAAGTGTTGAAAGATCTTCCAATTAAACAAGAAACCCCGTGTACTTAGGTTGCGCCGAAGCTATTATATCTTTCACAAATACAAAAGATACCACACAACAACTTGAATTTGATCAATCAGTTTGTATATCAGCTATGTAAATGCTATAGTGGTCTCATCTGAACTACTTCGAAGATTATACTGTTGCTTTGGACAACAATCGATGTCATTCATCATCTCGTCAAATAAAAAAAGTTTTCCTACAAGGACTTAAACTCGTTCGTTCAGTTCTTTGCCATGTGGTCCGATATCGGCGATTACGACAAATGTTCAGCTTCTTTGGGAGAAAAGGCCATGTAAAAAATTTCAGATCAATATCTCAAGTTTGCTTAGGGACGGACGGACAAGGCTAAACCGACTCAGCACGTCATGCAATCATTTATATTCAGACATATTCATATATTTTGCCGAAAATTCTTATATTAGGTATAGGGGCTTGAAGATGCATTTACCCGTTTTGATTTACTTCAGGCACAAGCTTCAATAAGACAACCCACATATCGATATGTGAAATATTTATAGGAGGTATATACATACATATATACATAGAGGCTAGGAATAATTTTGGCCTGATTTTATTCCTTTTTGACACAAAGTCACACTGTTATCAAGAAAAAATTCTCTCTATGTTTCATTAATACATCTCAGAATTTAATTCCTAAATGTTAAGTAACCTAGCAGTGCTTAGTGCTTATACTGATGTCAACCTATACGGTAACGTCATCGTGATTATTTTTATATACAAGTATATAGCTGAATTGTTTTAGGTGGTAAAAACACATGTTACACAAACCAAACTTAAATATGGTATAATTTTCAAAACAGTTTTTTTTGTTCAACTAAAGTCCAAAATAGAGCAACTAACTTGTACACAATATTTGCCAATGAAACAGACTTTTTAACTATATGATTGAAGCTAGCGGTTTTGCCGAATTGTTACAGTCAATGTTGTTGCTGCTTTCGTTGAGCAGCGATAATCAAAAGGGTGTGCAATTTTAATTGGCCAATTTAATTACCAGTGTAAGCAATATGGCGCAGTAAAATGCCACCAAAAGCGAACTAAGGAGGAGAGTAACAATAAAACGACAGAGAAGAGTACAACAACGAACAGAAATTGAGAAATGTGTATGTTGTTAATCTCGCCTATATCCAGTACGCGTGTAGCAAGCAAGAGCAAGCCAGGCAGCCACATGTTGACTTGGTAAAAATGTGCACCAACACAATTTCGCCAGCTTCGCGCTACAACGGGGCGACCGACTATGGATAAAGGTGCACTCTCGCGTGGAGTTTGTAATTAGTTGAGTATGAAACGAGATGTGTTGGTTAGTTTGGGTGTATAGGAGTTGAGAGAGGAGGTGCTGGTAGTTGCGAGATGTCGATTGAGTGCGATCCCATACTACTGCCACAAAGCTTGCATTGCTAGCATTTGCTTACTAAGTAAAATTACAAATATTTTCACAAGGATTAATGGAATGTACTAATGTTTATACAGGCAAACATGGAGTGGAGCGTCCTACAAGGCTAGTGACAGACACAGCTGGAAAAATTTTGTCAGCGCGTAGAACAAAAATTCTATTATTTCTTAAGGAAAGTGAAGAAATGACATAAACAACTGTATGCGAGTGAGCAGCTTGCGTCTCTCTTCAAACCATCGGCATTTGTAATTGATTAACTATAGTTCATACAACTCGCACTGAGATATCGGTCTGAAAATTTGCACACGTCTATTACTCCCCAAGAAACTGCTTAATTGTCGGAATTGACGATATCGAACAACTATAGCATATTGCTGCCATACAAAATAAACAATCAATCAATCAAGTGCTTGTATGGAAAGCTCTTTAATTGAAGGATATATCGACAAAAAACAATTGAATGGATTATTGTCTAAAACAATATATGAAGGAATTGTTCAGATCGGATCACTACAGCATATATGTAACTCCCATAAAAATTGAACGACCAAGTCCTTGGGAGGAATTTTTGTATTTGTGAAGAATATTGCAGCTTCCGTGAAACCGATGTTAATGTTTTTTCATTTCATTTGTACATATTTAAATTTATGGTAACCTTTTGACTTTATGTTTTTCCTCCTGTATCCTTTAACAAGCCTAGTGAAGGTCAATTGACAAGTAAATTGCTAACACAACTAATGTGAGTATATTGGTGAACCCATCAGCAGTTTCCTGTAGGGATGCATCTCGAACGTCATGCATACATACATACATATGAAATAGCGTAGCGGGCTATGCTACGTAATATGCGAGTATATCGTACGTTATACATTTGTTGGCTTAACTGTAATATTTTAATTGCTTAACTTATTTGAGATTTGATTGAGCGTAAGCTAGAGTTTGCATTCATATCAAATATGCGCTGGAGTACAACACGTATTGACAAACGTACGTATTTGAATGTTACACACAAAGGGGAAGTAAAGATATCCTTTGGTTTGTGAAAAGCGTTCTTGTGATTGTAATTAAACTAAAAAAGTTTACTCTCTAGCTGTGTGCAAGGGCAGAGATACATATGTAAGTACATATAAGTTAATGGTGTTTATAGCTAGTTAAAATTGATCAATAATTGTTTAAAGATCATACCGTTTTTATGACGACCTTTAGGTGATATGTCAGTGAGAAATAATTAATATTAGCATAAAATAAGTATAATTGGATGTTAGTTGAAAAGGAGGTCGAATACAAATCGTTCTTAGTTTTTGGTCTAAATTACTATAAATTGGTTTTTTAATTAGCAATGCACAAGCGAGCAGAAAAAAGAATATTTATACCATAAATTACCAGCAATATAGAAATACTACACAATTTAGAGTTCTTTATTTCGTTACCAAAAAAATTATCCTAACCTAACACATGACACTAATAAATAGTATGAACGCTGACAAAAAAAAATTTCGTCCTACCCACTCTACTCTCATTTTTCGCTTTTACCTTCCAACGCTCACACTGTCGCATCCACTGCACAAAGGACCTGTCCCACTAATCCGTTGAGTGCCTAATTTCGTGATGTTTTACGAAATGACCTCTTCCAACCGCCCACTGCAACCGTGCAGGACGGCGATCATGTTGTAAAGTTCAGAGTTTGTACAACATATAAGTTCAGAATCCCCCACTCGTTGGCAACGTCAATGAAGAGCTGTGTTGGTACTGTGTATGCGACAACCGCAATACAATCAACTGCTGCTGCGGCACCGCCCCCATGCGCTTTCCGAATTAGTGCACATTCAGCACAAATTCACACGCGTAACGAGCTTGGCGGGAAAACGTTGCTGCTGAATAGAGAAATACACACGCACGTACATAGGTATGTATGACGTTGCACGTAACATGTGCATGTGCAAACTTTATTAATTAGTGCACTTTTCCGCGCAAAACTTACAGCGCTCACATGCAAACAGACATGCACACAAATAAGCAGTGTAATGATACCAGAAATCCGACAATGCAATAGCACCAAGTCTTGTTTGTCACAATGCTTAGTAGATTGGGAGAAGGTGTGCGCAAGTTGTCAAAAGTGATATTGTTGCACATGCTCGTAGCAGCAGCGTTGAATTAGCTTGGTAGCAACACAGCATACCATGCAAAGGGTCTAACTCCTTTATGGTTAGATGTTGTTGTATGAATTATAATGTCTGCTTACATATGTATGTATGTCTATGTGGGTGTCAGTGCGGCAAACAATTAGCGTAATTTCAATTTTGCTAAAAATTTCATAAACCACACGCCAGCCGAGCAAACAATCGAATCCCGCACATACAAACATTGGTATGTTGTTATGGATACTCTCTCTGAATGCTATACCACCTGCTCGCGGTCAATGAAGTTCTGTGCGAGTGAATAAATTTTTGACTTTCCGCCAAATTTTGCGAAACAAACAGCATAGAAAAGCAAAATATGCTATTGCATATTTTAGCAATGTGTATGTGTGTTTGCATGCGAGTATGTTTGGTCATGCGATTAGCGGTAATTCCCTGTATTGTTAACAAGGATTTGACGACACATGCCGAAGTGTAAATTTTGGTTCCAATAGCAAAAGCTGGCATTTGCCTCAAACCATTGTTTTAGCTTTAGCTATCCAATCAACTTAAAAAGCAATAAACAAATTAATGCCACGAATAGGATGATGTGCCTCACCGAATGTAAAACCTTTGTACAACATATGTATGTATAAGCGAAAATATAAGAATGAATGCAAAACTAATGCCTATGTGTTAAAAACACCATAAATATGTTCGTATATGGGTATGTATTTACCGAGGCATGAGCAAATTGGATTGTTTATAGTATGAGCAGCTGAGTGCCCGCAAAAAACGGGAGAAACACAATGCTTTAACGTGGCAGTGTATAACACTTTGATGATGTCGGAGATGATGTGAGTTTAGATGAAATTGTGCCGATTTTCACAGCGCAAATAGAATTTTTGAGTAACCTAAATGGATGATATTTTAGGCATTTTTTTGTTTTAAGTCTGTAAATTTTTCTAATTTAAAATCTTATAAAAAATCAGTAAATAAATAAAACATATTTACCAATATGTACGTTGACTTTACTTATATAAATATGCAGGATTGCGAATTTTTAATTCAAAATTGTAGGGATTATTGAAAATATAATTTTTTATCTCAATATCTTGGATCAAAAATTGAATTTTTATTTTCATGGATTAAAATTTCAATTTTCATTTTTTAATTCCGTCGTTGAGAATCTAAGATGTTCGGTTAAAGAATTAAAAACTGATCCAGTGATTTGAGATAAATTTTTTTTTTAATTTTTTAAATCGTGTTTGGAATTACAAAATAAAAAAATTTAATTTAAATAATTTTTTATACATTATTTGCAAACTTTCTTTGGAGCGTTTTGTGTGAAAGATTAAAGCCCACCGTCAACAAACTGATTGGACCTTATCAGTATGGCTTTAGACCTGGCAAATCAACAACTAACCAGACATTCACCATGCGCCAAATCTTGGAAAAGACCCGTGAAAGAAAATCGACACGCACCACCTCTTCGTCGATTTCAAAGCTGCTTTTGACAGCACGAAAAGGAGCTGAGTTAACAACAAGATAATTTTAAGTTATTCTCACGTTATACGTCTTAAATGTTCCTGAAAATGCTATTAGGACTATTATACAAGGTGCGTTTCAAAGTAAACAGGACTGTTTTGAATCTAGCGCCCCTTGGTGGCGCCATCCACACATATGTATGTCGACGGATGCGTTAGAATTTGCTTAATCATGACATTTCATCGATTGGAAGTGAAGTTATGGCATTTTAAGTGTTAGTATGTTTGTGTTATCGGTGTGAAAATGAGCTTCGAACAAAAAGCCAATATTAAATTTTGTTTACAAATTTATAAAACTTTTACCGAAACGTTTCAATTGATGAAACATTTATGGTGATGAATGCCGATCCCGTAGCAAAGTGCACGAATCAAAATCCGTGATCACCGAAAATTCCATCAAAACTGTGCTGAATTCATCAAAAACAGCTGAAATCATCATGGGAATTCATGGAAATGGAATTGAACATCCCAAAACATCGATTTATCGCATTTTGACCGAATATTTGGGCTTACGAAAGGTGTGTGCACGGTTTGTTCCGCACAAATTGACTGACGACCAAAAATTGCTCAGAATCCAACATTCGAAGACATCATTAAAGAGGTCAAAAAAAAAAAACTTCCTTTACAGTATTGTGATCGCGCATGGAGAAGTCAAAAGTGGGGACAACACTGATTTGTTTTTATGATTCCAAGGGTATTGTTTACACAAAATTTGTTCCACCCGGCCAAAACGTTAATGCGGTATTTTATCTTGGAGTTTTGAAGCGTTTGGTGCGACGTATTCGACGTGTTCGGCCTGAATATCGCGAAGATGAAAGTTGGCGTTTGTTGCACGACTATGCGTCTTCCCATCGATCGACGCTTGTGACCGATTATTTGACCAAAAATCACATTTTTCATTATTCACCTGATATGACACCTTGCGACTTCTTCCTTTTCGGAAAATGCATTTGCCCATGAAAGGAAAGAGTTATGTACACGTAGAGGCCATTCAAAAGGCTTGCACCGGCGTACTGGCGGCCATACCGGCCAACGAGCTAAAACACTCGTTCGACATGCTTTTGGACCGTGAAAAAAGCTGTATTGAAGCAGAAGAAGACTTTTTAAATAGAGTACATTTATTTTGCCGAAAAAATTTTTTCTGCTTTTTAAGTTCTCTTTACTTTTGAGTTCATACTTCTTGTCTCACTCAACACCAGTATTAGCGGATTTTTTTTTTTTTTTTTTAAATATATGATTGTATTGTAGTACCGTAAGAACAGTTTATTTGGAATACACATACACAAAATAACACACAGACATGTTGGGAGCACACCACATCGGTTATTAATGTTAACCGTCAATTATATTTTAATTGTCATAAAAGCTTTCACCTCAGCGACGCAACAATACAAACACTAGTGACAATACATATAGATACATATTACATAAAGCAGATAAATAATTTTTCAGCTAGATTGATCCACCAGAAGCATCCAGCAACACATTCATATTCAATACTTTGTATGCATGTTCTCATATACATATCATAAATACCGTGTGTGAAACACAAGTAAAATGCCGAGCATGACTGACTGCGAACCTCTCTCCAACGTACAACAATTTGCACTTTAACCAAAAACGTATGCTATGCCCCCAGCATGAAGCAGAAGCCTGTTACCGTGCTTGTTTAGCCTTTTGGAAAATGAAAAGTATACTGCATCTGTGGAGCGGGTAAGTGCAGGGTTTTTGTTGTCAGCGGATAGTGCAAACATTTAAATCCAATGGGATGAACCAATTCTGTGTTGCGTTGTTTTGCAGAGCATGTGTGTATGGTTTTTTGTATTTAATGTCGTTAATATGTAAGGTTTGTACGAATATATTGGTGTTTTTATATTAGGACTGACAGAGGAGTCATAAAAAATGCAGAATATTTCAGCAATTATTAATAAAGTGGACAATATTTGGAAATCGTCATGAAAATGTATATATAATATTACATAACACATTATGCACCTTATGAGTGTGTGAGTAAAGTAAAAACAAGAAAAAAACGTTAACTTCGGCTGCATCGAAGCTAATATACCCTTCACAGGTGCATTTCTTTTAGTAACTATGTGTTCTGTTTGTATGACAGCAATCTGGCAGCAATATGCTATAGTGAGCCGATCTGAACAATTTCTTCCGATATTACATTATTTCTATGAACAATAATTCACACCAAATTGCGTGAAGATACGTTGTCAAATGTGAAAGTTTTACATCCAAGAAATTGATTCCGGTCGTTCAGTTTGTATGGCAGCTATATTTTATAGTGAATTAGTTTGTTCAGTTTGTTTGGCAGCAATTTGGTTTAGTGATTCGTTCTGTAAACGTTGTCTCAGATAATAACTCATGCCGAATTTTGTGAAGATATCTTTTCAAGTAAAAAAAATTTCATAAAAGAACTTATTTTGATAGTTTAGTTTGTATGGCAGCTATGTATATACTGTGGTGGTCTGATATCGACGGTTCCAACAAATGATCTACTTCAGCTTCTTGAAGAAAAAAAACGTTCGAAAAACTCCATATCGCTTTCTAAACAACTGAGGAACTAGTTCGAATAAATAAATACAAACAGACATGGTTAAATCGACTCAGCTTGTCCTGCTGATCACTTATATACTATATACATATGTTTTATAGGGACGGTTACGTTTCCTTCTGGGTGTTACAAACTTCCTGGCAAACTTAACATACCCTCTTCAATGTATAATAAATAGCTACAACTATGATATACTTGTGCAATAAATATTATTAATATAGTAAACTATTTAATTGGATGGAGTCAGGTGTAGAAGTACACGCAAGTGAGGAAAATTCTCTGATCAGTGGTCATATATAAGAGCGCAAGTTTGGTGTGGGATTCGTGGTGGAAGAGAAACTGCGTCGCTATCATTCACTCCGGTGGATGAACGTCTTGCCACAATCCGCATCAAAGCGAGGTTATTCAACATTTCGCTGATTTTTGCCCACGCCCCGATAGAAGAGAAGGACGATGTGACCAAAGATGCTTTCTATGAGCGCTTGGAGCACACCTTGGAGAGCTACGCTTGCCACTATGTCAAAATCGTGTTTGGCGACTTTAACGCCTAGATGGGCAACGAAAGTATCTTTGGTGCAACAGTCGGCAAATTCAGCCTCCACCAGGAAACAGTCCCAAATGGGTGGAGGCTGATCGACTTCGCCGGGGCTCGAAATATGGTTATCTTTATTTCTAGATTCCAGCATAAGAAAATATATCAACATACCTGGCTGTCTCCCGATCGAAAAGCCACCAACCAGATTGATCATGTTGTGATAGGCGAAAGTCGAAAACGTTTAGACGTGCGTACGCTTCGAGATCCTAACATCGACTAGGACCACTATCTTGTTGCAACCAAGATTCGCACCTGCCTCTGTGCAGCAAAAAACGAACATCAACAAACACAACGTTCAATGTCGAGAAGCTGCAATCACAACCAAGAAGGTGAACTAGCGGCTGAAGCCCAGCGCATACTAAAATTATGGAGGGAACACTTCTCCAGCTCACTGAATGGCAGTGAAAGCATAACGTTAGGAAAAGGCAAACCCGATTCCCCAATCGATGACGATGGAGCAAACGTTTCATTGTCCGACCATGAAGAAGTTCGAATAGCAATTATCCGTCCGATGGATTGGGGCCCGGCCGAGCGGCGAAGAACTGCATCAGCTTCTTTATAAAATATGGTTAATATGGTTTTTTAAATGTGCTCTGCCCAATCCACAAAAAGGAAGACCCCACAATCTGCGCCAACTACCGCGGTATTATCAGTATGGCTTTAGACCTGGCAAATCAACAACTGACCAGATATTTACCATGCGCCAAATCTTGGAAAAGACCCGTGAAAAGATAATCGACACTCACAGACTCCAAATAAAAAAAGATAGGTAGGTATGTAGGAGTGCAGCCCTTTTTGTATTTCGGGCTCAATTAGCACTAGCTGTGCCATTTTGATGTACTATTGGTAGACCTTTTATATCTGCTATCACGTTGCGCCTTCTTTTTCAAACCTTTGAGGTTTCGATAAAGATACTTATGTCCGATATGCTTTCAGTAGAAATCCATTCAAGGTTTGGTGCTTGATGGATTCGAAGTGTTCTGTGTCGGATCTGTGATAGGGCTGGGTATTCACAGAGAGTATTACGTAGCCTCGTCCCATTTTGGGCGCATGTTCTCCAAATGGCCAGTGCCCTGTTATGGTCGCTATTGCTCTGTAGATACTTTTCCTAGACCTATTTAATAAGTCATTAGTTCTTTTCTTGTCATATGTTGACAGAGCTCCATATGTAAGTATAGGTCTTATGACAGCCGTATACTTCCACATGATCATACTAGGTTTGAAGCTCCAACTCTTGCTGACGATTCTTTTGCAGGTATAGTAGGCCATATATGCTTTATTTAGTATTATTTTTTTTTTTCAGGGCAGTTTGGTGTCAATCTCCACCCCAAGTATTTAGCTGTGGGAGATAGAGAGAATATTGTACCGTTTAGTACCAGAAATTGAGGAATTTTGGTTCTGCCTGTGAATATCATCAATTCTGTTTTGTTAGGATTAACACCTAGTCGATTGTTCTTAGCCCATAGGTTTTACCTTCGAAGTGCTCTTTCCATAATCTCGCTGACTGTTGAAGGAAACAGTTCTGATAAGGAGCTGATAGAAATCTTTTCAGTTTCCCAGATTCAGCTTTTCTGTTACTACAATAATATCTGTATGCAGAGATCTCTCTAGAAAAGCCATGTCTTTCTCATATCAACTATATATACAAGTTAACAAGACTTTAAAAAAAACAGAACAAATGGTTTTTTCGGTAAAATCAATTTATTTTATTCAAAATAGTCTGCTTCTGCTCCAATACAAGCTTTTTTCACGGTATTAAAAGCATTCGAACGCGCCGGGTTACTCGTTTTTTGGGGTTTTTAGACTCAAAAGTTTTTGCCGAAAACAAGCCTTTTGAATTATACGTTGATAAACTCTTTGTATTTCAAAAAAAGCAAAAAAGAAATTTTTGAAAAGGAAAAGTTATAATAAGTTCATATATTCCCTGAAAACGGTTTAAAAATTTTATTTAAAATTTTTTGAATTTTTGGGAAAAACCCTGCAACAAGCGGTCGACCATATTTTTTTGGGAAAAAAACCCATACCTCGTGCAACAAACCCAAACGTTAATTCGCATAAGGGGCCCAACCACGTTCCCAATGTCGCAAACCCAAACTTTTTCAAAACTTTCCCAGATCAATCCGCATTTCCACTTTTGGGCCTGGACTTGCTACAGCCTTCTCTTGGTACTACCCCAAAAACCCTTGGGATTCCCCTGAGCGATATTTTTCATTTTGATGCAGCAATTTTTAAAGCAAGTGTTCCTTATGTAGGCTGCCCCGCAATCAGTCAATTTGTGGGGGGAAACAAACCCCGGTGGGACAGTACCATTCTAAGCTCAAAAGATTCGGAACAAAAGGCCGAATAAACGCGATGGGATTTTATTAAATTTGTTCAATTTAATTTACGAAATTGCAATTTTAATTTAATTTTTACACTGATTAAATTTAAATTTAATAAATCAAAAACAATAACAGAAATTTCCCGGTTTGGGACAAAGGAAATTTTGATTTATACACAATGCCCCAACGGGAATGGGGCAATCAACAAACATAAACTTTGAATGCAGCAATTGAAAAAAAACTTTCGCATAAGAAGTTTTATAAATTTGTGAACAAAATTTAATGTTGGCTCTTTGTTCGAAGCTCATTTTCCCCAACACAAACATACGACATTTAAAACGCAATAACTTCACTTCCAATCGATGAAATGTCATGAAATTCTCAAAAGATAGGAAATTCTAACGTACCAGTCGACGTATAGATGGCGCCACCAGGGGGCGCTAGATTCAAAAAGTCCTGTTTACTTTGGAACGCACCTTGTATGTAACTTGTTCGCGAGTGTCAGATGCCGTAATTTAGATATTTTTGCAGCGGACGTAAAAATATATACAAAAATATTATAGCATAATACTCTGTTCAAATATATTTTAGTTTATTTTTTTCATATATGTCGTCATTTTAAAAAATAATTTTTTTTAATGTATTAAAGAGATTCATTGCGAGCGGCGCCGGGGGTACTAACAGTTTAATATTAGGGGATTCATATAGACTCAAAAAGTTATATCGATCCGAAAACATAGCGTTCAGAATAATAATTGAGTAAATTCATTTTTGTATGTACTCCAACAAAAAACTTATTCAAAAGTGTAAAAATTTATTGAAAGAGTGTTAAAATTTATAATTAAGTATAACTATATATTAAACCATAGAAAAACTTTATAAAATTTTTTATTCATGAATAATTGTTTTGCAAGTTTTATGAAAAACCCTGCAACCGCTTGGGTCAGACCAATATTTGTCTTTGAAAGTTAAAAAATGTCACCCAAAAAGAATGACCTCGTATGCCACAAACCAACAACACGTTAAAGTTGCGACAGTAAGAGGAGCGAACCGACGTTGCCGGATGTTGCAACTGCAATCACATTTTTCACAGAATTCACTCGACCTCAATCCGACTACTTCCTGCCACTTCTTGGTGCAACTGGCACTTCGCTACAGCCTTGCTCTTGGTCACCTACCCGAAAACTCACGGGTTGTTTCGCCATGAGCGATATTTTTGCATTTTGTATGCGAGCTTATTATTTATTAAAAGCACCAGTGTTGCCGTTATGTAGAGCGGTGCCCGCGCAATAATTCACTTGAGTGATGGGGCGGAAAGCGGACGCTGAGAGCCGCCAAGGCTGAGCGCAGTAGCGCAGTTAACTCCACTGATTGCTTCAATTAAGCAAGCAGCCAAGCAAACAACCGACAGGCCGAACACTAACGACCGCGCATGGCAATTGTAAAATATTAAAACTTGTGTTCAATATATAATTTACGAATATTGGCAATTTTAATTAATTTTCACACATGATTGAAATTAAATTAAATAAATAAAAACAATAACAGAAATGCTGGTCCCGCAGTCTGGCGCACAGGACGAAGAATTTGTGATAATACACAAATGCCCAAACAGCGGTAAGTGGGGCAGCCAAACGGAAAAAAATTAATGAATGCAGCAATATGAAACAACACAACACGTTCGCACATAAGGATTATTATCCTATACATATACTCACATAATTGTGTACATATACATACATATATACGGTTTTTTTGTGCAACATGTTAATGGAATTTTGAGGTTTTTCGTCATTTGAATATTATTAACCGTATTTCCCTATGATTACATATAACTGCGAATAATCAGGTCACACATGAACACATGTTCAGAAGACATATTAATTCGCTCGTTTTATACCAATAAAGTCTGCGCTTAAATGTATGCTTTGGTATTTTGGTTGCATTTTCTGCTGACTTTGCGAACTACACGGGACAGTTTTGATTGAATATTATTCATAATCGATTTAATTAAACCCGATTGACAGCGAAAAGCCATTAAAACTGACAGCAGACAACAGTGGAGCAGAGCATGAAGACAAAATTATATTGCAGATTTTTTGTTTGTTGCTAAATTTTTAATAGAAAACAATAAAAAACTGTGTATAATAGGAAACAAGAATTCAAATTCAAACATTTAATAAAGGTTAATTTAAATACATATATGTAGTTAAATGTTGATTTATTCAAAACTAGATGGTTTGCTAATTAATCGTTAGTTTACTTAAGACAAGGCAGGTCTTTATCTGAGGCATGCCTGTTTCTGAGGCATGTCTTATAACATAATTTTTAGAGTTTTTCAAAAAAGAAAATTCTTAATATAAGATTTCCATAATTGATTAAGGAGTCAGTAGGGTAATCTGGCCTGTTTTTTACATTTTTTTTATAGAAATTTTTATTCTACAATAGAACTTTTTTCACATATCATAAAGTATATCGTGGAGTGTATAAACAAATTTTTTCGTAATTTTTTTATGACATCTTCTCCTGTTTGGATCATCAGAAACACAAAAACCCAATTTATTTTTAAAAATTAAGTAAATGGTTATCGTCCCTACCAGAATCATGAAAAAATGTTGATAAATAAAAACGTAATTAACGTTTTTTCTTTTAATTTCTCCCATGTTTTTTACATAAATTTAATATATTATAAAAATAATAGGGACGATAGCCAGCCGTTTTGTGAGCATTAAAAAAAAAATTATGCAAATCGGTTGAGTAGTTTGACCGGAATCATGTCCGCTAGTTTAAAAAAGTGTGTATTGAGAAAAAAGAAAAGTGTGTTTTGAGTTTAAAGTTTGAGGTGTGCACTCCGAGTGCTCCGAACGTCGAGCGGTATTATTATTTTTGGGCCTTTTCCGAAATCTGCCAATGGAAAAACGGTTTCTACATTAACTCTAAGAGTATAGGGAAGAGTGAATACAAAAAAAAATAAATAAAAAAGATTACCCTACTGACCCCTTAAGTAGGCCTTAAAAATATTTCTAAAAAAACCCCTGCACATACTATTTTAGTTTTGAACGACATGTTTTTTCCAATTATTTGAATCGAATTTTAGGTTGAACAGAGCAGACAACAAACACTACCAGTTTTGGTCATGCTAATATTAAATTAGTTGAATAAAACCCATAATATTTATACACATGTAGATAACTAAACCAGATAAGACTATTTGAGCTGTCAAATGGGCAGGTAAAAGACTAATTTACAAAATATCAAGGATATGTGCATATGACAGTTTTTATACTCACTGAAACCAACAAATAAAACGTAAGCTAACCGTTGAAGAGAAGAAATTTGCTCACATTCTGTCAAGCAATACAAACAAACCAAACCTCAGGCCACAGCAAACGGTAATTAATCAACTCAAATTGATACAAATCACTTGAAAACACAACAAGGAACGAAGGTAAATAGGAAACATGAAAAAATGCACACACATACATTCATACATAAGTAATAGAGCTAGATTTATTTCGAAAAAGAAATAGTAAGTTCCGCAAGGACTCCTCAAAGGTTGCGTTAGTCGCAATCGAAAATGCATAAGCATATACCCACACACACGGGCATAAACGGAAACAAAAAAATAAATTTACATCAAATCCAACCACACAAACCATGTAAGCCTGGTATCGTGCCATCAAACTACTTCAATAAGCCGTTTTAGACATTGACACCGATAAACATACCAGCACATTTGCAGCTTGGCTCGATAAGCGATTTTCGATTGCGCACAACAATTCAATTAAGGCAATTGAAAAGTATATCCGAGCCATAGCAAAAAGAAACAAGCGCCACACAGAAAGAATCGCCGGGGCAGCAAAAATCTATGTATGTTGCATGACCCACGGCGTTTAACGTACGCCACGAAAAAAATTGCGCGCTCACGCTAATTGGCCAAATGAAAGCACGACACAACACAACAGAGGGCAACAAGGGAGCATAAAAATCTTTGTTGACAAGAGCCGAAAAGTATGCGTTGCAGAAGTTCAGACAAAAATAAGGTGTATGCACACAACCTTCTATTTTTATATACGAAGATATACAGCAAAAGAGTAAGCTGCGCTAGTGATGTATGGGATAGGTTGGGGTGAAAATCGGCAAATCGTCACATCACAGATTGCAGTTGAATGATTATATGCAAATTGGATTAAAGTGATGCAGTTATTTAAGGCAATTAAAAGTAAACAAACTAACTCTGCGTACGTAGTCCGCATTCGAGTGGTGAGAAAGCATGCATACTAAATGGTGGTGGATGCAGTGAGAGCTCAGTGCACATGCTCAGCCCTAAGCTATAGCAAAAACTGAGCACACTTAAAATAAACAGAGAGAGAAGAGTATATTTAGGCGCAAAAGCGTGGGTAACAAAAAATGGTTGGCTATTCACGAATTCTAAAGAATTAATCACAATAAAGTCAAAGAAGAAAAAAGCTTGTTTTGTGTTAGCAAAAATTAAAAAATCCATTTCATTAAATGTTTTGTTTAAGGTTTAATAACCTAGCCTAAAAAATTATCCTTTCAGTAATTTTTATGTTTAAGATTCAATATCATTCAAAAATATATGGCATTGTTATGTGTAAGGTTTAATATCATTCAAAAATTCGACTCAAGCCAAAGTACACTCTCTAAATAATTTATAATAAATAAATTTGCACATATTTCAGTGAAAATTATTTTAAAAAAACTTATAAGTAATTGTAGTTTCACTTTTACTGTTTCATTCAAACTAATACTTTATTTATTTTCATTTGACGACGGTACTTTTCCAAGAACCATTACGGCTTCTCTTACAAATAATACGGTTTTGAATTCTGAAGTTTCTATACATTCAGGTAATACATTTATATTAGTACTTAACATTAAGAACGAAACAATTAAACATAAAATAACCGACCGATTCCGACCACCCTATAGTCAAATATTCTCTCATAAACTCAGCTTGGAATCACTCAACAGACGCTTTCCAATGCCACTCATTCGGCAACGGCTCTCTGTTTACATAGAAGAAACATTGCTCACCCGCAGGCACATTGCCGCACTTGTGTGTACATATATCTTTAGCGATAGGCTGCAGTTAATCCCACAAATTGGTCGAAAATATTGAAATCTGCATTCGCGCAAATATATACTTTTGGGAATGAAATGAGTCGTGGCTGCTGAGCAGAAGGTTTGTGAGTAAAAGTCGTGTGCTTATATCTACGTAAATGTGTTTGTGTGCTGTCGTCGTTTAGCATTGTGAAAACCAAAAGAGACACCAATTATAACAGTAAAATATGCGTACTGGCACTGCTACACAAACACACATACATAAAACACACACACACATAAAGCGCACAACACAAAAGGACGAAAGACTTCACGAATGACTACCGACAGACCGACCAACAGCTGAACGACTGCATGCATGATGATGATCAACTACACTGCCGGTCAAACAGCCCGCCATATGGGCAGGAAGCTTCTTTGTACGCCTGAATGTATGCTTCACTCGATGGGCTATAAATACGCGCGCGCAATTACGGTTATAAATCAGTTTAAAAGAAATTTCGAACGCGTGAGGTACTAGAGTAATAGAGACAGAAGAGACAATTTAACTTTAACTAATTGCTCAATTAAAATTTACATAAATAACATTATAAGCACTGAAGGATTAAAAAGCATATTTTAAATATATTTTTTCTGCACTCATATTTCTCTACGACACACAAAGGGATTACGTGTGCTTGTTGATGAGAATATGTTCACTAATTGGCTAACGGGAACGACTGGCTCAAATAGTGGCACTGGTAACGGCGGCACACCAACGGCTAGCAGCAACATTAGTAATGGCAATACAGTTTCGGTAAATGCAGAGCCTGTTATGCTACCGATTGGTACTGTCGCTGCGGCTGCTGGATCTGTGGCGTCTAGCATTATGTCCACGCCGCCTGATGTAGTGCTCGAAGTAGGTCCAACCGGTCCGACCAGTGTACGCTTTGTAGCACACAGTATAGTGTTGGGCATGCACAGCGGTTATTTGCGCTCTGCAATTCGTCTGGATGAGAATGCGGCCATTGTTGGCGCGGGCAATGAGTTAGTTTTATATCTGGGCAATGTGACCGCAGAGCAATTCGGCCCATTGCTCACCTATATGTATACCGGATACTTAGATTTAAGTGTGGAAAATATATTTGGTGTGCTTCTGGCCACACATGTACTTCATATGCCACGTGCATTAGAAATTTGTCGGTAAGTAATGCAACGATGGGTTACACCTCATGCTGAAAAAACTACCAGTTAATAAATTTAGCGTTTAATGCAATATATATTTTTTATTTTATAGTTCCTTTTTAGCACGAGCTCAGTCCGAAGGCTATTTAGCG
Source organism: Bactrocera correcta (assembly GCA_027475135.1). NCBI lineage: Eukaryota > Metazoa > Arthropoda > Insecta > Diptera > Tephritidae > Bactrocera > Bactrocera correcta. The sequence continues at coordinate 33,012,171 of CM050327.1, forward strand.
AGCAATCCTTTGGCCACCCAATTATCAGGTGGTGCAAAATCAAGTTCGAAGGTCATACGCCCCATACCCAGTAAGGCTACTCTTCCGAATTTTGGTTTCGTACCCCTCGTCGCGACACATCAGCTTCAACAGTCACAAACTGCCATAGCATCCAATAACAGCCAAAACTTCAAGCAGTTACCACAGGTATACGACAACTCTCCCGCAATGGCTGTACGCAACCGTTGTGGTATACTGCGTCCACCGAGCAGCATAGAAATTGACATTGACCACACATCGCCTATGCAACAAGCGGATGTTGACGACGATGACGAAGACGTTGAAGTATTCATCGACAACAACACAGAGTCTGATGCAGACGGTGAACTGGACTGCACCATTTCAGTGACTTCGCACTCTTCTCAGCGCGATGAAGACACTGCTGACAGAAAGCACGAGTCTAGCGACAGCAAAGTGGAGCATGAAGTTATCTTAACAGTTGCTGAAGCGCCAGTTACGCTAGCTAAAGCGCGTACCGAACGCGATAAAGAAATAGCGCGTAACAAGTCAACTGCATCGGTTAACGATAGAATAACCGCAAACAACACAAACAAACGTGATCGACGCAAGCAAACACGTGCACATCACAAGTCGGGAGGCTCCCGCGTGTCTGGTCTACAAGTTGCCAACGCTCCCATACCCGCTTCTCAACTTGATAACAACGAAAGCTCGAAAGTAATCATTGATGTCGCGAGCTGTGATGGCCCAGTGCGTTTCAGACGCATACTCAACACAGCATACGGTCACAAGCCGGAGGACTATGCGGTAATGCCAGAGCGAACTCAACAAAGCGTTTCTCTTTCCTTTCACCAACAAATGGCAAAAGCGATCAGTCAGCACAGACAACTCGCCAAGGCCAATGAAGAATCCGAAAATAGTGAATCCAGCGGCGGTGCTGGAAATATCTCGAGTGTTAGTGTTGCTGGTACTGGCAATGGGAAGCAAAATAAGAACGCTAACAACGAGATTTATGTATGTGTCTATTGTAAACATACGTTTAAATCACAATATTGCTACCAGAAGCACGCGAAGCGCCATCTCAATCCGCTCAGTCTCAATTGTGCGGCAGCCGCTGCAGCTGCCACCAATCTCGGAGCAGCAACAGATACCGATGACAAAGCAACACCATCTGCTAAGTCTACACCATGTGCTGGTGCTGGTTACGATTTAACTGGTGGCGCTGGTATTCCAGTACGGATTGCGACAAATAAACAAGGCGCATGCGAGTTGCTACGCCGCGAAGTGCGTCCGCTGGACATGAATGTGCAATACTACCCATGTAAGACATGTGGCAGCAAATTTCCCAGCTATTATTTCGTCCACAAACACCGGAAGATGTGTCATGCCGAAGAGGAGGCCGCAGCCGCGGCAGAGGCCACGAGCAAACGCGAAAACGGTAATGGGAATAGCGGAGGTGAGAGTAAGCGTGAAAAATCGGCAGAAGTCCCTATGGATTAATATCAACGTGTATACAAAGATTCCGGAAAAATATTTCATAATGCAAATATCTGCTCACTAAAAATTAGCAACGAAATTGGTTGTTGCAATTATTTATAAGACTATAATAAATGCTAAGCAAAGATCTAAAAAAGGGCAATGTACGAATTTAATTAACAATTTAAGTAATTAACAAAAAGTGTAATTAAACTTAATTTAGCACAAGTTAAATAAAATATGAAAAATATGTAGAAAAAGTCACTTACAAATGGAATAATACGAACAAAGTAATAAAACATAAGCTCGAGCGTCATACAAAATCCTGTAATTAAAGTTAGCAGCTTAAAAAGGGTAGTACGTTTGCGTTCAAGAGAGTTCGCCCATGAATATTGCAATAATATTTGAAATTAATTAAATACTTATTTGTGCTGTGCAAATAATTAGTTGTGAAAAATAGTATGAAAAGAAAACATACAATTTGAATAATAAGACCCTAGCGAAGGTGAAGGGAACAGATATTAGTCAATTGTTCAAATTATCTTGAAATAAGAGTTAAATGAACCTGAATCAACGACAAATATTTGCACTTATACTCCTTACACAACGCTCCAATATAATGAATACTCATTACCGCGCCACAATATGCATGAAAGGCGTATGAAGCAGCATACGGAACATAATATTTGCATAAATTATGGCATCATAAAAATTGTATCCGTCAATTGGGGATTATTGAGCAGTTGAATGAAAAGAAGAAAAAAGGAGAGCTTCGGTTGCACCGAACTTAAATTACCCTTCACAAAAAAATTATACATATAAGAAAGTGATTTTTATCGTTCAGTTTGTATGGCAGTTATATGCTAAAGTGGTCCGATCTGAAAATTTTCTTCAAATTCATGTGTCACTGCCTTGAACAATAATTCATGCCAAATTTCGTAGATATCTTTACAAAAAGAAACGTTTTCCATACAAGAACTTGCTTAGTGTTCGCAATTTGTAGGCGACTTTTTTTGTAGTAATCGGATATCGGCAGTTACCACAAATAAGTAGCTTCTTGGGCAGAAAAAGATGTGTGCAAAATTTCAGATCGATATCTAAAAAACTGAGGTACTACTTCACGTAATCAGCTCAATTCGTCACGCTGATCATTTATATACATTATGATAAAAAAAGCACCCGGAAATGGTAATTAAATTCCCCGCGTAAATAATATTTCAAAAAAATCTATTTTTCTAAGTTGGTAGGACTGCCCTTAATTGTTATGCCAAATATGTGCGCGATCTGTCAACCAGTTTGATTACAGAAGCAACTTAACTTGCGTTGCAGTTTTTACGATGGATAACAATATCGAACCAAGAATTTGTCACAAATTTTGTATTTCTAACCAAATATCGTGTGCGTAATCGTTGTGAATATTAGAATTACGAATTGTTAGCCTTACGATGATTCAGTTTTAACGAAAACACAAGCCTTCAAAGACGTCGAGAGATCGTTGAAACGCGTTCTTGCTCGACTCATCTATAAATCTGAAAATTTTTTCAAAAAGAGTACGATTGTGACCAAAAAGTGTTTCGAGGACTAAAAAATGTTAGCATAAGTTTATTACATCTGGTTGGGATTACTTTGAAGGCGACAAAATAAATATTGTTGAGTAATTAAATATTTTGCATTTTATTTAAAATTTTTTGTCACAATGTATGTATGTACATGTAAGCTATTATATTATAATTGAAAACATTTTCACTTAATACATCTTCTGAAGATACTTGCTTCAATTATTATAAATATTTGTTTATATCATTTTAATATTATTTATAAAAAGCCCCAATTAATCTATTGTTTGACCAAAGCTGCATTTCAGTAAAATATTTCAAATATATTATTTTATTTCTCATTAAAATTTAATTTACTATCTTTAACTCTATTTTTTTTTCCAAAAAGCGCTGATACTTTTATTGCAATTACTAAAAATAATTAATTTACCGTAAAAAATGCAGTAAATGCAAAAATTATATAATTAAGTTTCAGAGAAAATTAAATTTTGCATTGTTTTCAATTTTCAGCAGTTAAGAACCCACTTACAAAAAAGCTAATCAATAAAAATAAAAAAATAATTAGCACAGAAAATTTAAGCGGAAATAATAAATTTATTATTCTGAAAAAAATATCCAATTAGAATTATAAAAACGCTGATTTTTGCGCAAATTGATATTAAAACTCATTAGCGCCAATAAAAAAATTCAAATGCTGCACAATACAAGCGAAAAAATATTAATGTGTAAAAACATAGCAATTCAATTGTGGGGGAGCCGTGACACAACAAAAAAGCGCTGAATAATTATGTAAGTAAAGCGCTGGTAAAAAATACAATTTCACAAAAAAGCACTTTTTTATGTATACAGATTAAGGTTTGTACATTTTGATGTCCAAAAGCGGCAATATGCAGCCGTTTGTAAGGTAAGGCGGAACGTGAAGAGAGGGGAGCAGCCTTTTGGGCCAACGAATACATTTTTAACGAGCGCGACAAGGTATGCAAATAAAGTGCAAAATTGGTAAAAATTCTAACGGGCCACAGTGAGAATGCCACTTTGCTTAGTGCCAGTGTCAGGACAAAAACAGTTATTAAAAAAAATCGGTGCATCGGCGTTTTGCTGCAATACAAACAGTATTAGAAACAACGCGAGTGTGACAAAATGTTGCAAGCGACAGCAATTAAAATTGACGCGCTTTTTGATTGTTTGCTGCTGCATTTTATCTTTTTGCTGTCGTTGCGCTAAAGTAGAATCTGTTAATTAAAACAGTTTTGCCAGCTGGCATGCGCAATATTTTTTGGGGGGATGATGCGCCTGAAAGTATGTTGCGTTTTTTCGCGCGCTGTTACCGCGGTACCTTCAGTTGTGCATTTATTTTTTATTTAAAGAGGCAATTTAAATTCCCTGTTTCCGGTATTGCCTCTAGGCGGCAGCTCCACCAAGGGGCATATGGAAAATACAGAATGGGGCGAACTTTTTGCTTTGCTTTTTGTCATACTTTTTTCACCAGTGCTGCTACAAGTAGGGAAAGTGAGCTAATTGGTACTTCATATGTATATACACGTACGCATATACATGGATATTTACCTCTATATATGTATGTATGTATATTTGTATGTAAGCAAGTATATACGAAAGTATGCTTTTTTCAGCTTACACTTACCTACGACCAAAACCGCACACACATACATACATATATGCATATGTGAATGCATTGTATATGAGGATGTTCATATGTGTTAATGGATAAATTGAATAAAAGCAAGAGCCGATGGCCAATCCCCGTTTACGCTGAGCACGATGCCAAGGGTGAGAAAGATATGACAGCATTTACATACATACATGTGTACATAGGGATAAGATCTAAAGCAGCACTAAAATTTCAAGGATAGTCAATGATAAATAAACCTGAACGGATAAACTTAAAGAAAAATAGAGGTGAAAAAATTAAAATCTCAAAAAATATGAAAATAATCAGTGGTGTTGTGGAATCTGATAGTTGTCGGAATCAGAATTGAAACCGATCACAAAAAGTAGTAGATGACATGAATTCAGATATTATTGGTTTGATATTCGAAACAGAATTTGTATCGGTTTTGGGTGTCACGGAAACCAATTTTATCGGTTTTGCTACCAGAAACAAAGCAAGAAGATAGTCGCTCACAGATTTGAAATGTAAATTAAGATATCCAGTTACTTTACTATTTCTAATTAATTTATCTTTATTTCTATAGCGGAAAACATAAGTATAAAACACGAAATGTCTTAATTATTGAGTTTTTGAAAAAAAAATCCGGATATTTAAAGATATTATATTAGATTTACAAAACGTAATAAACATAATTTAACATTCAAATGGGCCTTTATTAATTCGAAAAATGTTATCCCTTAAAATATTTCTTTAATTCGGAACTCATTAAAAACTTTAATAGGATTGCTTCCAAATATTGGGTTGTCAAAAAAGTCTTGCGGTATTTTTATTGAATCAATTCGTGTGGCACCCATACATCGAGCTTCTTAGTGACGTCAAGCTTCTTCAAATAGTTTATAACGGTTTGATGACTACTATGCCGGTCTCTTTCGACCAATTCAGCGATTTTATCGCAATTTTCGACGACAGGCCTTCCGGAACGTGGCGCATCTTCGACCACCTCTACACCAGAACGTCGTTGAAACCATCGTTGTGCGGTGGAAATGGAAACTGTATCGGGTCCATAAACAGCACAAATTTTATTGGCGGCTTGAGATGCATTTTTGCCTTTATCGTAGTAGTACTGTAAAATATGCCGTATTTTCTCTTTTTTTTTGCTCCATGTTTGCGACGCTATAACTCACGAAAGACTTAAAGAAACGACAATCAATCAAACACGTGTTAGCGCATGAAATGAGCTTTCCAAAAAGGTATAGCATGACTCGATGCGACGAATAAAACTAGAACTACGCGCTTTCAGCGCCAACTAGCAAAAATACCGCAAGACTTTTTTGACAAACTAATATATTCATTATACCGTAGCTATAGTACCCTTCACTGATGCATTTTTCATAACAAAAAAGGGTATAATAAAAGACCAATACCCTGATTTCGATAAGGCAATTTGTATCGCAGCTATGTATATGTTAATGTGTGCCGAACTGGACAAGTTTCTTCGGAGATTGTATTGTTGTGTTGGTGAATAATCTAAGAAAATTTTCGTGCATATATCTCGTCAGGTAAAAAAAGTTTGAATACAAGGACTGGATTTAGACCGATCATTTTGTCACAATAATGTTACGATTTAAATGTTTTCTTTGGAGATTGTACTTTTCTCTTGGTGAATAACCCAATTTCGTGCAGAACGTAAAACAATTTTCCATACAATGACATGTATTTGATCGTTTAATTTGTATTACAGCATATATGTAATTTCGCCTGCTTTTGGAGAAAAGGACGTGTGCAAGATTCAGATCAACATCTCAAAAACTGAGAGTTTAGTTCGTGTATATACAAACAGGTGGGCACGGCTAAATCGACTCAACTCGTCTCGGTGCTATTTTAAGGGCCAACTTAACATAACCTTTCAGGGCAAAAAAGTAGCAATGATAATAGTTACGAATGGAAAGACTAATGGAAATTATGCTATGAAGTTAAGCTTATAAGGACACTAACTGTCTTTCGATTCTTTAATAGTATCAGCGGCTCTGAGCTACATATTCGTCTATTAAATACTTAGACTTTATATGTAGTTTTTAGCTTAAAGGTTTTTAGGTGCAGCATTTGAAAACAAAAGAAAAAAATGTTCATTTGTTTTCATTTAAGTGTGCATCATGTATGAGTATTATTCAAATAGTTAAGCTAATAGAGCCCATACACGACACACAAGTGCGTTTGATCGGTATGTGTACGCATGCGGTTTACTCGTGTATGGGCTTGTGCGCGTTTGCGGCCATGTTCGCGAAAATGTTTGATTTTTTACGATCGGTGCGCGAACATGTGTGTCGTGTATGGCGTTGTCTGCGCACAAAACCTCATTTCTCTCGTATCGCCGAACAGTGAAGATCGCGGACAATTGCAAGTGTTAAAGGGAGAGCCGGCTTTAGAGGCTTCAAAAAATCGATTTTTTGAGGATTTTTTTGGGAGGGAAAGAAACAATTGATTCAACCTAAACTTCTAGGCTTTATATTTATATATTTGAACATCTTTCACAAATTTTTTGGATACGAAATCTTTGATATTCTGCCTTCGGGAAGCAATTGCCCGATGCATCTCGCATGTGTATTTTTCGGACGGCGGGCAGGATGCAGGTCGCAATTTCTATCGGAAACAAAAAATTCAAAGAGATTCGTATTTTTCAATAATTTATCTTCTAGTTAAACTAAGAAAATTCCAAAAAAAAGTGTAAAATTTTACAAATTTTTTAAAAATTGAAAAAAAGTGGTCTTTGATCAAAAAAATTTTACTTTATGTTGTTTAAAAATATGTTCAAACTTGACTTTTCTTAGTTTTTTTAGTTTAAATAGAAGATAATTTAACGCCAAAGATAATAAACTTTGCCACAATTCCATACAACGTTTATTTTTTTTCTATCCTGCCGGCCAATTAAGAATAATCGTAAAAATGAAAAACCGAGAAATCGCGTTTCAAAGTTTTCGCTTTTTGCCTAAGCGCTCATACATACATATATCTGTTAGACGCTCGGTCACTATTTCCCTTCTAGCTTCGACAATATTTCGAATTTCAATCTATAACTTTGGGGAAATATTGTTAGATAATTTCTAAAGAGATGTAAGCAAAAAAAAGAGGTTGTTTGAAACTTCTAAAGCAGGCTCCCCCCTTAATAAAGATTTCGTATCAGAATTTATTGATCTTATAAAAAATTAATTGGCAATTTGGCAATCGAAAAGTGATAACTATAAAAATAAAATTGAGAAAAATAAAAGTTGGAATAACTTATTAACGAAATACAAAGAAATCGATAAAATGCTACATTACGAGTAGAAATACTTAAATTCGAAGAAATGTTCCGCTTGCTTGTCGCACATGTTCACTGTATGAAAACAAACGCAAAATGGATTTGTGTGTCGTGTATGGGCAAACAAATTGACACAAATCGAACGCACATGTGTGCCCGTGTATGGGCCCTATAGGAACAAAGTATCAAAGTTCGTATTTTTCAATAATTTATCTTCTAGTTAAACTAAGAAAATTCCAAATAAAGTGTAAAATTTTACAAATTTTTTAAAAATTGAAAAAAGTGGTCTTTGATCAAAAAAATTTTACTTTAAAAAATAGTCATCTGTAACCTCTTAGTTTATTTAGTTTTGAAGATAATTTAAGCCAAAGATAATAAACTTTGCCACAATTCCATAAACGTTTAGTTTTTTTTCTATCCTGCCGGCCAATTAAGAATAATCGAAAAATGAAAGACCGATGGTTAAGTTTTCGCTTTTTGCCAAGCGCTACATAAGATACTGTTAGACGCTCGGTCACTATTTCCCTTCTAGCTTCGACAATATTTCGAATTTCAATCATAATTTAATCATTGTTAGATAATTTCTAAAGAGATTTAAGCAAAAAAAAAAGTTGTTTGAAATTCTAAGCAGGCTCCCTCTTAATAAAGATTTCGTATCAGAATTTATTGATCTTATAAATTATGTTTTTTGCAAACAAATTGATAACTATAAAAATAAAATTGAGAAAAATAAAAGTTGAATAATTTATTAACGAAATACAAAGAAATGATAAATGCTACATCGTAGAAATAAATTCGAAGAAATGTTCCGCTTGCTTGTCGACATGTTCACTGTATGAAAACAAACGCAAAATGGATTTGTGTGTCGTGTATGGGCAAACGATTGACACAAATGAACGCACATGTGTGCCCGTGTATGGGCCCTATAAGGAACAAAGTTATGCATAAGCACTTTGCATACATGTGTAAGTAAATCAGCGGCGATCAAAGCACAATTCAACAAAATAAGACCACATTATTGAGCGGCAAGAAAATGTAAAAAGAGAATCAATTCTCGGTTAATACAAACAGGTGTGTCTGATATGCTGAACACAATGCTCGCGACAGACCGCAAACGACATGTGTCAAATATTAAAATACACACGTTCTTAAGGACACTGTTATTTTGACAGCTGCACGACTACACGATTGCAGGCCGACGGTTGTCGCTCTCGCTAACTTCAATATTTTCCTATATTTGCCAACGACAGTTAGACGACAAAAGAGTTGACAGTAGAATGGACTATAGAGATGAGGAAGAGTGGTGATGCCACTATGATGTAAAATCTAAATTATTCACAGCTCTAACGAACTTGTCGTTATTTTACAAATAAAAGCATAAAATAGCTCTAATATAGCACTATTATATCATTTGTAATAACAATTGATAATTAAAAAAAAATATATATATACCAATTTACTTATTTTTTGCATAAAAAATTTCACTTTGAACAAAATATTAAAATTTCATTGAAGTGCAAGGTATTAGTATGGCCACAACGAAATTGTGTACATGCAAAATGGAGAGCTGTGTTGTCTTGTGTACATGCGTTCATGTAGTAGGATGCACAACGCCATTTTCAGTTAACTGTCGTGCTGCCATGTCGTGTCGCGAGTATTGTATTCAGCACTTCACTGTGTGTGTGGGAGTGGGAACGAGCAGGTCAACAAAAGACCAAAACCATTAGCCTTCGTACATTGCGGCCGAGGTAGAGAGAAAAGCTGCCGCATGCGAGAGTGGGTAATGAGACTGATCGGTTGGCTTGATGTCAAAAAGTGTCTTTTTAATTAAAAATTTTGTTTAAGTTCGTCACATAAAAGCACGACCACTCACACGCAGACAAACTTACCTGCACCCTGCAATGAAGCAGTAAACTAGTTACATACATACAAATGTATGCCAATTCAGGACTAGAAATTTCTGTTTTGAGTTTTTTAAGTTAAGAAGAAATCAGCGGACTATATCAATTATTTAATTACTTTCTAATGGACCCTTTTCATCTAAATTTCGACAATTATGGTTTAACTGGTCATATTTCAAACGAAGTTAGGCAATGATTATCTTAAACATCAACACGTACAAAATGTCAGTTGCTTATTTGGAAGCAAGACAGTCGACTATCTAGTTCCGATTGTGATTTATACTAGTCGAAAAGTGCCATAATTCATAACTAGTTGATTTATTTTACGGTATATAAGCATATACATACATATGTATATGCGTACGACAAGCATGAGCATGCACACATGCATATCCTTGTAGGAGTTTGCTGCTTGTCCTTTTGCTGCACTGTGTCTTCGGCAAATTTACCTTTAAACCATGCGCTGCTTAATGAAGCTTCTTAAATATTCACTTTTGGCATATAGCTGCTGCGGTTTTGCGTCAATTCAATCGTTTTACGGTATTTTTCATTACATTTGTATTAATACCAACACATTACAACGCACTTTACTGTTAATTCTTTTAATTACAAAAAATCACGATATCAACTTTTCTTATTTCGTTCACGTTCTTTACTTTTGAAAATAACAAAGTATAAGGATAAATATGTCAATTTTGCTGTGCCACTTACCTTTGCCGTCGATGGCATTGTTGCCTTCAGTCGTTGTAAATGTTAATGATGTTGCAGTTACCGGTGTGGCGTTGAGGGTCACACCGCTGCCATTGGAAGCCGGCGTCGCCACAACATTCGTTGTCAATGTTGTTGTGAGCGAAACACCGACGTGTGGTGTGGATATCACCACGCCAGCTCCAGCTAAAACATCCATAGAATTGTTGTTATTTGCAGGATTACCGCTAAGAGCGTGTAGATTCGTAGAGGAGTTGGTTAGTGTGGAGGAGGAGGAAATGTTGTTACTGTTGCTTTTTGTAGTTGCGGAGGAGGAGGAGGAATTTATGGTGGAGCCATCTACGTTCGTCGTGACGTCGAGACGCTTCCGTTTTGAATCACTGTGATGAAAAGAGAGGAATATTAATAATTTTCATGCATTACACATATCTGCAAAAAAACAGGTTAAGTCCCGATTTCGGTGAAAATTGATAAAACATATTAATTCAATAATATGATCTATGGTCAATCAATGGTCTAAAACGGAATTATGATTGAAATTTCTATTGATGTCAAATATCTTAATCTCACATGGAATACTTTGTGTGGACCTTTTAAACTTTAACACAGCAGCGAAGTCTACGAAATTCAAGGCACTAAAATCTCAACTTGAAATATCTTAAATTACTTAAATTGACTTATGTATATCTGAAATTCAAAAAAACCATTTTTGGGAAGTTTAGCTGGTAGATATGAATTCTTTTCAAGGATATTTTCCAAATATTAAACGTTGTTCCTTAAATTATTCCTTAATGTTTTTTACAAAGAGAGTTAAAACAACTCGTAGTTGTGGACGTTAGAAGGTGAATCGTTAAATTAATATTGTAGAAGATTTTTGAAGAACATTATCATACATGCGTTATATATAGAAGATCTGCCTTTTCTTTTCACCCTAGTCTAACCTTATTGACCATTACCTACCTTTTTTGCAAATTATAATAGAATATATTTCAATGGGTACTTATTTTAGTTGATACTCACCTAACATCTGAGTTGACATCATTACCGGCACCAACGCCTTCCACTTGCGCTGCTTTGAGTTTTTGCCCAAGAAAATTGCCAGCGGTTGTTGAGGTAGTGGGCGTGGCCACACTATTGCCAGCGCTCACTTTAATACCGCTGGCAGCATCTAAGGTGTTTACAGCCGCGACCGTTGCTTCTGTTGCTGCTGCACCGATCTTATCGGCCACAGCAATCATTTTGACATCTTCATTGGCGCTAGCTGCAGCTACCGCCTGAGCCATTGTGGTAGCATAAATAGTTTTGATGCCATTCGGAACGACACAAGGCGGATGATGTATCATGCCAGGCACGACATTTGTGACGCTAAAGGTGTTCGTGTCCGCTGGTGGAACATTAGTACCACTACCACTGCTGCGAACAACGACACTCTTTTCGTCCATCAGTTTTTTACTATCCACATCCATTTCGCTATTCGCCGCAATTGGTACGAAAGCTGCTAGCGACTTTCTACTATTTTCATCCACATTTGAGGCATTGGTGGCTGTGGTAGCTGGCGCCGATGTTGAAATTGTACTTTTTGAATTTGCTTCGTTGGCTTTCGTGTCGTCGCTTTTCGCTTTCGCCGCAGTGCCACTCTGTGCGTCATCTGTCGTTGCGGTTATTGCATGTTGACCAGATGCTGAGCTTTCAGAAGCTTTATCAACCTCGCCAGCTTTTGTAGACGCCGTTGGCGTGGCGGTAGCTACAGTTATGCTGTTGCTGTTATTGGACGTGTTGTTAGATTTTTGAGCTGCAGTGGATGTAGCGTTCGCCTTGCCTTTGGCTACTTCAGTCGAGTCTGCGACGACGGTGGTTTCGGATGCTGCCACAGTAGCATTATTACCATTGTCTCCCTTATTAGTGGACTTTGCATGAGCAGTTGCTGCAGCTTTTGCCGCATCCGCTGCTGCGCGTTCCGCCGCACGCTCTGCTCGTTCAACGCGTTCTCGCTCCGCTGCAGCAGAACGCCCGCCTGTCTTTTGTTGCTGTTCACGTTGCAACCGAGTTGTTACGCCTGTCGTCAGTGAATCAATAATGCACTGTGTCTGTTGCTGTTGTGCCTTTTGCGGGTTTCGTGACGATCGCGTACGTTGCCGTGACTTTCGCAGCAGTTGCTTGTAATTCTCCGTTTTCTTGCTGAGGTAGTAGTAGCGTACGCAATCCTGTGCTGACTTGCGATCCAAACTGGCCGCTATGGCGCCAAAATTCTTCGGATGTTGTAAGAATTTTTCTTTAAAAATCTCTTTTTCGCCTGCAGTCCACACATTCAGTGTCTGTCGCTCCTTATGAACCACAACCATATCCTCAATAAAGCCGTTTTCATTGTGGTAGACGCAACGACGTTGGCGAGCATCAAACATCAGTGGTGGTATGACGGCATATGAACGCATCTTTTTATCCTCCATGGCCTGCTCTTGCAGACCGTCCATGATTTCCTCCAAGTCGGCCTCAGATTTGATACGTGAACCAACGCGATTGAAGCGCTCCTTGTCCTCACGTTGCTTACGCAGCTCCGTGAACACTTTCTCAAAGAACTCGCGATTCTTAGCCTCCCGTGCCTTTCTCTTCGCACTGCCTTCCGACTTTTCGACGCGCTTTTGCCATTCACTGGACATTTGCGCATATGTTTCCACCAACCCGTTATTGTGCTCCCAACGCTCATGTTTCAGTTTACATATGTGCTCCAGCAATGGCGTGCGCACTATCGTTTGATGCCGTTTAATTAACGTCGTCAGTAGCTCTACATCCAACGGCTGATTATACAACGGCAATGTGATGCGGTTACCGCAATGGTTGAGTATGGAATGTTGCGCGGCAGCCGTTTTACGGTTCGCCTCGTATATTTTTTGCGCTAATGTTTGCAATCTCCAGGTATGTTCCATTTTTACTGCATCATCGTTCTCAGCAGCAAGTATTTCCTGCTCACGCTTTTGTTTGCTCAGTATGACCTTGTCATTGAGGCCTTTTTCCTGCTTACGCAACGTCTCCATCGTATTTTCTGCACTCTGTATATCTGCGTCCACCTTCTGTATTTGCGTTAGCAGATCCTCCGTGACGGCGCTGCCACGCTCCTCGACGTTGTCGTTTGGCAGTGTGGGTGAGATGGCTTCAACTTGCGGATGGTATCCCTCAGATGAGGACGAAGATTTCACGGGAGGTGCAACTGCGCCACTACTTGCTATCAAAAAGGATTCGTTTGGCGGAGCATTTAAGACGCTGACACTACCGCCAATGCCAACCCCTCCAATACCACTGCTTCCACCCATCACTGTACTTGTAATACTGCGATTAGTAGGTGGTGTGCCCGCTGATGTTAACATTGGTGGTTGGGTATCCACTTTCAACTGTTGCATCGCTGAGGGGGGTGGCTGGGTATTAACCACGTGGCTGCTTGAAACTACGGTCAAATGCGAATGTGGAAGGGACTGGTGCAATATTTGTGATGCACTGTTACGAAAATTACCTCCAGCTATGATCTTCTGCTGTTGTTGCTGCTGTTGGTGCTGATGTTGCTGTTGCGCGACTGCCAGCGATGCAGCAGATGGTGATGTCTGACGTGGCTGTTGTTGCGCGGCGTTCATTACTTTGGGTGGCAGGTGGTTTGAGTTGCTGACTGTATTTGCCGTCGTTTCTGTCAGTCGCATTTTCTTGTAAGGCTGTCCCCCCGGATCTGGTGGAGCCTGTGGCAACTGTTGATGTTGTTGTTGCTGCTGCTGTTGTTGATGTTGCTGCTGGCTGCGCGCATTCGCTGCCGCTACAGCATTAGCGTTCGCCAGATATTCACTGGAATAGTGATGCGCTGGCAGTATTATTCGCTGGCGTATTAAGTTAGCATTGCCTGCTGCGTTGTTTGCATTTAGAGGCGATGCTGCATTACCGCCTCCACCTCCAACGGTTGCACCGCTGAGCACATGCGCTGCATTGACCGCTTGTTGTCCTGAAGATGGCTGTTGATGCGCGAAATGTAAAGCTTCAAGGTGGGATCCACTGCCAACACTAGGTGGTGGTGGCTGTAGTCCACCTCCCGGTACTTGCACAACGCTGGAGGGCACTTGCGCGCTACCACCCGCTGCGGCAACTGCTGCTGCTCGTTGAAAATCGGGTGCCATCTGAGGTATTCGTGTGTAGGGGTTGTCACGATATTGAGCGCCTGGTGGACCAATACCATACGAAGTTTGCTGGATATAGGGATGCGGCGCTTCCCGCACTGCATTGAGTTCCGCAAACTTAGCGTACGTGTTGGCGGCGGCCGCTGAGCCTGGACCGGGTCGGGGTGGTGATAGAGGACTAGCTGCAGAACGGGCGGTCTGCTGTTGCTGTTGCTGTTGCTGCTGATGATGGTGGAGATGATGCTGCTGCTGTTGTTGTTGAGCGGCTTGCTGCTGCTGCTGGTGCTGCTGAGAAGCTTGCTGCTGCTGTTGTTGTTGCTGTTGCTGCTGCTGTTGCTGCTGTTGTTGATGTTGCTGATGCATTTGATGCATTTGCTGATGTAGTTGTTGCTGGGCGGCGGCAGCGACTGCTGCTGCTGTTGCGGCCGAATGAGTAGATTGCTGACCAAGTGCGCCGCCGCCCTTCGTGTACGACTGCGACCCATCGATTGGCCTGTAGAATCAAAATTGGGACGAAAACCAACCGATTATTAGATTTATTTGTAATGAATAAATATAACTAATGCAAATAGATAGAAAACGGATTAAAGTTGAATAAGGACAAAAGAACATACATCTATATATGGTACATATTGGATACTGCGAGTTAAAGCAATAATTTTTTAAATATTTATGGACATCATACCAGAGGCAACTTCATATTTTTATTGGAAATGTAGTGACTAACAACTACGTAAATAATTCGGGGGAATAGCAGTGTCACTGACATTAAACATGTCTTGCATTATTTTAATTTTTCAAACACTTACACAAATAACACAACGCCAATCTTTGAAGTGTTTTGAAAAAGTTAATAGAAACAACATAAATGTCAGCGATAAAATCATAACCTTTAAATAAATATGGTAGGTATTTACATACAAAATCACCTTTTTTTAACAACGAACAAAAAAATGATTTTTCCTTGTCTACTTAACACTACACGGAACACTGTAAATGTGTGGAGAGCAAAATAACTTGAGCAAACCCTTATGCTATGTTCGGACCGACAGCGAAAACATGTTTTCGTGGGAAAAAGTGGTTTTCGCACGAAAACTTGCGTTTTCGACCATGTAAAATCTGTCAAACGAAAACACAGTTTTCGCTGAAAACTGCTTGAAAACTTACATTCCACTCATAATAATCGGTGCCTGCTATAGTTTAATCGATTTTTTTGGAAGACATATTTTGCCGGCCCTAAATTGTCACTTGATATTTGTTTACATTCCATATACAAATACAGCTGCTCACTGTTAAGGGATTCTCTTGTTCTTGAAAAACCCTTGCACGGTGCACCAATTGCAGAATTTTCTTCTTGGTGCAACGGCACAACAAACACACGCAAAAATTTATTTGCAATGACTGTAAAATATGTCAGACCAAAGCCCATGTTTATTTTCGTGCCGTCATATATCACTAGATTCGCAATGGGTGCAGTCTTGGCCTTGTATATTTCGGTATAGGATTTTTGCATTTTGTGTCATCTTGAAAGAGTAAGAGAATCCCCGTATTGATAGTTGTCAGTGAAAACTCAGCGAAAACACAAATTGTCGGTCCGAACGACTTACGTTCCACAACATACAAATGTGTTTTCAAAATGTTTTCAATGTCGGTCCGAACATAGTATTACAATACCGACAAATGTTTTAATCACTCTTTTGAATGCCGTCTCTACTAAGGAAATGTATTTTAAGATTATTTTCGAGTTTACGAAATAGTAAAATTTTAAAGACGTCTTTCTTTGAGGTTATATTCATTTGTGATTTGCAAATGGGTGAATATTATTTTGCCTATGTATCGAATGTACATACATATGAAGGTATATTTGAAAATATACTGTGTTTACTTTAAATATTTTTTTCTTTTGTATTTTCAATTTCAGATAATTTTAAACAGCCAGACAATTTTTTTCGGAGCAGCTCCTGGAGATCGGCTTTGGTATCAAGAAAATCCAAAATTTTTTAATAACGAAATGCCAATTAATTAAATATATTAAAGTTTGTAAATGTACATTATTATAATTTTTATTTAACAAATTCTTCTTTTCAAATAAAACTCACAAAAAACGTATTTTTCTAACTTGAAAGTGAAAATAAATAAGCCCTTAAAATATATACTTAAAATAGGTACCACTATTTTTCTTTTAAATAACCGAGTTTTTAAAAAATAATTAGGAGATATTTAATTGTATACATTTTTTATTTGATATAGTATATTAAAAAATCAAACGTAAATGCCAATTCAAATGGCATATGTATATGTATAACGTAAATTAATAATAATACAGATAAAAATCTCAAAATCATGTCGTCATTAAAGTATGTATAATTATATATAATTATTAATAGAAAATAAAGAAAATTTGTTACAGAAACGTAAAAAATTGGTTGAATTTCATTAAAAACCATTGTGTCTATCATGATTATCAATCACTTTTTGCATTCGGTTTCTCATAGAATTAATATTCGTACGGCAGGTTTCTATGGGAGTGCCATACCGTCTTGTGTTTGTAGGTCTGCTTCCTGATTCTCTTTTCCAAGTTTATCCAAAGATTTTCAATTGATTTCAGGTGTTGTGATTGGCTTGGCTAATCCATAATGTTGTTATGATGAAACCGATTATTTTCTTGCTTTGAGGAGTGTTTGGAGTTGTTATCTTGCATAAATCAACAACTAAGTGGCATATCCTCTTTAGCAAATGGTAGTCTTACTTCTTCCGGTATGTTTTTGTAATTATATTTGTCCATTGTATCTCTAATAAGATGAATATATTGACACCCACCCCTATGCGAATTCTTCTCCTTTTGATCGTCTGACATTTTTTTATTAACGCGTTTTGTTGACGATACTAAGTTTAGAATATGAATATGATTATTTTTTTTTATATTTGTTTTCTTCCCAAATACATACAGTCATGGTCAGTGGAATAGCCACTTTTAAAATAAATATTCAAATCAGTTTTCCTTCTTTTTCTACTTTAATGGGCTACTAAACAACGCTAACGCGGTTATAGCCGAACTAACAAACGCGCGGCAGGGTTTCTTCTTTTCATAAAGTGGCGACAATTAGAGATTCCAAACGAAGCCAGGTCCTTCTTCATCTGGTCTTTCCAACGGACTGGAGGTCTTCCTCTTCCTCTGTTTCCCCGGGCACTGCGTCGAATACTTTCACAGCTGAAGTGTTTTCGTCCATTCGGACGACATGACCTAGCCAGCATTCGATCGAACGATGAGCTGTGTGAGAAATACGACCGCATTGACATAGTTCAGCGAATTAAAAGACAACGAATAGTACTTTGTAACAATCAAATAAAGGTGAATCGTATCCGATAACAAACCATTCTTCCATCGCCTTAGGTGTCAGGCATATAACTCCAGATACACCACAAAAACCGTTAAGCAAAACGGTGGTAGCCAGACCATCACTGGAAGGGACGAATTTTCATACCTCAACATTCTCAAAAATACTATACTATGGAACCATTCGCGTTTGAATTGATGACTGTGAATTGGATTTTTATTCATGGCTATGATCCAAACACGCAGCTTAAAATGTGATAAATTGACTGACTTCAGAAAGTATTAAAAGCAAAGTCCCAATGCAAATCCCATTAAAAATTTATGGAGCGATGTTAAGGTGCAGATTGCCAAGAAAAAGAAATCTGACGAATTTTGGACTGCGATCGAGGAAGCATGGTACGCAATTCCACAAAGTAGACGCCAGAAATTAGTGGAGAGTTTGCCCGACAATACCTAGCAAATAGTGGACAAACTATAAAGTATTAACGTTTTGAGTGACTGAAGGCAATAATACTTAAATTAATTCCAGTAAACTTTCTTATATTCCTCAGAAGCGGACTCCTGTGTTGTTTATATGTCCAGAACAAAATACGCTATTAAAAATCAATAACCTTTTTAAACAGAATTATTGAAAACAAATTTTTAATTTTTTGTACATAACTTAATTTTTCCTCAAATATTGATAGGGTAATGGATAAATTCAATTTGTTTTCTTTTTCTATTAATAATAAATGTCGTTTTATTACATGCTCAAAATGTGCTATTTCTCTTTCCTCGGTTGTATGCTTTGCTGTTTCAAGTACCTGTTAGAAATCTATGTCCTAGATTATAAAAAACAAGTTTTTAAGCTTTTGCATTTCGTGCAATTGTGTAATATTGCAAAAGCCACCGCCCTGGAGTGAGTTCTACGATTGTAGCTTTTTCCCTCCTAGAATTATGTATCTTTTAAAATTTCAAATTTCAAAATATAAACAAATGCTCCTGTCAAGTTTCAATAGAATTTCGATACGTTTCTTTCAAAATGAGTAACGAAAATCCAAATTAGACTAAGAAAACAACTGCTAGAAAAGCAAATGTTTCCAGGAATACCTTGTCACGAGTTGTTAAAGCGTACAGAAAAGACCTGCCTTTCAATAAGAAGCAAGGAAGTGGTAGGAAAGGTTTTAAGAACCCTTACGTAGTCAAGAATGTAATAGCGCTTTTTACGAAAAATCCCAAAATATCGGAGAATAAAAGCGGAAAAAACTAGAGTTCTGAAACTTCCAGACAGTATTCCAAAAAAGAACAATAATGCAAAACAGCAAACTACCTTGATATCTTTAAAAATATTGACTGCTGCATTATGAATGATGAGACTTGTATGCTTGAGAACTTTTCTCAGCTTCCCGGTGTGAATTTTATGTTGAACATCAAAGAGGGAATATCCAAGAGGAGTTTAAAACACAAAAAGAAGCAGAGTTTCCAAAGAAATTTTTGGTTTTGGAAGCAATTTGTAGCTGTTGGTTAAAAAAACAGGTCTTTGGTTACAACTAGAACTATCAACACTGATTTTATACAGGAATGCTTGTGCTCTTCATAAAACTATTCAATCGCAATTGCTTGGTAATAACTGCAATTTTTTTTTTTTGAAATTCCAGTCAACCTCATTGCCAGAGATGAAACTCCCAATACCACAAAATAAATGAAGGTTGACAACACATCAACCGAAATGGATTGAGTTGATTTTGATAATACCAGAACATGGATTTTGGAGAAAAACAAAAAAACAAAAAAAAAAAAAATAATTCGCCTATTGAAATAAGATATTCTAGTGTTTTCCTTTCTTCTGCAACAATTTGTGGTGTACAAATTATTAAGGGGCTATACCAGTGTGATGCATGAAAATTTAGGCGATTTTCGTGAATTTTTTTAAAAGAAAGTACTAGAATGAATGTTTCAACGTTCTATGGACCTAGTAAAGTATGTATATTTTTAGCTATATTAAACATTTTTTTTTACAAAAATATTGAAAAATAACAGTTATGTGCTGCCTGCGGAAGTGCCGAAAAAAGTGCCTCAACTGCTGGCATGATTCCGGTTGAATGAGTAGCTGAAAAAAAAAATCAAAATATTTATTAAACCTAAATATATTTTCTATACAGTGAACTACGATCTTTCGAAAATTAAAAAATGGCATAATTTTGAAAAAAACGTTTTTTTTTACGAAAAAATGTACGTTTTTTTAATGCCAAATTGACAATTTTCAACCAATCAAAAAGATCGTAGTCCATTGTATAGCAAATGTATTCAACTATACCCAGTTTTAATTTCGATCAGTCAACTTCTCGTTATGTCAGCAATTTTGAAAAATGTCGTTTCGAGAAAAACGCGTTTAAAGTTTCACTTACATACTTATACAATATGTTTGCACCTCTGAGCGGTCGCTGTTTAGAACGCTGCCATTCAAAAACTATTCAAGCTACGACCCTGCCGATTTCACGGGATATTTTTGAATATATGTATAAACTATCGAAAAAAAAAAAAAAAAACTTTTTGAAAGTGTCGCACTAGTATAGCCCCTTAATGATAAACAAGTAATGTATTTAAAATGCACATAATATATTTATAATATAATTTGCTTTTATCAGATGCTTGAAACATCTGATCAATTATGAAGATATTGTTAATTTAATTTTGAATTAAGAATAAATATGATAATGAGTCATTTATATATAAATTTTTACTTCTGACTATTACTGTGACCCGTTTTCCTTATATTCTGCAACTTTATTTTATTCTAAAATACTATCTTCACTACTAATAGCTTCATAGCAATGAACTATAAATTAAGCATAATCTTCCAATACATTTAATAATTAATTTAATTAAGAGGATAAAGGCGGTCAGAATTATCAAAATAAAACCTTTTCTTTGCATTTTTAAAGATTCTTTGAAAATTCGACGAACGCTTTTTGAATTATTCCATAATTAGTAAACGGTAAAACTTCAAATGAGTTTTTCAAAACTTGTGACACTATAACACAAAAGCCGCTCTGTAGATGTCAATGCAATTTATATATATCGGTGGATTTCTTGTTTAATTTCTCCGTGTAAAAAAAAATTATCATTTTGTACTATTTACAATTACCAGTATTGTATCCACAAAAAGAAGATTCCTCTTAATTTGTGATATGTAAATGTGACAAATAAAATTTCAGTTGTGCAAAATGAAATAAAATCGCGTAGAAAATTAAAAATTGTTTTATTTTCAGCCCGTATTAAACCAAAATAGTGTTAAAAAGAAATTTAAGTGTACAATTGAGAGCTTTCTGAAAATCAAGAAAAAAAAATTTTCCGAGGACACAATTTTATAAATTATGATTAGTGTGACATGTGTTTTAACAACGATTTCTTTATATACAGTAGCTCTTTTCGGCTAGTAGCCTTTCTCAACAAATGCTCTCTTCTGCTAATTTTTGTTTTAATAACCACTTTTCCAGTATAAACTTTGCTAGCTAGTGATAGCAAGCATTTATGAAACAAATTTGGGTGCTATGTATTTATACTTTTATAAAAAAATATATATTACTGGCAAAAAAAAAAAAAAGATTAAAAATGTAATTTTTCATATTCTGATTACATTTAACCCCTTAATTTATGCGCTGTCTTTTCACGGCTACACCACGTTGTTGAGTTGTTTGTTGGAGTGCTTTCTGAGCTTGAGGATTCATGGGCATAGCCTCCGCCAACATAGCAACAGTACGACGCAATTCCGCAAGTTCTGCCTGCATTTTATCAATATTTGATCTATGTGAATAAGAAAATATATTTCAACTATTAATTGATGTCAAAGTTGGCATTCCAATTAAAACTTACTTATCCGCTGGTTGGGTAGAAATAGAAGGAGCAGGCGAACTCTGCAAATTCGCCAATGGTATGGGCGTGATTAATGGAACAGTAGGTGCAGCTGGTGAAGCCACTTGTATAGACTGCTGTGTACCAGTATTTGGTTCTACCAATTGTCCAATTGTATCTCTACTTACTACAGCAGTTATCTTCAAGTTTGGGTGCATTCGAATAGGTAATTGTATGGCAGATGACTTTGCAGAACCATTGGGTGTAGTATTTCCTGTAACTGGTGTAACATTTGTTCGAACATTTGCATTTGGTGCATTACTGGTGGTAGTGGTTGCGGTTGTCGAAAATGTGTTTGCAGTTACCACACTACGTGCATTTGACGATGTCGCTGAAGATACTGTATTCACGCTTGTTGACGCAGACGAAGCGCTACAGACAATAGGAACGCTGGGACCGTGACCTGCCATAAGCTTCTTCAACATTTGATCGGCACTCACCTTTTGCGACTCAAGTAATTTTCGCATTGTAGCCGGATCACCTTCATTGATTTTACGCAAAGAATCGCCATCAGCATCGACCACAACATAATTCACAATGTGAGCATGTGTATTCGGTACGATACGAAAAATACTTTTAGGTTGGGGTGTTGCGTTTGGATTGGGATTTTTTAAATCACTTAATTTTGCAGAACTTCCTTCCACTTGAAAAACAGTTGTAAAACCATTTATAAGCATGGGTTTCTCCATTACAGAAGGCTCTGTTACAAATTGTGTAATTTTGCGTTTCGGCACCATTGACACCAGCTTAATAACATTACAGTCAGCATTTTCACATCGTCGCTCAACATTGTTGCTGTTCCCAGCCCCTGCTGTTGATGAACTACCTCCTACAATATTGGTCGAATCATTTCCGACTGGGTTGGATAATGTGGCCAAAGTAGTCATATTAACAATACTGTTGCTAGAAGTGCAGAAAAATAAGTATTTGCAGGCTGCCCACTTAATTTGTACACAACCGTTAATGTCCCAAATGCGAACGTCGAGATTCAGTGAAATATCTACGATAAAAGATGTTTAGAATATTTTAAATAAATTGTCAACTATTTTATTTACCATTTCATTGATTTAGCAGTGTATACAAATTTTGAGTTCCACTGTAGTAATGGTCGTTTCTTTAATAATTGTGAAGCCACTACAAATAATGTCAATTTGCGCCGAACAAATGTATTAACAGCTTGAATAATTCCAAATTATATATTTTTAGAACAGTATATGTGACATTTATTTATTTATTTTTTTTTTTTATTTTTTGTGGTTTAACGTCTTTGAGTTAATAATATATTTGTGTTAATGCAATTAATTATTGAACAATTGTAAGCAAAATTATTAAATCTATTTTACACATCTAAACCCTCTGCCAAATCGCTTGGAACTGATAATGCCGCAACCAACGAGTTGATCAGTGTTGACGCTACTAGTTAGGTATGGTGAATATTTATAAAACGTTTCAACCACAGTGGAGTAAAAAAGCAAACCATAGTTTCTATCTTTAAATTGCGAACCGATTCATAAAAGTTCATAAAGCGGCCATTGAATTCCGTCTGTCATCCACAACAAAGCGGCAGAAAGAGAAGTAATGAGTACATTTCTTACATTTGTACTGCTCAGATTCGTGCGAGTTAAATTTGTGTGCGTAAATCCATGATGGCCGCACAAAACGCCATAGCAACGAAACGGTTCGAAATAGTATGACATACATGCTGGAGTTGTAACTGGTTCTCACTGTTCGAATACAACATGTGTTCAGGTCGGAGCAAATTGAATCTGAACGCACATGTTTTATAATTTCAAGCAGACATGTTTGAAGATTTTATGATTGCAAAATACGATATTTTGGTTAAATTTACCTATACATACATACATACATATTTATGAACGTGGTTATGAAAGCATTTTTGTTGAGTTTTGCCTTTAGTATAATAAAGAAATTAAACAAAAACGTTAATCACATACTACAATACGAAATTTTTTAATTTTATCGACATTTTGTATAAATTTAATACACTATCCTCCTTCCTTTCTCTTAACAAGCACAGATAACCCGTAAAATATCTTATTTTATCTATTCTTTTCTAAAGGGTTGAAACCAACCTTGAATTTCTTTAATTTTTTACTAATTTCAAAGGCTTCTGCATTGATCTATGGGAACATACATATGTATGTACATAGTATGTAATGTAATGTTTATAATGAAATTTAAATTTATTGTTGAGCTTTTGTAGATTTGGTAAGCGCAATAGACTATATAACAAGCGTTTCACTTCATAGATGTATGTACATAAGTATGTCCACACATACATAAATGTGAGTCCATTCTGAATTCATAAATTCGACTCTCTTGAGTAATCCGAAGTTGGTCGGACATTTGTATGGATGCATATACACACAACGATGGCGGAATCAAATTTATAGGATTTCTTATAATTTTTTAATAATTATACCAACTTTGCATTAAATTGAGATATTATGACCAAAAATTTATTTATGATGGCAAGAATATACATATGTACACATTTTCCTCATCTTTATACGCTTTCAAAATTAAAACATATTGCGAAATTTAACTTTGCAGAAAAGTGTTCTATAATGTTAAATTAAACAACGCATCGTTTTGTCATGTTGTTTCGACGTTGCATACCGATACTTGTTAGAATTGGAAAACAATCATTATGAATATGCAATGCATATGAAATTTACTCTCCCATCCGCAGAATATAAAAGCATGCTCTAGTACACTTATGCTAGTTCTGATATGCATATTTACATACATTTGTATTTACATAAGTGCAGTTCAACGGAAAACAAAAACGCAACAACAGTGAAGCCTTCAATAACAACAAAGCCAGCAGTAGCCATCACAGAATAAAAAATACATGTACATATGTATACATATGTAAATTTAAAGAAAAATGTACTGAACTGAACAAAATCAGCAACGAATTCAACGCAGTGCACTGAAGTGTAGCGGTCGATAGCAGCAGCAAAAAAAAACGGATTGTAGTAATAATAGCAACAACAATAACAAATTCATAATGCAGTCACAGAAAAAGTTTGACAGCGACGCAAGCTAGTCTGAAGCCGGCGGTACTTTCCCCCTTTCGAACGTTTTCCCTTGACAATCTACATTATTATTGTTGCTGTACTGTTTTTAATTTCTCTTTGGTTTTTTCCGTTTTCATGCTATCGGGTACCTGCTCATTTGTACACCCCCTCTCCAACCATGTGTCCAACAACGAACAACAGCAATATAACGACCGCAACAACGTATGCCCAGAATATAATAATTATAATACAACGACAAAAGGTACATATTCGATCACACATACATATATAATATACATATGTACTTATACATATATTATATTTGAACGTGTTCGACGGGATGTATGCGTGCGCTTGTGTTGGTGCATGCGACTGCCGAAGCAAAAAATGAGAAACACCTCACATTCATACAAACGAATAAGTGAAATAAAATACCCGACAGCTGCTAACTGCAGCAAAAACAATACAGTGAAGGAATACGAACGACGTCAACTTCGCAACAATTTGAAGAGCTGTTTCACAGAGAGTAGAATGTGACGAGAGCCCGAGCAGCCTCAACAACGACGTCAGCACAGGCAGCAAACTTGTTATTACGGCATTTTTTGCCTGACTGTGCTCTCCCCATCGTCCCTACTTTGCTGCTGATTTTATTTGCACATAAAAGATTTATCAACGTACATGCATATGCAGACCTCAATAAATATACATACATACCTACGTCGCGCACGCAGAGGTCGTTCGTTTGTTTGTTCGAGCATTCGTCGGTTGGTCTGGCATTTCGTCGCTCAACTCGTCTGACCGCTGTTGAGTCGATTTATTTCTATTTTTGCTTGTTCATTATAATTCTACTACAGCGCCGACTCGCAATAACAATAATCTTGTATAATTTGTGTGTGTGTGTGTGTGTGTGTGTGTGTGTGTGTGTGTCGTATGCCCACCGCTATTATTGTTGATACTTATGTTGGTCGTCAGCTATACAACCAACAACAATATTAGCAAGGGTGCCCACATTCACTCAGCAACTCGAAGAAAATTCCAAATAACTGTGGGCAGTAACACAGCTAAGCACGATACAACGTTGCCAATTTTCATCACGTTTCTGTTTGGCGCATTTACCCGTAGAATGAGAAACAAACAACAGAAATAAAAAACACACATACTCAGCACAACTGAATAATACAATACAATAAAGAAAAAAAGAATAAATAAGTCAAACAAGAATTGTGTGCATTTAGTTGAGAACACAGAAAAGAAAAGAAATATACACGTGTACATATGTATATGTAAACTTTTCATCGCGAATACCAAATGAATTTGGCAGCGGAAAAATCAACTTATATACATACATACATATGTACATATTTACATACATTAGTTGTAATTTGCAGCCTACATTTCTGGGATTATATGGAAGTTCATACATACATATGTAGATACTTTTTAGGTGCAAATACGGGAAAAAATAGGTTTTGTTAACCATAAAATATTAACTTTCAGTTTTTATTCTAAATAATAGTTAGGATAGATACATACATACATATTTAGTATTTACCTTAATCTAATTTTTGATTCATTAATACATACATACATACATATGTATGTGAAAATAATTATTTCAATCTCATACAAACATCCTCAAAGCCCTGACGTGGAACATACACACATACTTACATAAATTCGATAGAAGAACTTTGAACCTTCCTCAAGGATATACTGTCGTAACGCAAAAGCTTTCCTAACAGTCACCTCAAAAGATAATTTTAACGGAAGTTCATGCTTGGAAGCTATAATATTTAGCATTTTATCCCTTAACAGAGGTCATATGTATGCACATACTTACAATTGTATGCACTATATACAATGTATGTATGTATTCAATTACATAATATCAGTGTAAGCCATTGTAAAAATCATAAATGATTTGGTTTTCCATTTGTATGAATACCTAATGATCTTTTTGCAGTTATATGAGCATGGTTTTTGACAAATGCAGCTGTTGGGAACTGGCCGTATCGTTCAAGATTAATAATCCTAACTTCCACTCTTGGCCTAGATGCATTACACATCTGTTTGAGGTACAGATAAAAGACTATATCTTCACTGATTTAATTTTACATACATATGAAAGTATGTACATGTATACATACATACATATGTATATACCCATGTACACTTGTTCTCACATACTTAAGCTACTGCATAGCAAAATTACGTTTCAGAAAATAAATTCATTGAATTAGTTTTGAATTTGTATAATGGTATGGAAAAAAGTTCCGTTATATGTTTGGAAGTTACTAAGATCATAATCAGAAAAATAAGAATCATGGTTGGCGAAAAAATTAAAATAAATTCGCAGGTGATCTAGTAGGGTGTGATCATATAATTAAGCCGGTGCACACTGGTCGATTTCATAGGCCAAAAATAAAAAAATAAAAGTTTGAAATTTAACATTGTTTGTATCAAAGCTATTTCTTAAAAGACCAATAAAACTAACGGTAAATACATTTTTGAGACAATAGTAACACGCGACCTGTGAAAATAGCTTAAAAATTATCTCTTATAATAAATTAAATTGCATTATAAAATCGTGCTTAATCCCCATAAATCGAAATGTGTATTGAGAATTAAGGTACATGTTATATAAGAAAGTAGTTGTTATATAATAATATATGTGACCTGGTCTACGAAAAGAGGGCTTAAGTGTCAAAAAAATCAATTTTCACTTCTTAGTTCACGTGAAAAAGCATCTCACCTTCCATCCGAAGGTTATTTTCTATGGAAAAGGTTAAAAATGCTTTACAATATTTTAAAAAACATAAGTCTTTTGGAAATTTGCCACGTAAAAAACGCAGAAAGACAATTCTTAACGACAACAGGCAGATAGTACGGATGAGCAAAGTGGATCCTTTTTTGACTTCTAGCGAAATTAGAGCCCAAATGGAGTAAAGGCATGGTGTACGAGTATCAGAACAGACAGTCCGCCACAGTTTACAGAAAAATTCCTTAAATGGGCGAATTGCACGAAGGAAACCGATCGTTACAAAGAAGAACATCCAGCGAAGGCTATCGTCTGCGAGGAAGCACCAACAAAAGGACTAAAAATTCTGGGATTTTGTGGAATGGAGTGATAAATCCAAATTTAATGTATTTGGGAACGATGGTAGACCCTATGTCAGGCGACTACCGCTACAAGAAATGAACCCACGGTATACTAAAAAAAACTGTCAAATATGGTGGATCATCAGTCATGGTAAGGGGGTGTTTTACTTCATGCGGAGTAGGACCACTTGTACAAGTAGAGGACAAAATGACTGACAGTATGTACAAAGACATTTTAGTAGAACATTTAAATGGAATTTACGCCGCTGATTTACCACTAGCTTGGACCTTCCATCCAGGATAACGACCCAAAGCATAAGGACTGGCTTGCGACGAACCGTATCAAGTGTCTTGAGTGGCGTGCCCAAAGCCCGGACTTAAACCCTATATAGAATCTATGGGGGATTATTAAAAGGGCAGTTGCGCCGAGAAAACCGTCAAATACGGCTACATTGTGTCAAATTTTATAGGAAGAATGGTGGCTTAATTATATGAGCACGAAAAATACATACCAATGAAGAAGAACACAGATTTTTGATTTTAAATTCAAATTTAGCTTAAAAAAACTATGAATACAATATGTAAAGTTTAAGTAGTTTATTTTAAATTTGTGAAACTTTTTTTTTTGAGTTATCAATAAAATTAAACATTTATGAATTTGTACACCATAACGACTGTGTGGCTTAATTATGTGAGCACAAGTGTACATACATATGTAGTTAAGAAATTGATAGATTAGTAACTTTTTCTCTCAAAGAACAAATCACTTCCCCACGCACAGAAACATGAGTTTGTGTTCATATGTTTGTATGCATTATGGTTCCCGAAAACCTGGTGAAACTACTACAAGAAGAACAAGAAATAGAAATTTATACATACAACATACTATACAATTTCCCTATATACATACATAAATATATACATAAGTAACCTCCTTAAAGGAGCCCATCCAGATGTATGTATACATTTACATACATACATACAGTAGCAGACAGTGAAATCCGGACAACCTGTGGGTTTGTATTTAAAACACGGTTGTAACCGACAGGTGTAATTTTCTGCCGAAAATATTATTCTTTCACGTAAATTTGTGCTTTATATACGTTTTATAACAACTTGTAGTTTTTTTCAATTAGTTTCAAAGGGTTTATTCCATGCTCGTGCTTCGTTAAAGTTTAAATATGTCAAAATTAAAAAAAAAAATTCCCAATCGCAAAAAAGTAATATTTTGATTTTGCGAAATGAAAATCTGACCATTCGGGAAATTAGTGAGAGTTGGCTTCAGCAAATCTTCAATGGAGGGAAAATTTTTAAAAAAAATGTCGATGAAACCAGGTATCTTAAGTTAAAAACTAGCTCTGCAGCAAAGAAGAAGACAAGTTCTAGCGGGAAAATCACGGATCAAAACCCGGGGTTTAAAGTGGAGTTATATGAAGATGTTGGTAAGGAAGTTCGTCGAAGGCTTCAAGAGGTTGGTTTGAACGCTCGTCGGGCTGCCAAAAAACACTTTTAACTTCAAAAATGCGTCAAACCTGTTTACGGTGGAAAAAAGGACATTAAAATTGGACTCAACTTGATTGGCGAAATGTAATCTTCTCAGATGAGTCTAAATATAACATTTTTTTCAGCGACGGTTTGTCCTACGTGAGAAAGAGAACTGGTGAGTGGTTCAAAGACGAACGTGTTCTCAAAGAACTGTTAAGCAGGGAAGCAGCCGAATGGTCTGGGTTGCTTTTCCTACTATGGGCTTGGGCAACTTATTTTTCAGAATGACTCTGCGCCCTGCCAACGTGCCAAAATAGAAAGTATCAATTTTTTTGTACAACTATAGTTTATTACTACCATTTTAATTACCAATTTTATACTTGTCCTTTTTTTATATATATTTATTATAAAAAAGCAAAGGAGGTTTGGCAAAATACTAAAAAGAGTGTTATTGTATAGATTGATGATTCCTTTAACTAAAACTATAAAAAAAATTATCTAATGTAAATAAAAAAATTTATCACCATTTACAATGCTAGCTACGAAAATGATACAATATTTAAAAATAATAAAAACAAAATTATAAGTAAAATTCACAACATTGACTTTTTTATGCTTAATACTAAGGTACTAAATATATATGTATTTATTGATTTGAAATAAAAAATATAAACATTCCCTTAAAATAATAAGGAAAAGTTATGATTTTTTAGTTGTCGGGATTTCACTGTCCGCTACTGTATGTGCATATATTTATGTATGTACATCCTAGCTATCGTTTATACGAGTTTTGTTAAATACTTACATACTAAGTATTTATGTATGTAGAGTGGCTCAAAGTAATAATGGAACAGTTTTAAAAGTTGTACGTTAACTTAAATATCTAGTATTCTATAACTATGTATGTATATTAATTATTTGGAAATTAATTTTTAAAGTACGCATTAATAATCAAAAAAAGTCTTCAAAACTTTACTTCAGTTCAGAAACAAACAAGGATGAATGGCGAAAAGATCGAATTTAATATCAAAGTTATAATGAAACACCCTGAGGCAGTAAATTCAATTTGTTTCGTTCAAATGGACAATCGAAGGAAATATGGATTAAATTTATTACTTGAATCGGGTCGGCTTTAAAATACTGTCCTAGGATTTCAGGGAAAAAATTAGTTTGGTCGTGGTCATTTAAATAAACTGTATAAAATTAAAAAAATTCGCAAATTCACAATTTAAACTTTTTGCAGGTTTTATATGTAAGTAAGAAACCTTTATTTTAAAATTACTTTTTACATTTGTAGTGTACATCATTTACATAGTTATGTATGTGCTAACAATTCTATACATAACATCTGTGGAAATGGACCGCTGCCATACGATAATAAGCAAATACATAGTATGTACAAATTATGAGCAATTCGCTGAATTTTACCTTTTTCGCTATAATTCCCCTTTCTTTATTTAGCAATTTTAGTCCTCATAAAAACAAGTGTCTAAAATTTTTATTTCAAATTAAAATGAGTATAAACAATCTTTTACCCCGGGTATTGGCCCAATCAAGAAAGAGTACTGCGCGGAAGTTCTTCGTCACCCCTGGTATTGGTGGGTACTATTCTACCGAATTTCGTTTCTTTTATAAGACCGCTAAAGTAATCGGAATCGTGCCAAGAATATATATAAATACATACATACATTTGTATGTACTTATATACAGGGAAACTTATAGTTTTCGAGATATTTGGTTTAAATTCAAAATTACCACTATTTCAAGTACGTATTTTTTGATTTTAAATTAATTTTACACTTACTTATATTTTGCAACTTTTATATCCACTAACTCTTCACTAAATAGTTTGTACACATTTATTTTATATTAGATTGCAAAAATAGTTTTAATTGAATATTTAACTTATTGTTCAATTCCATTATTTTAACACTGTTGCCATACTAATATATTTTACGAACTAACAAAAATAAAAGAGAAAGTAAGATTAACAAAATGGAGTTTTACGCGAAAAAAACTTCACACACCGCAGTGGCAGAAAGATTTTTTGCAATACTGCGACAACTGAAAAAATCCTTTTTTGGGTATAATCTATTTTCTTTATTTCTTTTAGTTCATTTACAAAAGATGTCGATAAAGTTATACCGATTATTTCACAGATAGAAACCTTTAGTTGTTGTTAAATAAATAGAATTGAACAATAAGTTTAATTTTGATATAAAACTATTTTTGCGCTATATAATGTAAAATAAATGTGTACAAACTAATTGGTGAAGAGTTAGTGGATATAAAAGTGCAAAATACAAGAGTGAAATTATTTTTAATCGAAACAAGTAAGGAGAGGTCACGTTCGGGTGCAACCGAACATTTTATACTTAGCAGCTTGCAAGAATCCAAGCCAGGGAAATACTTTAAGGTGTAAAACCAATCGTATAGAGTAAAGTCAGCCGGATGTCCGAAAATCCTCATATTAGTTATACTAGGCCAAATTTTCGCTCAAATTTGTCTATTTTAGGAACAAAGATACACTGTTATGAGTAAAACACGCTCTATTATTTTAATTTGGATAATTCACAAATTGGCTGATATGTACATACATACTTTATACGGTACAAGGTCATCCCGAAGTTCGAAATTCTTTATATTAAGTATATGGGGGCTAAAGGAAGTATTGGCCCGATTTAATAACCATACCATTATAAGAGAAGGATTATCCCTTAATTTCAGTTATATATATCACATAGTGACAAACATCTTCGATCAAAAGTAAACTTTACGTACTGGGGTCTAAACATTCGGTACCTAGGGGCTTGAACAGTTTTTATTGGATTTAATAATTTTTGGTCATAAGGTGGCACACACTAAAGACATTATTCATGCAGAGTTTTATCCCGTTATATTAATTGCTTCTTGATTTGTGTACTGGAAACTGAACGAATCAAGCGGAAGTATGTGTAGTTGTTATCCGATTTCGTTCAATGTGACATAAGAATGTAAGAAGAATGCCACGGCTTCCATAAAGCTTTCTCATACCATCTGGGTGGTAAAATTGTACGTCTCTGGCGTATTTAATTATAGATTTATCGCGCTTTTAGTAGTTTTTAACAGTAGCGTTATATAGGGAATGAGCGGCGTTATCCTTCGATTTCATCCATTTTTAGACAGTCGGTAGAAGTTTTTGTAAGATTTGTACTCAGCGAATTTGGTGGGTAAGTTTTAGAATAGCTACCCCAGATTTCGAAATTAAAATGGGTATGTACGGATAGAAGAGGTCTACCAGATTTTTATTATATATATACTATATATGTATATACATAGTTGCCACTGACTTATGGTTCTTGAGATATTTGCATTTAAAGTTCAAAAATTCAACTATTTAAAACGCATGTTTCTCCTATTTGAAATGAATTTTACACTTACATATATTTTTAATTTTTAATACCCACTAACCCACTTTACTAATCCTACTCTTTTATTTTATTTTAAATAGTGAAAAATAACTTTTATTCAATATTTAACTTTTGTTCAATTCTTTTTTTTAAACAATAACAAAAGGGTTGCATTCTAATTATTAATCAGTTTTACCTTACGTACATACAAATTTTACCGCTGACCGGACATAATTGACACAGTATTCGTTTTTCGTATAAATCCCTTTCTGAAGTTTCGGCTGCGCTTCAAAAAAAATAATCGTGGTTGGACCAACACCTAGGCGTACTTTCGCGTTGAACTTAAAAAAAAAATAATAATAACTCTGGCCGGGATTTATCAAGATTATTAAAGTTCTGAAATGAATTGTGTATCGACGGTAATCTTTCTTTTATATTTTTTTCGATTACTAATTTTTTGATTGTCATGACATGACAAATACTAGTGTTGCCACATATTGTGTTTTCAAAAAATTATTTAATAATTTTCTGTTTAATATATATAGAGAAATTCATAGTTCCTTTGTGTCGAACTACTTTCTGTTGTATTAATATTTTTTATATTTTTTAAATAATATATGTTATATAATCCATATAAATATGTATATGAAACCATAGTTAATTTTGAATCATTTATATCTCTAAATATGAAACAGAAAAATTCTTGATTATATTTTCAGGACACAAAGTATGGCAACACTGCTATTTGTCATAAATATAACCACACAAATCTCTTGAAAGTTTGAATGTGCAAAATAGTTTTTAAAATATATTTATTTTCTTAAAAAATACACAATTAGTGTAAATTTTTGATATACATATTTGAATGTGTAATTAAATATATATTAATTGAAATATGTGTGAAAAGTGGGTTGAACATAGTGAAATAAGAGCATTGTTTTTACAAATTTTTGAACTTTAAACAGAAATATCTCGAAAACTTTGAGTCTGAGGTCGGTATATGTGTATACATTTTTTAATCCTGAGGACCTCTTCTATCCATCCGTTCCATCAAATCGCGGCGCAGAAAGAATCGTTATCGTGCCCACAAAGCTCCTGATTTGAACGTTATTCAGAACGAGTGGAATTATTTGCAACAAAAATTAAATAACCAACAAAACGCACTTGATAACTGTCTTAAAAGAAGCGTGGAACAATATACAGTATAAAATAAACAATCTCTTTCTGCTGTAAGTTGGAGGACTCAATGCCAAATCGTTTGAGAGTTATTTTGTGAAAAAAGGACTGTCAAGAAAATATTAAAAACATTATTATTACATTTTTCTGATTTGACTTTTACTTTGAATTCCGTTCAGTTCCGTCACGTTCCTTTTCTCACTGTTTCATCATTACTCTAAGCCACTGTAAACTGATTTTATTTAGTTATTAATAAATTGCACAAGAAACTTACAATAAATCTCTTTCACTCAGATTTCAAATATGTGAGTCCTTAATAGTGAATTGTTTACAATATTGTGAAACATCCATACTCTCCGAAAATATGTAAGTTGAAGAAAATGTCTTACCTGCAAATAATGAAAATGAGTTGTAAATAATTTTTAAACTATAAATAATAGCTGTACAAATATATTCTGTATGTTTTTATATATGTAGATACATATACTACATGTATTTAAATACATATACATATATTTGGCTGTTTGCACGCATGTACATACATACGTACTTATATACGTAAAATTATGCTAAAATAAGTTTCAATAATTACATATTTATTCGTACTATATACATAGGTATTTTATTTAATTGCGCCTTGTATGATCATAGCTCGTTATCACTTTTCACATTTATGTATTTACTACTACAAAATAAAGTAAAACATTTTTACCCTTGTGAATAATCTCGCGTTAGTAGGCCAAAATATAGTGATTGTGAGAAGAGTTGATTGAGCGCGCGCAAACCAAATGAAAGAACAGACAATCGACAATTGTCAAAATCAATACTGATAACATGATATGACAAACACAGTAGCTTTTCATATACATACATATATGTATGAATGTATATCCGGACGCTTATTTTGAAATAAGTAGGTGGTTGGAAACGAAACTATTATGTACTATTTGTTAAAAAAAAATATAACAAAGTTATGTAGCACAAAAAGTGACTGAATGGCACAAGAAACTTACTTACAATATTAAGAATTAAGAGCACTCCATTGCTCATACGTTATAATTGTTAGTGGAATATATTAGATGAAATAAAAAGGGTAAATTAAATAAAGAGAGTAAATTAGAAAATTTACTACATATGGTATTGTATATATTGTGGCAAAAAATTGCACGGAAATTGTAAATAAAACGCAAAATATTTAATAATTCATAAATTTTGCCGACTTCAAAGTAATCCCCACCAGATGTTATACACTTATGCGGACGATTTTTCCAGCCCTCGAAACACTTTTCATAAGCACTTTTCGGCATAGCCTTCAATTTCTCCAGCGAATTTTGTCTTCGGTCGACTGAAAACGGGTTCCATACCGATGCTTATTGACTTGTTTGCATGTCGAGACTCATAACTCATCGTCAGTTATAAATTTTTTCCAATGTAAAAATTGCAAGCACCTTTGTGGTGTACGACTTAAGAGCTCCTGTAAAAAAATTGCAGATGCTCATTTTGGCTACTAATTAAGCAGTAATGCAACTTGTCAGAATAAATTTTTTTAAATATTAGTAATTAAACTGGTTTTTTGACAATATTAGTTAATTATTTTATATTTCTCAAAGTAGCCAACTTGGTTTAAATGCTAGTTATAATGGGTTAAGCATTTAACTTTTAGGAGCTTTTTTACGTCTTTTTAATAGTAAATATATAAAAACATTTATTCGTCGTTAAAGTTAATATTGAGTATTTAATGTTAATACGAAAAAAGAGCTAAATTTCGTATGTTACATACATACATACATATGTATATAATGAATAGAAATCTGATTTGATTGAAGATATTTCATTGCTTTTGCTGAAATGCTTATTACAGACTCTGGTTAAATTTATTTGTTTTAAGTCTTCTTGGAGTAAAAAATTTTTGATTTGTTACAATCAACTAATTAAATAATACTAGATTATATAGGAGTGTTTTTTTTTTAATTAATTGTGTACGCCAATAAAGAAGATGATGACCCACGACGGATTTCTGTAAAACTCGCAAAATGTGTATGTAGAAAATGATTTTGCCAATATCATTCAATGCAAAAACTTTACTCTTCTGTTTGTTCTGCAGATATAACTAAGGAATGTAAACAGAACCAAACGTTTGGCATATTCAACTACAAGTGAGAAATTCGTAGAATATAAATTTAATAATTTCGGAGGTGATGCCCACAGAAGTCTGCAAAAATGTGTTTTGAAACATAAAACTCGTAGTTGTTGTAACGGTATATTGCTTTGAATTAATGCCAGCGCGATTCAAGAGAATCCAGAGGTAACAGTGCTGTCCAGTTTTGCTCCAATAACGACAAACTTAACCTAAAATTTACCGATCCAAACAGGATTAGACCGCCGAAAGACCCTTGCCCTTGGACAGATATTAGAGTGAATCCCGCTAACGTAGAGCCGAATCATGGATTCCATGACAGCAAATGGTGTTGGCATACTACAGTTCAGTCAAGGAATAATGGTTAAGACCATGTTTGTAAAGATTTAAAGACCAATTATACAAAAACTTAATCTAGCTAGATTTAAAGCTCTTTTTTTATTGTAGGTTAAACTTCGATACCTTACTTCGATATCTACGTTTAAAACAGGTTTTCTTGAGGTGGAGGGGGGTAAAATATTGGAAAAATCACTATAGCCTTGGCTCTTTAAATGTCATTGCGACTATATACTTACTTTTTATTTATGTATATTTAAAACGTATACTTTTATGTGTAAAATCTAACATTTCGTTAATTTGAATTTAATTTATTTAAGAAGAAAAATATTTTTTCAGATTTTGTTTCATATTACGTATTCCTTAAGGGGTTAGGGGGTAGTTAGAATTTTCAAAAAAATATTTTTTTTTGGCATTTTCGTTAAGTGTAATATCTCAAAAATATTTCCTGAAGTTGATCCAATAATTAGGTTTTGAGTTATTCGAGAAATAAGAAAGAGAGCTCGGGCACTTAAAGCGCTAGTGTGAAACTTTAAACGCGTTTTTCTCAAAACTATGCTTTTTTGAATCGGTGACAACTGTAACTCAAAAATCGTTCAGTAGATTTTAATGAAATTTAAACAGCTTTTAGAATACATAATAAACTCGGGCCTGATCGAAATATTATTTTTTTTTTTTTTTGAAATTTCGATTTTTTAAGACCAATCAACTGTTGATTAATTCGCAAAAATTTAGAAAAAAAATTTCCTGAGGCCGCCATTTTGTTAATTTTGAAAACAAAATAAAATCCTTCGATCAGGCCCGGGATTATCTATTTATAAACTAATTTTTTTTTGTCCGATTGTTTTAGATGAATCTCCAAGGACTTATGCTTGTCACCGCAAGTATCTTTTTTTGGAACAGGGTCAACACAAACAACTATAACTTTGGAAATAAATTTTTTTTTTTGAAATTTTCTTGACTTCAAGTCAACACATCCTATAATAATGCCATTTTACTATTTTTGTAAAATAACATGATTTAGTAGCAAAAACGTACTGAAAACTCTCCCTTATATAAGTATATAAACAAAAAGCATACTATTTTCTTCACACATCTTCAAGAAATGCGTGGCGTATGCATACATACATACATATGTACATATTTACTTTAGTGAGCCTATATGTAGATATGTGTATATGTATGTATATGCATATATGTATATATGCATGTATGTATAAACAAGTAACGTGTGTATGCATGTGTATACTTAAGTATGTACCATAAGTGAGCAAATTCAATAAATAAAATTAGTAATAAATTGCAATAATAAAATGCGTTTTATACATGTGCTTAATAAACATATGTACATACGTATGTATGTATATGTGTGAATAATTTAGTATGTATGCAAATATAAGCTTACATATTCATATGTATGCATGTTTGCCGTGTCCACAGGTATTTAAAACCGTATACATACATACATACATATGTATGTATAATCATATTTACAAATTCATTTCAGCTGCACGATGTAGGCGTTAAGTAGACATTAACCAGCTCTGATCGGTGCGGCACACAAAACAGTCATAGTTTATACAAACTTAAAAAGTGGACAAATAACAACAAAAAACGCGTATTGAAGTAATAAAACACGCGAAGAAGCATTCACTTACTCACTATTCACTTTGGCTCGCCGTAGATAAAGCTTTGTTGCCATGTTTCGTGCTTTTTACCGATTAGCAGCTGAACGTTAATGACGTATACACGGAAATGCGACAACGTTGCTTGTGACGACCGCTCACCATGTGGGTTTAATAATTTGTTTGATGATGGAAAAAAATTACAACTTTCGCGGGCACTCGCGCCATTTCCGACCTCAAAACCAATGTACTAGAGCACATGGTTAAGTGTGAGCGTATTGTGAACAATATTGAAAAATATAATATACATACATACATATGTTGTTGGTAGATTTGTGTATGTAACTATTTTATGACTGTCTCAGAATAAGCGAATATTACATATTACTAAGAAAGCTGCACAATATACATCTGTACATACATATGTATGTGTATATATAAGTATATGCATGTAAATTATGTTTTGCGCGAACGCGGGGTAGTTTTTAAAAATATCACCACAAAACACGTGAGTCTACTGATTTTGGTTAAGGTAATAAACTGAAATATCTTTATTTCACATTCTTTTGTACAATTATTTTCTTAAGCTTGGATACAAAGTTTCATCTTATCATTCTAGGAAGTGCAGAGCTTAGGTCTCAGATAATGTGGTGTTTAATTCTACTTAAAGCGTGCCATAAGTTAAGATATATTTGACACATTCG
This sequence comes from Bactrocera correcta, assembly GCA_027475135.1. Classification (NCBI taxonomy): domain Eukaryota; kingdom Metazoa; phylum Arthropoda; class Insecta; order Diptera; family Tephritidae; genus Bactrocera; species Bactrocera correcta. The sequence goes on from CM050327.1 coordinate 33,051,114, forward strand.
TTTAATGAAGAAATTATATACATAAATATTTATTACTTACTTTATATGTAACATACATAGATATGTAAGTGCTGTTATAGCCTTGACAGACGGCAGCGTTAATTCGAATTAGCTGCGCACTTAATCAGATCCAAATTTATAGGTGACAGACGGCAGTTTTGTGAGTTTGAAACTCATATAAACTGCTGATTGTCATTTTTATAATATTTTCAATGAAAATGGATAGAAGATAAACATTGCAGTTGTTAGCCGACCAATTTTTACAAAACCATTTTTATTACAAAGACATATCTTAATGTCATTTTTAAAACTGCAACATAACATAACATCATAATATAAAATTTCTTGTTTTATTATAGAAAATTTGTAAAACAGCTGTCAGTGTTGCTTATTTTTCATTCACAATAGATTAAAATTGGCCATTTCAACAATATGGCCAACGAAGATGCAGCTAACTCTCTGAAATTTTGCGGAGTTAGCAACGGAGTTTTCTTCACTAACTCCTGAATTAATCCCGCTTCTGTCTGTCAATGCTATTAGCTATTGGTGGCGTTAACTTGTACATACATACTTACTTACATACATATGTACTTATGCATAGAAAATGGTTATCCAATGCTTTGAAGGGCATATTTGAAAATCGGCATAGTTTCAATGAATGGCAATTTTAATCGCATTCGTTTTAGAGCTTTTAAAACTATTCGAATAACCTGAAAACCGATTATTAGAATAGACATTTTGTAACCATTCATATGAACATTAACCAATTACGAATATAGTAGTTTTACTGCGACGACGACAACGATATTAAGAAGCACAGTCATGGACTTTTTATTTGCTATCAAATGGATTTATACATATGTATGTATATGGCCGAATTACAAATTGGCCATAATGTAAGTCCTAAATATGACGGAAATATCAGAAATATCCATCTTAACTTTTACATTGCAGTCACCTCATCATCTGAATCAGAGAGGACATTCTCCATTGCTATAAATATTTTGACTTAAAAATTTTAATATTTTAACTTAAATTAAAAAATACTGATTTAATACGATGGTTAAACGTTCTTTCGTCATTTTTCCATCTTGTTAGTTGCGTCTTAGTACTGTTGTTGTTGTCGCGGCAGAATTCTGCCGAGTTGACAGTCCTTGGCCGGATAAAAATCCGGGTCCGTTCTGGTTACGTAGACCCGGCTGTCGTGGAAACGGGCGTCTTATTACTCAATGGTTCCCATGAAACTCATTTGTTATTTTTTTCTTTTAAAACAAGATTTTTATAAGTTTTTATTTTTGTTTTTGCTAGATTTCCCTTTTAAAGGCACATGTGAATCTTATTTTGAGTTCCATCATGTTTCCCTTTATTGAGAAATGTTTCATTCCTACCTGCTTGGATTTGATTAGGTAGTAATGCAAATTGAATTATGATTGATTAGTACGTAAATGTATGGTGTCCAATTAGTTTTGTCATCTACAATATTCCCCATCATACCATTGCACTTTAATTTTTATATTACCAAATGTAATGTAAATAAGCAAATAATTTAACATTCATATGTATATTATGGATTATTTTTGTATATGCAGATCTTAGGATTTCGCAACTTATAACAAAGTAAACTAAAGTTAGATTTCATTATTTCTTCTTCTTCTTATTAATTGGCGTAGACACCGCTTACGCGATTATAGCCGAGTTAACAACCGCGCGCCAGTCGTTTCTTCTTTTCGCTACGTGGCGCCAATTGGATATTCCAAGCGAAGCCAGGTCCTCCTCCACTTGGACCAACGGAGTGGAGGTCTTCCTTTTCCTCTGCTTCACCCAACGGGTACTGCATCGAATACTTTCAGAGCTGCAGTGTTTTCGTCCATCCGAACAACATGACCTAGCCAGCGTAGCCGATGTCTTTTAATTCGCTGAACTTTCATATGTCAATGTCGTCGTATATCTCGTACAGCTCATCGTTCCATCGAATGCGATATTCGCCGTGGCCAATGCGTAAAGGACCGTAAATCTTTCGCAGAACCTTTCTCTCGAAAATTCGCAACGTCGAGTCATCCGTTGTTAACATCGTCCAAACCTCTGCACCATATAGCAGGACGGGAATTATGAGCACTTATAAGTTTACGTTTTTTTTGTCGAGAAGGACTTTGCTTTTCAAATTGCCACTATCCAAACACAAAACTAAAGGTTTGTTAGTAGAGAAATTATCTACATCTTCAAAGTTTGAGTCAACAGTGTGTGGCCAATGAGTGAACTGTTTGTTTGATGACAGGAGATATTTCGTCTTGCCCTCGATCACTGCCAGACCCATTTGCTTTGCTTCCTTGTCCAGTCTGGAGACAGCAGAACTAACGGCGCGGGTGTTGAGGCCGATGATATCAATATCATGCAGTAGCGTTTATAGTAATATGAATTCTGCTTTATGATTATTGTGCATCTGAAGTGTGATCAGCGGCAGATGGACGATGTGTGGCGTACATGTGAAAGCTTAGAAGCTCGCTCCGCTTGCGAGCTCAAGGCATGGGCATAGCTGATGTACACACATATAGCATGAACATAGTACATACATACTCAAATGTAAGTACGCATACTTGTGATGCATCAAAACATGTTTAACTCTTCCTCTATCTCTTTGTTTGAACTTTTTCGCTGAAAGAAAAGCATATTTGTAACACCAAAGCGACGCTGTCCTCTGTCCTACGGTTTCTATATGTATATCTAAAAAATAGTACTTTTATCTAACAAATACATAGCAAGTTAAATGCGGCTATAGCGTGTCTCAGTGTTCTGCACATCGGCTGTGTTATTCTAACGTGGCATAAATCTATGCCTTTCACAAATGCAATACACTAGCGGCCTTACATTCGTAGCCCTGCTGCAACCAACAACATTGTGGAAATGAAAGCCGCTTTAGAATTGCAGTAAAATAAGGTGAATTACGAAAAAAATTCCAAGCAATCTACAATCCATATAATTTTACACTTTTTTGCTAGTCCCCTAGCGCCGTTGTTTTTAGACTTCCACAATTTAATGGCATTGAGAGCCAAGTGGGGGACAGCTGGAGGCCGCATTCATTTTATACAAATGGATAGTATAAGTTTCATTTTATTTATAAAAAACGGATATAGCAAAGAAAATATAATTTTTTGTTGTATATGTAAGTTACATGAATTGTTAAATAAAATAAAATATATTATATAGAAATGCGAGAAAGAAAATATATAACACGGTATTTGTAGAGTATTGAAAGTTAAAAGAGGGAATAGGAATAAGGTTGTGATCGAAAATTCTGTTCCCTAATAGGTATCGAATAATTGCCCGTCTTGCTTATATTTAGTTCATTTCAGGCGTCATTCCAAAATGTTAAAGTTGCATTTTAATATCGGAAACCAATAATAACCACGGAATAGAATTAAATGGAAGTCTAACCTTACTCGTGACATCGCATTGGTTACCGGAACTGTAACCATCTGTACTTATAAGGCTGTATTTGTTTTACAAATTCCTAACTTATAGGGAGAATAATATTAAAATTCTAAACGAACTCTTTGCAGAAACTGTAGACGAGGAAGAAAACGGAGATACTTCTGAAATCGAATCTGAAAAGATCTCATTTACAGAAAATATTATAATCCGGTAAAGGTTTTTTAAAAAATGCCACTGAGTACGCCGTTACTAGATGAAGTAGAAATGTATATTTATTATATGTTTCAATATAAAATTGAGTTTATGTCCGGACCACGGCTCTCTTACAATTTTTGATTTTTAGCTAGGAATACATGTCGGGTCACTTCGTTCGGCGAGGAATATGTCTCGCAATATTTTAATTCATTCATTCATTCCGATAGAGAGATTTATTGTAGAAGAGATTTTGGGTAAAAGAGAATTTCATTAGTGATTGGCGAAGTCAAATAACTACACATTAGATAAATCAGATATATAATTGAAAAGCTAAGCTACTGATTTATCTGTACACATGGAGGACAGTAAATTTAGTGAGCTAAGAATAATATTGTAGACACTAATGTAAGAATATTGGAATGCCAAATGTCAAAGGTGGAGCAGCAATGGTGTGGTATAGAGCTCATTGATGCAAATTGCGGTTACGACCGTGCAATTTAAGCAATTTCATTAAATAAACTAGAACGTCAATGGGGATTAACATGAACATGTATGGCGAACAGTAAATAGGGCGCTTTCGAGGGTGTTTTCTTGCGAGAATATGCCAAAAAATACTGAGTAATGAAAATAAGAGCACGCCCTGATTTAGGCATAAAAAATGTGGGTGTAAAGTTGAAAGAGTAAAAATGTACAACATTGTTAGTATATACTTGTATGTACATACCCAAGAATGTAACACTCTTATAGAGCAAGAAGCAATGAAAGTGCGCTACTTACAAAGAGAATGCGTGTGAGAAGCCTATAAAAAATATCTAAAAGTATGCACAACTCAGATATTGCAAAAATTCGCTTACAACCGTTAAAGAATTTTTTTTAAAGAAATTTGAGTTAAAACGACGAATGTGTTAAGAGCAAGAGTAACAAGAAAAAACGTTAACTTTGGTTGCGCCTAAGCTAAATGCAGTATCCTTCACAAATACAAAAGATTGCCATATATGCAAAAACTTCTTTTGATCGTTCCGCTGACTAAAACAATAATTTGTGCAAAATTTCCAAGTTGTCATCTAGTTTGTGTAGCAACTATAAAATTTCAAATCGATATCTCGAAAATTGAGGGATTTTCTCGCGCATATATGTACATACAGACAGGATAAATCGACTCACCTCATCACGCGTTTACGTCCCTATATGTATATTATACAATATAGGATGATCCCCGACTTCCTTCTAGGTGCTACAAATATCATGGAAAACTTAATATACTCTGTTCAGGGTATAAAAATTATAACTATTGTATCGACAAAATTTGTACAAAAAATATCGCGTATATTCGACTTTCCATTGTTTTGTTGCATTATGTTGGTACTCATATTCCTTACATATGCTGACAAGGTCGGTCATTTTGAATGTTTAGTTAATTTTTTTCAAAAATGGATCTAAAAATCTGTCTAACATTTTGGTGAAAAACAAAATTAAATGCGAGGCGCATTCCGAAAGTTGTCTATAGCAATGGAAAGAAGCTAAGTAAAGATTACTACGTTGGACACATACTTAGCACATTTCAGGTTTACCTACAAAAACTTTGGCAATCCGCTCCGAACCAAATTTTACTTCAATATTTCGTTGGAAAACCCTTATTTTTGGCCACCCACACCATAATATTTCCTCCTCCATGTTTCACTGTTTTTTGTGTATACCTAGAATTGTGCTGCTGGCTACTGGGGCGCCAGACGTAACATTTACCGTCAGATTCAAATCTACAAAGCTTACATTCATCACTCCAGAGAACGTTGTTCGAAAAGGAAAGTGGTTTGTTGATGTGGGCTCGTGCGAATGAAAGGCGTGCCTCCAAGTTCTTCTTAGAAACAAACGGTTTCTTCTGTGAAATGCATCCACGCAGTCCGCCTTCATTCAAGCGACGTCTGATCGTGTTAGATGAAACCTCTTTTCCGTATACTTCATAAACTTCGGTTTTAATTTGTGTAGAGCTCTTGAATGGGTCGTTTTTTGAAATCCAACGAATTAGATTGTCTTCTTTGGAGGTGGTTTTGCGAGGCCTAGGAGCTCGCACCGCGGATTTAACTTTCCCAAATTCGTCAAAATGTTTAATTGCATTATAAATGAGCTTCCTTGAACACCCAAGCGTTTTCGCAATCTGGGTTACCGACTGCCCTTCATTTCTTAACTTCACAATTATAGCCCGCTTTTCTTCTCAAACAAACCTCTAGCCATATCTAATAAGTAAATTTAAATTTAAATTTAATTCAAAACCACAGTTTTTATATTAAGTAGTCTCTCTCCAACAAAATTTTTTGTATTCGAAAATAAATATTTCTTAAAACTTTAAAAAACTTCGACAGTCTTAAGAAGTGTGCTAAATATGTGTCCACTCACAAAAGCTGCTGATGGTTAAATAATCCTTCTATTTACGACAGTAGGAAAAACAAAGCGACGAAACTTTGTGATATCTTAGCTTGGCTCCTTGATCATGTCCAGACAAAGTTGCACCTTTGAATTTTGTAACATTACGAAGAGAACATCGTTTGCATTTAGGTAGAGTGATGTTTGCTAAGTATATGACCACCACCGTATATACATAAGTATAAAGGCAAAAAATATTAGGTTGTCAAAAAAGTCTTGCGGTATTTTTATTGAATCAATTCGTGTGTCACCCATACATCGAGCTTCTTAGTGACTCCAAGCTTCTTCAAATGGTTTATAACGGTTTGATGACTACTATGCCGGTCTCTTCCAACCAATTCAGCGATTTTATCGCAATTTTCGACGGCAGGCCTTCCGGAGCGTGGCGCATCTTCGACCACCTCTACACCAGAACGTCGTTGAAACCATCGTTGTGCGGTGGAAATGGAAACTGTATCGGGTCCATAAACAGCACAAATTTTATTGGCGGCTTGAGATGCATTTTTGCCTTTATCGTAGTAGTACTGTAAAATATGCCGTATTTTCTTTTTATTTTGCTCCATGTTTGCGACGCTATAACTTACGAACGGCTTAAAAGAAACGACAATCAATCAAACACGTGTTAGCGCGTGAAATGAGCTTTCCAAAAAGGTATAGCATGACGAATAAAACTAGAACTACGCGCTTTCAGCGCCAACTAGCGAAAAGACTTTCTTGACAACCTAATATATTAATGAATAAACAAACACTTTTCTAAGGAATACAAAATTCGCGATACTTTTTGAACAAACTTCGTAAATCGAAAGTAAAAAATAACAAGGTTGCGCCGGAGCTAAATACCCTTCACAGGTGCATTTTCTGTTAGTAACTATGTGTTCAGTTTATATGGAAGCTATATGCTATAGTTAACCGATCTGAACAATTTCTTCGGAGATTACATTGTGGCCTTATAAAATAATATATACTAAATTTCGTGAATATATCTTGTCAAATGTGAAAGTTGTCCATATAAGAACTTGATTCCGATCGTTCAGTTTGTATGGCAGCTATATGCTATAGTTAAACGATCTAAACAATTTTTTCGGATATTACATTTTTGCTTTAGAAAATAATTTATGTCAAATTTCGTGAATATATCTTGTCAAATGTAAAAGTTTTCCATACAAGCATTGGATTCCGATCGTTCAGTTTGTATGGCAGCTATATGTTATAGTGATCCGATATCGGCCGTTCCGACAAATGAGCAGCTTCTTGAAGAGAAAATGACGTTTGCAAAATTTCAAAACGATATCTTAAAAACTGAGGGACTAGTTCGTATATATATAATATATATTTATAAATATGGGACTCTGATCCCATGAACAGCAAAAAAAAAAAATGCAAAGTTGTCGCTCAAAATCCAAAAAAAAAAAACATTATTTTCCCAAAAATCTGGTTTTTTGTGCTTTTCGATTCCTTGTTACATTTTACATACGAATCAGTGTTCAAAAATATGGGACTCTGATCCCATGAACAGCAAAAAAAATTCAAAGCATAAATTACAACTTTTTTGGTCAAAAACCACTTTTTTCAAATTTAAAAAAAAAATTCTAAAATTTTACACTTTTTTAGGAATTTTCTTAGTTTAACTAGAAGGTAAATTATTAGAAAATATGAATCTCTTTAAATTTTTGTTTCCGATAGAAATTGCGACCTGTATCCTGCCCGCCGTCCGAAAAATGCATATGCGAGACGTATCGGGCAATTGCTTCCCAAAGGCGGAATATCAAAGATTTCGTATCCAAAAAATTTGTGAATGATGTTCAAATATATAACTATAGAGCCTAGAAATTTTGCTTGAATCAATTATTTCTTTCCCTCCCGAAAAAATCCTCAAAAAAATCGGTCAAACAATACCGGAATTGGTAAACAAAACGTTCATAACAACCGCGATTTCTAGTCACAGGTATTACTGTTGAATTTCTTGATTAATTTGATTATTTTTTGTTGCAACTTTTGCTGAGATTTCATGAAAGTTTATAGTTGTTGTTGGTTTTTTACATTGAGTCAAACTTGAATTTAATTACAAAACATCGCTTAACACTTCAAACGAAACAAACGTAAACGGGGTGTAGAGACTTTTAGAGGAGAGTAAAGCTTTTTCAAAAATCAATAACTTTTTACTGCGCCAACCTGCAGACAGACAACATGTATCCACGTACATGCACCACTTATTTGCATGTGTTTGCAATACACAAGCACATTTGCGACTTGCGTTTATTTGCAGCAATGTCAGCGAAGGGAATCAGTAATAAATGTTCGCTATTTACTCGTGAGTACATACTATATACGAGCATATACGCATGTGCTACATATACATATGTATGTCTGTGCATGAGTTCAATAATGCCGGCATGTGGCAGCAATGTATGTATATGCTCTATATTCGCTGTATAAAAAGGCTGTATATAATATAAAACGGCACGTAAAAATTAGTGTATATGTACATGTAAATATAGTATGTCGAGCTTTTTGCTAGGTATTATATTTACCTCCGAGATATCAAAATACAATTTCATGCTTTATTCACTTCGCCAACGTCGGCTTCTTTTTTCGGTCTCTCGCTAACGATCTACGAAAGTTTGTTGTTGGCGGCTGACACTGTCGTTTTACTCGTATTTATCCTGTTTTTGTGCATTATAGATTTCCACACCCTTCCACAACTTTTTCCGAGTCATGCGCTAAACACATTGAGCGCGACTTGACATGGCAGCACGACAGTGAATTCAAAATAGCATTGTGGAAGCTTTAAATAATTTTACATTTTACATATTAGTGGCATCACCACTCTACCTCATCTCTCTATTGTCAGCGCTACTGTCAAATATAAAAATATAGTGAGAGCGATAACTGACGGCCTGCAGTCGTGTAGTCGTGCAGCTGTCAAAATAACTGTGTCCATAAGAACGTGTATATTTTAATATTTGACAGATGTCGCTTGCAGTCTGTCGCGCTCAATGTGTTCAGCACATCAGTGTTATATACCTAGATAAGTACATACATACATATGTACATTCTTGTACGAAGTAGTAGTGATAACAACAACAGAAACGAGGACGGCCGTCCCGGGATGGTTGGATACAAAGTGTAGCATGCATGTACTCTTGTACTATATAATAAAAGGACAACGACGTCTTGGAAACACGATGACTGTCTGCTAGGACTACATCTTTCACAATCAGACATTGCTATCGGATTTAATATACGTACATACATATGTATATGTAATATATTATATGCAAAGAAGCACGTCAATACACTTGTACATACACTGCCCAGGCAAAAATAAATTTGAGCACAGCTGAGCTTAAATAAAGAGTTGTTAAACCGGACAGACTGTCGAATTGTCAGAGAGTAAAATCTCTGAAGACTGCATGTTGGATGGAGCAAACAGTATTGGAAAATGAAATTATATATAAAAAGCGTCGAAAAAACAAAATTTATAAATTAAATACATAGGCTGGTATAATCAAATAGATATAGAATAGACAACGAGTGGGGAGCATGTGTCGATGTCTGGGGACAATAATTGCAACAAAATGAAGGCCAAAAAATAATAAATACACATAAAACTGTTGTAATTACTTTTGATTTATACAAATAATCATAAGTGCATGTAACCTTTTTTGATATGAATTGGCGCATTTTAAGCTTTAGCATTAATATTTTTATTTGTGTAAAAACAAAAAAAAAATTTTGATAAGCGATATTTAATGTTAAATATATGTACATACATATATATTTTGAAATAGATAGAACAAAAAGACAGAATATATATTTATTTTAAAACAAATATAGGTGTTGTAGATCAATAGAACAAGATTTATGTAAACTTTATTGATTGTATTTGAAATTTTTTAAAATTTTTTGTACAATGGGAATTTTGCTTTTATATACATATACATATGTACAATGTAAAACAAAATATATGTAAATCAATGTACAATGTACTTTATATGTATATGTATATAAAAGCAAAATTCCCATTGTACAAAAAATTTTTGTACATTGTACATATGTACATATATTCATATGTATATTCGAACAACTGCACATTCATACATTCAGACTATCATTAGTTTGTATAAGATAACTAAGAGAAAAACAATTCAGTGATATAATGAAATAGTAGACGACGTTCACGACCCGGAAAGCATTGCTCCAGCGTCCTCTACCATTTCTATTTTATTGTATTTGCTTTTATATTTTGTTTTATTGTTGACTTGGATGGAATTTGCACTGTTTACCCTAAAGTTCTGCTCGCTGCTGGGCGGCTCCACCCCACAGAGTAAACGATGAATTACGCAAGTAAACTAATGGGAATTCAATATGCGCGCAGTGACCTAAACGGATAATATATAACTATTAAAAACAAAAATTTATGTATTAAAAGGTGAATAGAAAATATTTTAATTCATAGCTCACTTATGTTTTCTAAGTTTACAGGATACTCCTAGAGAAATTAGAAAATATTATTTTCCGAAATTCTAGTTGAAGTCATTAAATTTGTTCAAAAATTGCAAAAAAGCCAAAGAAAAAAAGGAATTTTTTTCATCATCTGACCTGTGGTTTGCAGAATAGTGACACCCGATTCGTTTTGTTTATTGTTTTTTGATGAAAACCTCAAAGTGGTTGATTAAGAGGAAGTTAATCTAGGTAAATAACACAAATGGTATTAAAAAATATTACAGATAATATAAGTAAAACTCCACCATATCAATATTTTACTTATATTTTATTCTAATTCTTCTTAATATTTTATTCTGATAAAAATTTTTGTCTATTAAGACAATTGATTGTGACACTGTATATTCAAACGAAGTTCAGTACATGTGAGTGCCCGACAAACTAGTCCGTTTCATTTCTGCGTCTTCCAACAACGTGTTAGTGTAGCATTAAAACGTAAAACAAGTAAAAACTTAGCATTGGGAAGTTGCTATCGTTAATTGGTATCAGACCGGCCACGCGATAGATACATATTTAACAAATCTGAAGAACAAAGCTATAAAAATAGAACATTTAAGTAAATCCCCAAGTCTCACAACAAAATTCCACCGGAAGCCGGTACATAGTAGTCGTTCCTCCACCATTAGCAATTCTCTCGTCGCTCTCAGTTAGCTTTATGTACCAATATATAAAATACATATGTATGTACTTACATATATACAAAAAGTTGTGTCATCCTGGCACTCTTTTCGCCTTATATTGTATTTTGCTGTTATTGTTGCAGGATTTCTGCTTTGTGCTTTTGTTTGCCTAACGAGGGACATTCATTCTGTTGATGCCTTTTTATTTTAGCAAAATAGTTTCGTAATTTATTGCGCATTTTGTTTTCTGTTCCATTCTATGTCTCATTACTATTTTCCACCCATCTCTGTAACAGCCCTTCTGTTCCATCAATTTAAGCTTTGTTAATTGGCCTGAACGCATACAGACTGTATTTATTGCTCAGGATATCAAAAAGTTTGAATCGAACTTGTAGAAATTCTTAGAATTCATAAACAGAATCATTTTGAATTTGCTATTCTCTTTTTTAGTTAGTTGGAAAATATGTCAGATCCCATGTTTATTTATAGAAGTTCTTCGGTTAAGCTCAGTTTTAGTTATGCTTTAAACTTCTTCTGATACGTATTTAGAGTAACTACAACATAATAATGAAAATAAAATATTAATTACTTTTCGAAACGAATATGCAAAGATAAATAGATTTGCCCGAGATATAGTAAAAGTCTCTCCGGTATAACCTCTTAATTGTAACGGCAAGGCCCTCCGCCTTACGGTTTTCTTTTTTTTATTATCAGATAAAAAATTCCAAATCTCGCAATGTGTATCGTGCACTGACAGCATCACAATGGTAGTAGGAGGAACGTCGGAAGAAAAAAAATATATACATATGTATGTATATACTATATATTAAAACAACAACCTTGACTGTATACATAGGAGTTGTGACTAAATGTCAGTAAAGTTGTACTACGAAGAAAACAATAAAAGGTAAATAAAAATTAATAAAGGATGGAACTTAGCGACCGCAGCAGCTGAAGGACTGCAGAGCAGACCTACAACATAAAAAACACCCTCAAACAAACACCGTAAATAAAAGCAAGTCGCCAGTCAATGAAGAGAGGAGAACAACAGGGGACGTACAGTAGTCAGCCAGGCACATTATATGTATGCACATGTACCGTTGTTGAGAGTTGAGCATTCGAGAAGACTACACTCACTCACAAGAGCAGAGCTGAGCGCGATATTGATGCGCCATAGAGGTTCCACCTGTAATGTCACGGTATAAACAACACACCCTGTGGTGCTGAGGGGTTGATGTGCATATGTAAATATAATTATACATATACATAAGTACATAACTACCTACATGAATTTAAAAAAATACATACATATGTAATGAGCACAAACCCTTCGACTAACCTGTCGCATTCGCTGCACATATTCGACACATTTAATCAATAACGGAACTTTAGAACATTTCTGAATGGCCTGTAAAAGAAGGCACCCCGCATAGAACACATACATACATATGTATATACACATAAAAAGGTGTGGTTGTGTGTTTACAATGGCTGGAATAGGTTACGGTTGACGTTGGTTAGTAAGTAGTTAAGCAAACTTTATTGCTTTCAACGTCCTTTAAATGTCAAAAGTTCTTTTCTATGCAAAACCTGGTGGCCAACACAAAACGCCAACGCCAACGGCAACTTCAACATGCGTAGCTAAGGCTGGTGGCATTTTATTGCTGCAGTAAAGGGCTGGTTTTGACTTGTTAATGACTCGGTAGGTGTATTTGTAGATCTGTTTTGGCTATATTTTTTACGGTAACCAATGTTGCTATTTGTGTAGAAGCTGTCTGCAACCACGTTTTGAGTGACTACCGCAAGGCGCTGCCTGAAACTTTCCTTTGTGCTTGGCACTTTAAATTTAACTTCAGCTGAGATGGGGTGACAGACATGCAAACAACAAAATTCGTAATGAAGTAAGGTTGTTCTGCAATGAAACCATATGCGACGCTGTTGCAACATTTCATTTTTCAATTAGGCATAACAGCTGATGAAGATGTATTGTTTGTGTTGGAAACACCAAACATGATCATTATCTATTGATGCAATACGAGTCATTCACAACTTAAAAGCTTCTGGAAATTGACAACAAAGAAAACTCTTTCAATACTTAATTCTTAATTAGTATATGAAAAAAGAAATTGTTAAAATGTTGGTATGTATGAAATGAAACTGAAGGAGAGAAAGAGTATAAGATGTGAAAAAAAAGTTAATGATGTTACACCTGCTCTTGTAAATAAAAAATCAAAGAGTAAGTTTCTGCCCTTACTTAGAAACTATAATCACTGTTAGAACTGCGGCTGACAAACACGAATTGAGAATATTCATTAAACGAGCTTGTGTGTGTAAAAAGCTTTACTGACATGTAAAGAAAATAAAGAGCGGACAAAAATTGCGAAGAGGCAATGGAGAAATCAGTGCCAAAATATATCGGTACAACGGTATTAAATAATATTTAAAAAGGGACAACAACTGACGTCAATGGGTTTTAAAAGTATTAAAAAACCCGTTATTGTGGGCAAAAGAAACAAAAAAAGGTGCACCGAGGCTATAGTACCCTTTAAAGGTGCATTTCTTATAGCAACATACATAAGTATGTAGAACAAAGTCGCAAACGCAATCCGATTTCATCAAATCGTTCGGGGACTGTAGTCTTGTTTTGGACAATAAACTTTTCCCACTTTCGTAAAGATATCTTGTCAAAAACAAGCTTCCAATAAGGATGTGATTCCTATGGGTTAGTATGATTGGCAGCTATGTATATATAAATGTTTATGGTATGCTATAGAGGTTCGACCAAAAAAATATGTTCAGCGATTGTAGCATTGCTTTGGATAATAATCCATACCAAATTTTGTTAAGATTTCTTGTCAAATAAAAAGAGTTTCTATGCAAAGACCTGATTTTTATTGATCAGCTAGTATGTCATCTAATATGAAAAGGACGTAGTGTCGTTATCTTTAACATTGAGGGATCAGTTGACTATATTTTCTTCTGGGTGTTACAAATTCATTGTACTATATAAAATTGCAGCAATATAACAAAAACACAAATAAATCGATATTGAAAATAGAATAGAAAAACAACAAATATAAAAGTTGACAATTTTACAAATAGGGCTAAAATGAAAATTAAAGTTTGTTAAAATAATTGCATTGCGACATAATTTTTTGCCTAAGGATATCAAGAAAAATAAGGAAATGTAAACCGAATCTTTTAAACTAAAATTTCAAAGACTTCAACACAAAATCCCAAAATAATGTAATCCAGTAATCAGAGATCTCAAGAAAAAATGATAGATTAAATAATAAAAAATGCAAATATCTAGTATTACCTGAGAACATAGCAATATATCCATGGCTTACAACAGAGAATTTAAATAACTGCGCGTTAAGAATTCAACGAATAGTTAAAATCAGAGCGTGGGCTGTTCATCATTTCGATAACAATGAAATTTTCTGATTTGATGGAGGTTGCAGAAGTACATAAATATGTATGTATGTACAAAGGTGCTTACTCAATTAGCACTTCTGCGCGCCTCATCGGAAACTAGCATTCTATACAACTTTGAATGTTTTTATAAAAGTAACGGGTGGGCCATCTAACGTTTAAAATTTGAGATATCTATATTTCGACATTGGAAAAGTCAAATACCTTTCGGAAAGTGACAGATATTCAGTAAAAGTCTAAAATTTACGAAATGGGTCGCTATTAACTAGAAGAAAGCTTGGAAATATTGAAAACTTTTATCCAAAGTGGTGAGTCTTCAACCCAAACTGTGAGAAATTTGGCAAAAAAAAAATGGACAGACAAAAAGTGCCATCAGTTCAATTTGTGCAACAATTTGTGAAGCATGTGCGTGAAACTGGCTCATTGGTGGATAAACCAAAACGTCAACGTTCATTTCCCGCGCGTTCAACCGAAAATATTGCGACTGTGGCTGAAAATGTTAGTGAGAATCCATCCACCTCAACTCGCCGTCGATCGCAAGAATTAAACATTCCGCGAACAACTTTGCGACGAAAAAAAACCTCGCCACAAAGCCATATAAAGTTCAATTGATGAAATATCTGAAGCCACTTGACTACCCGAGCCGTCGCAGATTGGGCAGAAGATCGTTTGGCCGAGGATGGTAATTTTACCGAAAAATCATCTTTCGGACGAGGCTCATTTCCACCTCGATGGTTACGTTAACAAGCAGAATTGTCGCATTTGGGGCACAGAAAACCCGCTTTTGTAATTCCTTCGAGAAGCCAATGCACCCAGCACGAGCTCATTTCCACCTCGAAAATCGTAGTGCGGATTTTAGTCTGGTAGAATCATCGCCCATTTTTCTTCGAAAATGAAGAAGGCCGCCGTACCATCAATGAGCGATATCGCGCAATATTAACCAATTTTTCTTCAAGCAAATTGAAGAGGAAGACTTGGACAACATTTGGTTCAGCAGGACGGGTTACGTGCCATAAAGCAAACTTTAACGCCCTATCTACGAAAATCGCATAATCAGCAAAAGTGGTGATGTGAATTGGCTTCCCAGAAGCTGCGATTTAACTCCGTTGGACTATTTTCTGTGGGGAGCTGTTAAAGATAAATGTTACGCGAACCATCTAGAAACAATTCAAGATCTAAAGTAGATTCAAGCTGCTGTAGCTGCCATAAGGCCTGAAACCATCGAGAAAGTAAAATTGGGTGGATCGGATAAGCTACTGTAAACTCAGCCGTGGTGGTCATTTGTCCGAAATTGTTTTCCACAAATAAATTTCATAAAACAACCTTTTAAATAAATGTTACCTTGAAATTAGCTTTTTTAAATTTAAAATTTTATATGGCCCACCCTGTATAAATATAGAGGGTATATGCGCATTGGAAAATTTCCTACTTAATATTTGCAGTAATATAAAATTTGAAAAGGGAAAATATTGGTATAAAATAGCTTTAGAATGTCATGCTGGAACTTATGTGTGCCTACATACTTATGTATGTGGAGGAGCACGGGTGCTAGAACAGTGATGGCAAATAAGTAGAAACCGAAGGTATGTAAATTGAAAGCACTGGGTGTGCTATTTGGTGTGATGTACGGGACGCCAGCAGTCAAAAATAATTGGATACTGCTGAATGTGTTTGCGTGCAATTTATTACGCATGAAATACAAGTTGCGTTCTAAAGTAAACAGGACTTTTTGCACCTAGCGCCCCCTGGTGGCGCCATCTATATGTCGGATGGTGCGTTAGAATCTGATATCTTTGTCGATTGTCCAGTGAGACATTTCATGACATTTCATCGATTGGAAGTGAAGTTATTGCGGTGCGAAAATGAGCTTCGAACAAAGAGTCAATATTAAATTTTGTTTTAAATTGGTAAAACTTTTACCGAAACATATCAATTGATGAAACAAGTTTATGGCGATGATTGTCTATCCCGTAGCAGAGTGCACGAGTGATTTCGACGTTTTCAAAGTGGTCGTGAGGACATAAATGGATCAACATGTGATCCAATCAAAATCCGTGATCAGCGGAAATTCCATCAAAGCTGTGCGTGAATTCATCAAAAATCAGCCGAAATCATCATTGAAATTCATGGAAATGGATTTGAAAATCTCCAAAACATCGATTTATCGCATTTTGATCAAACATTTCGTGTGTGCACGGTTTGTTCCGCACAAATTGACCGACGACTAAAAAATGCTCAGAATCCAACATTCAAAGGATGGTTATTTGGTTATTTGACTAAAAATCACATTTTAACCATTAACCACTCCCCTGAAAGGAAAGCGTTATACAGACGTAGAGGCCATTCAAAAGGCTTGCACCGGCATACTGACGGCCATACCTACCAATGTGCTAAAACACTCGTTCGACATGCTTTTTGACAGTGCAAAAAGCTGTTGGAGACTATTTTGAATAAAATAAATTGATTTTGCACGAAAAAACCATTTGTTCTGGTTTTTTAAGTCCTGTGTACTTTGGAACGCACTTATATGTGTATATAAATTTAGCTAAATGTTGAATTAAGCGTTAATGATTTGGCAAATACAAAGAGGCGAAACAACACTTGTGTTGAGCTGAGTGACAAATGCAAATTCTAATTGCTAATACGAGTATATAAGTTCTTTTCTACAACTTTTCATTAAGAATCTTATGATCTACGCAAATACATGGCAGTGTATGTTCGAGTGAGCGAATAAATAAATGATTAAGATATATAATTAAAATAAATATATATCTTACTTAATATGTGGATAGCAAAAATTGTTTAAAAACTATTATACATTTAAATCATTTAGGATAGTGTATGCAAACATTTCTTTGTTTTATTACAAAGCCAAAATATTGATTTGATTTGTTTTGTTTTTAATTTTATGGAGAATAAACAGGATTAGAATAAACGATTTTAGTTTTACATCACAACTATAGAAAACCGTATTTGAGCTCGTCAGACATAACAGTCACTATACTTATTTCTTGAAAGCTAGAACGCATTAACTTAATAAGTTTTCATAGATCTCAAACTTTTGTAATCAATTGTCAATTACAATGTCATTTGTTAAGTAGGTGGACACGAAAAGTTATAAAGTTATTTTGTCTAAATTTTACACTCACTTTTGAAATAACATTATCTAGTCATTGAACAAAGGAATTTTATTTTTTTTATTACATTATTAGCAAAACCTACAAACAATACAATACAATATCTTATCATTCTTCCCGTACCTCTTTAAAATATAGTAGACTTTTTAAACTCTTGCTACGAAGTGAAATTTTTTTGTTCACCTAACGGTCGAGACGAGTTGAATTCTATTCGACCAATTATCTGTCCGTCTGTGCAAGCCAAAATTTGACTAAAGATTAAGCTATCTTCATGAAACTTGATACAAAATTTGGCACAACAAATTTCACTAAAGAGAGCCCCCTTAAGTTTAATGTATATATTTTCCAAACCAATAAAGCTGTCACAGGACAAATTATGTGAACCCTTCTTACGACAGTGTAGAAATAGTCAAAATCGGAAGATAACCCCGCCCACTTTCCATATAAGGTTTTGTTAAAAACTACTAAACAGATAAATCAATAACTAAATGAGTCAGAGGCATTAAATGATGATGGATGATGAACTTGGACCATGAAATTGGCACTTCTAATATTTAGGTGAAAACCCTGAGATATGGACCTACTCAACCGATTTCAAATAATTTCGGTGTGTGATATTATCTGGACATACCCATATCACTGTGTGAAAATGGGCGAAATCAGACTAGAACCACGCCTACTTCCCACATAACACAAGTTTAAATATCATCTGATTCTTTCAGTTTCCAGTATACAAATCCAGAACCATTACATGTATCCGGATAAAACTTTGCACAAATAGTACCCTTAAGGGGGGAGCCGCTTTAGAAGCTTAAAATAATCGATTTTTTTTACTTAATCTTTTTTAAAAATTATCTACAAAAATGTCTCCAAAGCTATAGATGGATATTCTAAGTATTGTCGAAGCTAGAGGGGATATCGTGGTCGCGCCTTTAGCAGATATATGAGCGCTTGGACAGAAAGTGAAAACTTTGAGGCACGATTTCTCAGTTTTTCATTTTTAAAAGTTTTATTACTGGAGGGCAGGATAGAAAACAACAAAACGCTGGTTGGAATTGGGGAAAAGTTTATTATCTTTGGCATTAAATTATCTTCTATTTTAAACTAAAAAAAAAAACTAAGAAAAGTCAAGTTTGATTATATTTTTAAACAGCATAAAGTAAAGTTTTTTGGTTAGAGCCTTTTTTTTTTAATTTTTTAAAAATTTTAAACTTTTTTTTGGAATTTTCTTAGTTTAACTAGAGGATAAGTTATTAACAAATATAACTCTCTTTGAATTTTTTGTTTCCGTCCGACAAATGAATATCAAAGATTTCGTATTCAAAAAATTTACGAATGATATTATAATATATAGCATAACTGTAAACCCTAGAAATTTTGTTTCTTTAATAATAATATACCCTTATGTCAAAAATGGGTTAAACCGGATCAATGCTTTCGTTAGATCCCATGAGTCTAATATACAAATTTTCGATCAGTTAACTTTATATGACACATTGTTTTTCTAATAACGTTGTATCTTTGTGCCTATAATGGATAACTCGGCTGAAAATTTTATGTAGCCGCTATAAAACTAATATCAGAGTTTTCGAACATACGGCTAACTTTACTTCATATACATACATACATAGATTGGTGATGGTATGTGCGGTACGTACCTTAATGAAACTCAGGGAGCATTTTTTGTATGTGGTGTGTTAAAAGCACGATGCATTGGCAAAAAGAGATAAAATTGTGTCAATACCACTTCAAACTCCCATCTAATGATTTTCGTTTTTCCAACAAGTTTAATGCTGAATATATCATTCAGTGCGTGAGTTATATTTTTTAAAAAATTGCGCGAAAATAAAGCAATAAAACTAAGACTAATTTAATAGCCTTCAATATAATTCAGTACATATCAAATTTGATTGTAATTCATTCACAATTTCTTTAAATAACGTTAAATTCTTTCGCAATAATTTTTAATATAAAGTTTTACCAGCACCTGGGATTTGATTCTTGTAAGTTGTAAGGGTATAAGACGTTCGCTTACAACCGAACTGAGTCCTTCCTTTCACCATATGTTTATCGCATATATTATCTTTCCTCGATAACAAAATACACAATGTGTCATTTGTGTATATTATTAATTACTTTAACAAGTCATCACTTGACAAATATTCTTCCTCAATTTATAGTTATATAACTATAGTTACAAACAGACGAATTTTTGATTGCTTCGATAAAAAATTATTTGCGCAGAGTGTATATGAAAACAGCTATTAATTTCATGATGTCAGATTTTTTATTGGCACACAAAAACTTATTCAGTATTAGCTAAATGATTAATATACATCAGCTGATAACGGAGTGCTTTACTTCTGCTGCGTGACGCAGGAAATAATTTGCAATGCATTATAAAAAAGATATTTATAGAAAAATATGTTTTGCTGCTGCATTTCTCTTTTTTTCTGAAAAATCTCATCGGCAAGAGCATTTATTATTAGTATTTTTTTGTTTCATTATTCTGTTATCTTACCGTAAAATGTCATTAAAATATTTTGAATGCTAATCTTTTTATCGCGTGAAACTTTTGCTTTGTTCTTGGCCTTGAATGACACACCGCGTCATTTATTGAAAGATGGTGATACTTTAACCACAAGGGCTCGAAATTTAAGTTAATGTCAACCAGATGAATTTTGGTAAAAGAAGACTAAAATTAATCTTAAAGCTTCAATATTTGTTTTAAGTAATCGAACAGTTGAACTATATTTGTTACTTTGAAGCGATCAGCTGTTCTCAATTATCATAAGATTAAGTAAAGGAATATATTTTCGCAGAATATACCAGACTACTTAAGAATCATAAGGCTATAAGGTCTCTTCTAAGCTTCTACAGATAGATACAAGGTCTAATAGATACACTCGACCTTTAGGACTGGGCTGTGTCTGGTACCTAAACTTGCTTTTTTCAATTCTATAAGCAAATAATATCTAAATTACCACCTTACTAACGTAAATCATAGTCCACAAAAGTACTAACATTCAGTACAGTTAGAGGAAATGAAAAATCCTTTTTTGTAGCCACTTTAGGGTACAGGCTAAAAAACAATGACGGTAAGACCATTACGATGTTGAATGTATTCAAATAAATGCGTGAATGCATGGAGTTTGACGATATTTGCACGAAACCTGAGTATATGGAAGGTATCTCTATACATATGTACATATACATATGTTTGTACCCGCACTACACTGGTGGCTTGCAAGTTGTGAGAAATGGAAACAGCTAAAGCTAAAGGACATTACCTGACAAGTGAGGTACAGAATTAATAGCATTAATGCATTTGCAATGTTGCCAACAAAACTAGTCAGACAAGCGTGGTCACACCAAGAAACTGCGTCAAAAACACGAATGACAGTGAGACGTCGTCAACGTTAAGCATAGAGACAACATGTGGACCATAGTTTCGTGTGTTCTACCTACTGTCGCCAGTGGCATTAACCACAATCAGCAACGACAAGACAGTGGCAACGTCGATGTCAACTTTACATACATATATACAAGCACGAGTATGACAGTAACAACATAAAGAACGTGTTAAACCAGAAAACAAGTGCAGCTTCTTTGAATTTATGGGGTAATACGTAAAAATATACCTGTTTGTAGGTATGTATGTACTCGTCACTTGAATATTGTTGATGATGTCTATCATGATAGTCACAGCAACGTCGGATGTCGATGATTAACCAACAACGGGCCACAGCCGTCAACCAACGCTCACGGAAATTAGATCTACATACATATGCAGATGAGTCGCGATATGTCTGCTACGTCTGTGAGTTTTAAATACGTTTTGGTAGGGGGGGTTGGGTATTTGCTTTGAGAAAAAATAAAGCTTCAACGACAGCGTAAATATAAATAAATAAATTCAAAGAAAGAAAAAAAGACTTAAAAGCAGCAAAAATAAGATAATGTATTCCTCAACCGGTTTTATGGCTGCTTTATCGGTAAAAATGTATTTCTTTCATTTTCATTTTTATTTAACTTACAGGCTTGGTTTATTTTTCCTTCACAATTTAATCAGCTTAAAACGTGTGTGCAAGCTCGAGAAATACGGAGCAGACGTAATGAGAAGAAAAACCAAATAAAGCAAAGTCAAAATGTAACAAGTCACTACTTCGTATGGGCTAAACAAAGTCTCCGCATTAAATACATACATATGTATATGTGCATATACATATAGGGTATTACGAATCAAGCTGGTCTCTGCTTTAGTCGTTCGATATACATATGTATCTTGTCGAACTTGTGTTTTTCACGTAAGCGGATTTGTAATCAAATCACATGAATTTCTACTCTAAAACCCTTGCTTTGCGCACAGCGCATGTAACGTTTGAACTTAAGGGGCCATACCAGTGCAACGCATGAAAAATTAGGCGATTTTCGTAAAGCGAAAGTAAGCGATTGTTTGTTCCTGACATGATTCCGGCCGAATGAGTAGCTGAAATAAAAAATTCAAAAAGTTTATTAAACTTATCTTAAACGATCTTTGAAAAATATCAAAAATTAACCAAATGGCGTAATTTTGAAAAAATCGTTTTTTTAGGTAAAATCTGATCTTTTTTAATGTCAAATTGACCATTTAAACCAATCAATAAGATCGTAGGTCATTGTATAGTAAATGTATTCAACAATACTCAGTAGTAATTTGAAGTCAATCGGTTAATTTCTCATTGAGTTATGAAGTCAGCAATTTTCAAAAATATCGTTTCGCGAAAAACGCGTTTGAAGTTTCACACATATGTACATATATGATTATACATGCGAATCCAAAAACTATTCAAGATAGGACCTTGCCGATTTCTCAGGATGTATTTGGAAATATAAACTATCGATTTTTGTTTTGAAAGTGTCACACTGGTATAGCCCCTTAAAAATGTGTACAATTGTTTATTTTATTTTTTTGCAAACTCCCCAAGCCAAATTTTTTGTCGCAATTTAAGCCGTCGAAATATTTCTTGGAGTTTTGACATCTCGCTTTAACCAAGTAAATCTACTACTTTGAGAAAGTGATATTCTAATATAAAAAAGATCGTTCTGTAAAAAATTATATAAATCTTAATGATTTTTTCCATAAAAATTTTCCTTAATTAAATTATTTATATACTCGTATATATGTGATTCCTTCTAAAAGTTGATGGTTGTCGATTTTCATAAAACCATTTTCAGATTAGAAAGAATTAACAGTAAAAATAAATTATAAATAAAAATATAAAAAATTCTCCATATTTATTGACAAATACACACAAACATTGCTTTGAATCATTTTAATTAGTTATAGCCTTAAGAAATGCTAATGCGAATTCAAATTTAATGGTGACAGACAGCAGAATTGTGTATTTAGACAGCTGATTGTGAGATTTGTTTATTGATTAAAAAAGTGAAATAAAAATGGATAAGAGGAATTTATTAATGGCAATTTTGGTTTTTTTGAAAAATCAATATAAATTTAAGGAAAAAAACCTCTTATTATTATATACGTTAAAAAATAAACAATTGTAATTAAAACAATACTTGATTGTAACGCGAAAAAAGTGTGCAAAAAAGTTAAGAATATTGGAAAAATGGATAGCAAACTGTGCGCTGTGCGGAAAATGCCACCTAAAAATATTAAAATTTGTTTTTGTTAATATACTTAAATTATTTAATTAACAATATAAAAACTGATGCTGTAAACACAAAGAAGGCGGCAGACTTCAAGTGACATCTGTCAAACAATAGCAAAAACTGGCCATTTCTGGGCAGTGTTGCCTACTCAAATTTGGTAAATTCAGCTAAATGCACGAAATTTTTGTGCATTAATAATCTGCATTTGCAAAATTAGGCCCGCTAATGCAAATTAGCGTTGTCGTTTGTCAGTGCTATTACTTATTTGACATGAGGAAAACATGAAAATTTCAGCAGCTTTTTAAAATGAGAACTCTCCTCTTACGACTAATTGCAAACCTCGTAGAAAATATAAATGTTCAGCATGATAAACTGAGTAGATTTATTTATGTCTGTCCGTCTTTCATTATATATGCGAACTAGTCCCTCAGTTTTTAAGATATATTTTATTTTGATATCTGAAATTTTTAACACGTCCTTCTCTCTTCAAGAAACTGCTCATTTACCGGAATCGCCAATATCGGACCTCCTTGGATATAGGTACCATAAAAACTCACTAAAATCAAGTCTTTGCATGGCCAAGATGTCACCAGACTAAAATTCCACAATAAATTATATATGTGCTCATTTACCCTATAAAAGTAGTTTATAAACGATTTTTATAAAGAATTACTTTAGAAGATAACAAGCACACTATAATGACTCTCAACTAACCTCAATAGCACATTAAATAATGAATGCAAGGCATTAAAGTAAGGCTTATTATTGGAGTTAATGTGTTTGCTGGAGTGAAGAGGTAATGAGTTCCAAGCATTAAAATATGTAACCAACTATTTAAAACTTTATTACTTCAATATTTATAATAACTTATTACTTTATGTCCAGAATTTAATCAGTTAAGCCATTGGACGCGCCGCGTTACGTCAGTACATAAAGATTTCCCACAACAACCAAAACCATACTTTAAAAAGCAATTTGGGATGATTTTGTCGCTAACTATCAGTGCTTCGATACACATACTCTACACTAAATGTAATATATATGTATATATGTATATAAAGATATATGTACATATGTGTATATACAAACATGAGTTATAGTAATATTAATCAGTTTTTTTGCGACGCAAAATAAATAGAATGCCAGTAAACGATTTAGAGTGCGATAAGAGTAACGTGTATATAGGTGGAAAAGTCATTATCTAGAGTGGCAAACAAGTAATTGTTATGAAAAAATAGTTGATAAAACAACAATTCTGAATCACGCATCTTGTATATTTATATAACCTAAATAAAAATATAAATAAGCCTTATCTACGTAAGTTATGATAAACCAGAATACTATATGAGGATAGCTTAATATATTTAACTAAAATTTAAATGCTATTTATATAACGGCAGCAGCTGCTCTGATTGGCGTATTTTCCCCAATATGTAACTAATAATTAAAATCATTCTTATTGACAGAAATCTTATTTGTAACACTGTATTACATTTCAAATTACAATATACATATGTATTCGTAAAAATGTTATTTATTGTGGTTCATATACTAGTTAAATACCCATTAAAGGAGTTTGTTAAAACTTAAAATTTATTTTGATTTAATTTATTTTTAATATTTGTACTTTTTCTTTTAAAATTCCACATTTTTACATTTATTTATAAAAAAATTATAATAATCTACTATGGCAAAGCAATCTCTCCTTTTTTTTATGTCTTATTATATTCTCTTTCTCTTCAACATGCGAAGCAATTAATCACAATTTTATCGCAGTGTTCTTGAACTTCAGCATTTTTGCACATTTATACTTGAATAAAATTCAATGAAGGCTGTAGATTAGATAGCCAATGTGTTGAAGTTGTTTAAGATTACTTACTGCTTAAAACAACAAACAAGTGCACTTTTATTTCAAACCGCAAGTATTATTACACTTGGACTTTTAAAATGTATGTATTTATGTACATACATAACCATACTATTTGGGTATTAAAAATTTTCTCATTAAGATTATCAATAGCTGAAATAAAACAGCGAATATTTATGGTTATCAAGAACATATTTCATAATTCTTTTCTTACGAAATAAATGTATCAGAAAGCACTTAATAAGTCACGTGATAGTTCAGTTACTCAAATATCCCATTAGTGTCATTTAATGCTTCTAGCAAGAAAAATACATATCTGAAAATAGTCGTGTAATGTTATGAGAGAGATAGAAGTACTAAATTCAATAGCCTTTTTTTGGCAGATCGCGCGTGAGTCTTGTCAAGCTGTCCTATTATTTTTGTTCAATATTCTTTGATTTTCATCACTGGAAGACTACGACTTGAACAACATTTACAAATTGTTCAACTTTATTATGAAAATTCACGTTCTGTAAAAAATGTTTTTCGCCCGCTTCATTCAATTTATAGTCAACTACTACTATTGCACCACTATTTGCACCACCATCACCCATCCTGAGACCCAGCATTCATTATTGGATAATATTCGACCGAATAGGCCACGTGAAGAGCAATCTGAAAAGATTCAAGAGCAGTTATTTTATCCAGAAAAATCAACTGTTTGGTGTGGTTGTGAGCCGATAGAATCATCGGTCGCGAACACCACGCGTGTCAACGAGTCATCAAAAATTGGACCCAACGGATGGACCATCTGAGACGTGGACCACCATTGGAAAGAGAAGAGAAATGCTAAAAAATATTCTTTCGAATAATAATAAACATTCCCCATTAAATTTTAAGTTACCGTTTCTTTAAAAAATGTGCATATTCGTATGTAGCAAATAACAGTTGATTGTGCTTTATTTAAAACTACAATAACAATAAGGGGTGTTGTGGAATCCAAGACAGAATTGCTTAGCTGTCAGAATTGCAAACCAATTCTGATTTTAAATGGTGTCACAGAATCTGATTGGATTTTCGTCTTTTCGAACATACGCAAAACCAATATTCGAACCAGCTGTTTACTAATGTGACAAAACTTGCAAACGAATACATACAAGCAATCCTATTAAAGTTTTTAATGAGTTCCGAACTAAAGAAAGATTTTAAGAGACAACATTTATTGAATGAATAATGAAGCATTTGGGTGTTAAATTTCGTTTTTTCATTTTTCTTAATTGGCGGACAGGATAGAAAAAAAAACTGAACGTCAGGAATTGGGACAAAGTTTATTATCTTTGGCATTAAATTATCTTCTATTTAAACTAAAAAAAAAAACTAAGAAAAGTTAAGTTTGAACATACTTATATTTAAAGTAAAATTTTTTTAGACCAAAATCTGTTTTTTTTTTTCAAATTTGCATCCTGCCCGCCGTCTGGCATATGCACATGCGATAAGCATCTGGCAATTGCTTTTCAAAGACAAATGTAAAAGATTTCGTATCAAAAAAATTTGCCGATGATGTTTAAATATATAACTATAAATCCTAGAAATTTCGCTTCAATCAATTATTTCTTTCCTTCCCCAAAAAAAAAAAAACGATTTTTTTAAGGATCTAAAAAAGGCTCCCCTCTTAAATATCGGCATTTTTTTTTTTTTTCAAAAACTCAATAATTAAGACATTTCGTGTTTTATTCTTATGTTTTCTCCTATAGAAATAAAGATAAGTTAATTCGTAACATTAAAATAACTTCATTTCTTAACTGGCATTTCAAATCTGTGTGCGACTATCTTCTTGTTTTGTTTCTGACAGCAAAACCGATAAAATTGATTTCCGTGACACCCAAAACCGATACAAATTCTGTTTCGAATATCAAACCAATAATATCTGAATTCATGACACCTACTGCTTTTTTTGATCGGTTTCAATTCTGATTCCGACAACTATCAGATTCAACAACACCCCTGAATAAATACCGTAATTACAAAAAGAACAAGAAATATAATAATACCAACTAAAAACTACTAAAACTAACCAAAGATCATTAAACATGATATAAATATAATGGAATAGTTAAATTTTCAAAATACATTTTTTTATTTACTTCGTAAATCATTTAAGTAATAGTACATACTTTAATGGAACAATATTTTTGCAAATATCTTATTCCTTGAAATGAATTACGTAAAATACAGAAGGGGGATTCTCTTGCTCTAGCAAAACACTTGCACGATGCAATTGCAGATTTTTCCACCTAATGCAACGGCACGACAACAAACACACCCAGAAAAATATTTGCAAAACCAAAACCCATTTTAATTTTCGTGTAATGTCACGCAATAATATAATTGCAACCCTATGCTAGCTGTCATTTTACTAAATATACATATATTTTGACACTAAATTGTTGAAGTAAGTAAATTTTAAATAGAGCCGTTCATATATCACTATATCCTGCAATGGCTGCTCTCGTGCCTTTGTATATTTCGGTATATGCGCATAATACTGCGTCATATATCTTACTCATATGGTACTTATGGTATGCTTCTTGTTATTGTATATAATAGTGGTGTAAGGCAGAAGAGGGCGAAGTCTAATCATATGGTAATGGTTTGTTCACCATTCAGCGAATGTAATCGAACGGCTAGAACCCAGAAGAAAGTAATTGAGGAATGCACTGCGACCTTAGGTTTATTGTGCCCTCTCCCAACTCACAGGGTCTCGCTTAGCCCCAGCAAATTGATGAAGTCCAATAACCCGCTGGGTGCTAGCGAGGCGATGTGATCCCTATCCGGAAACATGGTTCCAAGGGCCTTATACCTGCGCCTACAGACTGCGATGCAGTCGATTAGCAGGTGCTCCGGGGTTTCAGGCTCCCTGTCGCTAAACCGGCAGTTAGCGCAAGCTGATAAGCCCAAGTTAGGCAAATGTCCCTTCAGCCTGCAATGGCTGGTGTAGAATGCGAAAAGGAGCCTGAGTTTGTTTCTTGGGAGGTTTATTAGCGATTTGAACCTCTTCTGCTAATACCCCCCAACAAACAGCTTGGCGTGACGCATACCGTGCGCTCGCTGCCAATGCCTTTCCCTACACACTCTTTCTTCCTTGCGGAGCAGCTCTACAGTATGAAGGCCCACCCCGGTCAACGGTTCGGGCCCAACCATACTGGAGGAGGCTGCAGAGCGAGCAAGCTCGTCAGCCAAATCGTTGCCGGCTATGCGAACACAAACTTGATTGATGCCGTTTAAATATTACGTTGTTCTGCGCAATGCTCCAGGAATACTATTTGTGAACTATTACGCACTCATCTCAAATTATGACTCAACTTTTTCTTGTTTAGTAACAATTATCAGTATCATCCTTACACATATACAAACAAAAATTACTGTACCCTGCCAGTACCTGTGTGATGTTATTATTTGTTTTTTTTTTTTAAGCAAAAAAATTCAAATGATTCTTACATGAAAATTGAACACATGCTTATGATTTGTATGTATGTATATGAATTGTTGTGTCTTTGAATGGCCGTTCCGAGGTCCCAAGCTCCTCCTCCCCAATTTTCCATAATATGGGTTGATTTGTAACCGTTGAAACGTTGCTCGGTTCTAATTTCTCTAATGGAAATTTTTATTTTTACAAGTAAATACCACTGAAATGAACTGTGTGAAATCAGTAAGAGAGAAATGTACAAAAAAATTTATATACATACATACATACATATGTATGTATTACAACTTAAGGAATAACAAAATACAGAAACTAGATTTAAATACATTTGAGTGATTAGGCAGGAGGTAGGACAGGAAAATAAGACGATTTTTTCGAGTTATTTTTCATATTTCAATTTACATGTCCTTAATACAAATGTAATTTTATAAGACGTTTACGCATTTGTGCCAAAACATGTAAGTATTCATAAAATTACACACTGACAACACTATATTCATGCAAATTAAAATAGCTGATTTTTACAAAACCGTTAGACTGCAGTAATCGTCTCATTTTTACTGCGTTCATGATCTTGTACTACGTTGCTGACTAATTACAACATTCATTATACCTAAATACTCAACGCTGCAGTAATGTATACATATATGTAGAGAGGGGTGTGTAGCGGTGTTGCAGTCGTTAAACTTACAAAAAAAAAACAAAAAAACAAATAAATAATAATGACTACCATTAATTTATTACAGACGACGAGTCAAGTGTAGTGTTATATGGTAAAGTATGTTATTTAAATTTCAAGGTTAAAACATCACTAACTCTGAAGCTACAAAGCAGCTCATAGTTTGTACGCTAACCGGTTCAGTCTGAAAGCAAAACTTGGGTGCAGAGATGACATGTAAGAACAATTCAAAAATATTTGAATTAAAAAAAAAAAACATAAGGAGAAGCATACGTTGTTAGGTGAACGGGTATACTCTTATACTTTTATGAGGAACATTTTAAGAAAACGCAAGAATATATGTATCTAGGACATACATATCTAATGCACACAATTACTGCATATTTACATTTAAATATGTTTAGAACAATTCAGAAAAATATGCTAAGAGGTTTGTGGGCTATTTGATGCGTCTTATTACTAATTTGAGTTTCAAAGAATTTCCATCACTTACAGATATTTTTCATTCATATTCAGTTAATAAATGGCTGTGGTTTGACTCCTACAACCCTTGATTGCAACACAGTTCTTACGTAACATGAAATTTTTACTATCATTTGCGTTTTATCAACTCAAAATTAACTATAAACAACCTCTTACATCATAGTCGCGAAATGAGTTTAAACTAGTGTTACTGTATACTCGTATATAGGTTATTAATAAATACGTACACATATACTTACAAATCTAAGTCTTCAATGGCCGGCAATTACCTTTGTGGTGTATCACCGGCCAAATGACCACTGTTGGCAACCAGTAGAATAATGTGGTTTGGACAAGAGTGCTTACCTGCAATTATAAGTAAAATAAAGGGTAGTTAAAATGGTTTCACTATGTAATTATAGCTAACATTTAATTTATCGATGTTAACAAGCAAAAGTATATAACCGTAAAATAAATATACTGTATACATAAAGTTAACATATTTTATCTATAGTGTTCGCAAATCATGCTAAAAACTTCCTTGGGAACCAAAACAGATTTTGCAGTTAATTAATAAGTTGTGCAGAATTGGTGTGGTTGTATTCGCAAGTATTAAATACAACACAACATGTATTATTTTACTGTCAGCTCAGCTTAAAAATTTAATGAAAACGAATACAACAAGTAACAAATACGAGTAGAATAAGGAAAATCGTAAAATTCGGTTGCATCGAAGCTATAGTATCCTTCACAAATGTAAAAGACCACCTAGAAACCCTTGATTTGGATCTGTCAGTTCCATGTTAAATTTGATTTGACCAGATATCTTTGTCAAAGAAAAACGTTTTCCATAAAAAAAAACTTGATTCCGATCGTTAAGTTTGTATGGCAGCTATACGTTGTAGTGCTGCGATATTGACGGTTCCTGCAGCTCCGACAGAAGAAAAGCATGTGTGACTTCCGCCCATCTTTAGATACTGACAAACAAATGAACTGAATGGATGTAGAGATCAACTTCACAAAGAAGGCATATTTCGGAACACTCAACTAAAAATATTTCTTCTTGGTTATTGGCGTAGAAACCGCTTACAGCTTATAGCCAATCGTTTCTTCTTTCGCAATGTTGCGCCAATTCGAGATATTAAGTGCAACCAAGCCCTTCTCCACTTAATCTCTCTAACGTAGTTAAAGTCTTCCTCTTCCTCTGCTTCCCCGGCCTTATTACCTTACAATTTATATATATTTTTCTGAATGCGTGCTTAAGTTTCAAACCCACCGTTCTCCGAATGATAGACTAACTACTTTTCTAAAGAAACTTGCTAAATTTCAAATTTTAATATCAGAAGTCACATTGAGGTCATCAAAAGAAATTGGAAGGTTTGGCATCTCCGTTAATATCTCAGACAGTTATTATAAAAGTATTTCGCGTGTCAAACACTATTGCTGCGACCAGGTTTTCTGCTTACTTTATAGAATTTGGTTTTGTTTTTTATTTTAGTAGAAACTGGTTATTAGAGCCAATATGTGGCCAAGAGTGTGAAGTTTTTAATTAGTTTCGTAGCTCGTTCTATTATTTATTACCTTTTTTGATATTGGTCAGTTTGGCCAAGTTAAAATTAAAGTATTCACGCTGGAGATAAGCCAATAAATAACTTAAGAAGAAATGTGAAAACAGTTTGCATTAACATAAATGCATTTACTTGTATGTATGAGCAAGAATGGAGAACGTGTTTACACATACGTACATATGTACATACATACATACATATGTCTATGCAAACAGTGTGAGAATTACGTCAATGCGCCAAAACGAAAAGGGAAAATTTCGTTAAAATTGGCAATGATATTACTTGTCGATCTGCCTGTTGGAGTTTACATTTGACAATTCCCGTTGACATGACTGAAAAGTACCATATAAAGAGTAGTACGTACATATGTGGTGCAGTTGTTTATCAATAAGTGCAAATAAGTATTTAAAATGCACAGCGCCAGCGGTTAGTCAATGAGCAAAGTACTCTGCTGCCTATTAGGTACAATGACTCATTCAAGCATATTACAACGGGTTCAGAGCAACAACTTTACTTTTATTGTATATAACATATTCATGTGCACATATGTACATATGTATACTTATTCATGGCTAGGTACGGCAAACGCCACTTTCCGTGTTTATAATTTAGCAGCACACCGCATTAGGTAATTAATGCCAAGTAATAACTACTATCTAAAAAAGAAAGTACAGGCAGTTGCTGTATATTTATAATGTGTGTATGTAGGTACACGCCATACTGTATCTAAAAACAAAAATCGTTTATAATTAAAAGGTGAATGCAATTTTTTGCATAAAAGAGGTAAAGTGTAACGCTGACATCGTTTTCAGTGGAACTTAAAATTACTTGGCATCCATCGTGTATTCCAGAATTCTCTTTTTTAAATCGGTCCAAACCTATGTATAAGGTAATGAAAATGTATTCTTTATAAAAATCGCTTAGCTATGTCTGGGAAGAACTTCATTACGTTCACAAGTACTTCAAATGGATTTTTGTTGGTGCATTTTTGTCAGTTGTCTCTAAAATCTACCGTTATAACAGAATTTAGTGTTCAATCTTCTTTTTATTTAGTGGTAAATTTAACCACTTAATTTCATTTAAATATCACACATTTTGAACAACCTATACACTTTAAATTCATCAATATATTAGGTATATTGGGAACTGAGAAAGTTCTGGGCATTAACCTTTGATATTTCTCAGGTATATTGAAGAGCATATGTATTTATTTATATAACTCACACACTGATCGAAATATTCTGCATAAGCGCTTTAAAAAAATATATAAGAAATTCATTATATACATATGTATGTATTACTCATATGGGTTTCATATAGTCTCATAAATTTATAAGTTACAAGGTGCTTTCCAAAGTAAATAGTAATCTAGCTCCTCCTGGTGGCATCACCTCGACTGGTGCATTAGAACGTGCTATCTTTATCGATTGTCCAGTGAGAATGTCATGACATTTCATCGATTGGAAGTGAAGTTATTGCGTTTTAAGTGTCAGTATGTTTGTGTTATCGGTGTGAAAATAAGCTTCGAACAAAGAGCCAACATTAAATTTTGTTTTCAAATTTATAAAACTTTTACCGAAACGTATCAATTGATGAAACAAGTTTATGGTGATGATTGCCTATCCCGTAGCAGAGTACACGAGTGGTTTCAACGTTTTCAAAGTGGTCGTGAAGGCATACTTATGTAAATGATCAACATGTGGGCCAATCAAAATTCGTGATCAGCGGAAATTCCATCGAAATCGTGCTTGAATTCATCAAAAATCAGCCGAATTTATCATTGAAATTGAACAGTTCCAAAACATCGATTTATCGCATTTCGATCGAACATTTGGGCTCACGAAAGGTGTGTGCACGGTTTGTTCCACACAAATTGACTGACGACCAAAAATTGCTCAAATCGATCGACGCTTGTGACCGATTATTTGACCAAAAATCACATTTTGACTATTAACCGGTGATCACTCCCCGTATTCACCTGATATGGCACCATGCGAAAAAAAATGCATTTGCCCATGAAAGGAAAGCGTTATGCAGACGTAGAGGTCATTCAAAAGGCTTGCGCCGGCATGCTCTCGGCCATACCGGCCAATGAGCTAAAACAATCGTTCGACGTGCTTTTGGATCGTGGAAAAAGGTATATTGAAGCAGAAGGAAACTATTTTGAATAAAATAAATTGATTTTGCCGAAAAACCATTTGTTCTGTTTTTTTTTAAAAGTCCTTTTAACTTTGGTATGCTCCTTGTATAATGAAACAAAAATATAGCGTTGAGAATTGTAATTGCATAAAATCATTTTTGTGTGTAATCTAACAAAATTTTTTACACAAGTGTAAAAATTTATGATTTTACAATGCGTTATGACAAGTCGAAGTACCCTAATTGTACATATATGGGGGTTGGGGTAATCGGAGAAATAATTCACATATTTTCAGCATTCAACTTAAGATTTTGCTAAAATATCTTACATATTCACCGATGTGTGCGGTATAAAGCCAATCGAAGGTTGACAATCTTTTAATTGGTATAATAGGGATAGTGGAAGTACTAACTTAGTACCAATTTTATTTATTTTAGGCAGAAAGATACTCTGTTGTTAGTGAAACATGCTCTGTTAATTTCAATAAGATAACTCAAATATTGGTTATTGTATGAAGTAATTAATTACATTTTTCATTAACTGCTACAAACTTTACTTCTTGTGTTTTCAATCACTACCCAGCTTAACACACCTAGTAAGTAACTAGTGATTGCGTTTTGCTTACATAACATTTTACAACTTTTTCTTATGTGATTTTATTCGTTAACAATTTTCATAATATATGTATGTATGCAGAGGTAAAGGCAAACGTAAAAATTAGTTAAATAAATTTTACACGTGTAAGCTTGCTTGCAAAAATTACGACACCTGTTTAATTATTCATAGAAATTGGTGGGTCTTTTGCTGATTCATTGTACTCCGAGTATTCACCCACTCTTCAGTTGCCAAAGGTATAATTAAAAACGTTAGAATAGTTGAACGTGGCAACGGGCCCTGACATGGCACCAATAAAGCAGTTGTAGTTTTTCGCTCCGTCGATCCAATCTTTAATTTGTTAGATGACTGTTTGTGAATTCTCGGCCTTGCTACTTCAACGCGTGTTGGATTGCTCACAGTGTTGTGTTCATTTTCACCTTATCTTGGAGTTGATGATTTTGTTTTTGTGAGTGATTGGAATTTATAAATTTTTCATGCAAATTGCAGATACGTATATTTTAGCTTTTTATTCTGAAGTTAAAAAATAAAGCCATTATAAGAACCAGTTATATATTTAGATATATGTATAGAAATAAACCGGGGATTTCACACTACTTAAATAGCATATTAAAATCAAAATACATAAAATAAAACTTGCAACTTTAGGATTTCTTTACGGTGTCGCGGAGGTTGAGCAAATAAAACTTTTTGGATTGACGAACTTTACAACAGCAAGTTGTCATTCAAAGAGGGCATAATAAAGTGAGGGCATTTTAGTCTCGTTCGGCCCAAACAAAAAATGTAAATATTAAATTAATTAATTAAAATCTATTACGACGAGTTTATAATAACTAAAGTGTAGAAATTAATGAATAGAAATTTCTTAAAAGAGAATTATTTGAAAATATTAGGTTTTTATGTATGTATGTACAGTTTTATTTAATAGCAAATGGGTTAAAATTTTGTTCAACTTCAGTAGTAATTTTAAGTAAAATTTGTTCATGCTTTCATGCGAGCATCCCACGCTATTTTCACAATAATACAAGAATTTTTGGTTCATTATTAGTGTTAGCTTACACTGAGAATTATTTTTCTCTTTTTAGTTTGACGTGTTTTTTTAGTTTTTTAAGCTATATATATTTTTTGTTTAAAAAGGGAACAAACATGTATCAGCTAATATATCAATTCATCACAAGTTTTCGTATTAGCAATTACGAAAACGCCAAAACATCTTAAACTTTAATAATTTTGTGTAAATCGTAAATTGCATTTAAAAAGAGAAAATTTGAAGGGAGACAACACAAACACAAAAGAGGAAACCCAAGAAATGGGAAATTTGCGTACGTAAGAGGCAAACAAAAAAATTATTAAAAAAAAAGGCTCCAAAGAATGGTAGACATAGGAAATGCATGCGTGGGTGCAGCTGCGGAACAGGAGCACTCATTTTGTAAAGTTTTCGGAGCTGCTTTTGACATGCATGCATGCTTAAGTACCTTAGAAAGTGTGAATACTTAAGGGGCGGGTGCGTTTGAGTATGCTGCTACGTAAGCCCACCTACTGCTCCAGTTTTAAGGCATTCACTGGAGGCAGCTGCATAACTCAGAAAATGTGGCCTGTGGAAACTTCTGCTATTGGCTGTGGTTGCTACACATATATGTACATACATAGCACCGTACAGGCAGTATGGTACTAGGCTGCGGTCGGTCGGGGCTAAGCCAATGCGTTTACTGCCATTTTATGGCATCTAAATACTGAGTTATTTACTAAAAGCATTGGTTAGGAACTCTTTGGTTTGCGTTTTTATTTAAATAGATCTCTATAAAAGCAGCTACATGACAGGCGGTGAATGTATGTGAGCATGTACAAATATTTGTTGTCAATAGTAGTGTAATTTGCGTATATTTCTAATCCTAATTGAAAGTAAAACAAATTAAAAAGAAAACCAGCATTGTAAAAGGTTAAGCTAGTTTGGAAGTAGGTTAACGACAAAACTGAAATGAAAACATAGAGAAGGAAACAATTGTATACAGAAATATAATGCCGGTATAAATATTGACGAGAATTTAAATTAAATTTAGAAATTCAATAAATATTTGTATTTTTAAATGGAGTGTCCTGATTTTCAATAACTTAGCTCACACTAATTAGCAAAATAAAATTGTAATATTTATTTTTCAGACCAGTCTTACAAATAATTAAAAAATAATTGAATTATATGAATTAATTTCTTTTTCTTTTGTAATCCCGAAAATCCTAATAAAATATAAATATCACATTCTTAATTCCAAATATCAGTCTGAAAAATGTAATGAAAATTTATCCGCAAAAACGGGATTGTAATAAAATTTAATACCAAATGCCGTATTATAAACCAATCAGAAAGAACCAAAATAATTAAAAAAGGAATTGCTAGAATGACAAAGCGAAAGCTTTTGCGTACTTCGTGTTCTACCATTTTGAACTCGCACAGAGCCATCACTTTTAATATCCTAGAACAGTCACTGGTCTATAAACTTACACGAAATATATTTGAACAATTTTTAATTCTTTTTTTTAGGATTAAAAATTAATTTTTTGTCAATTAAAAACTAAATTCCTTTATTTTTATTCCCATACAAAACCGGAAATTTAATTTTTTATCTCGTATTAAAAATTGAAAATTGAATCTAATGGAATTAAAATTTTAATTTCTAATCCAAAAACTATTCAATTATTAAGCTTGCTTTAGACGTATACTGGCATGTAGTATGAACCTATGTATATATGTAACGTAACTTTTCAATTGGTTTAGTTTTTATATGTGGAATATACAAAATTTATTTATAAAATATGTAAATGTTCTTATTATGAATTTGGCTTTCCGCCAAAACGACGCAAATAATAAAGACGGTTAAAATAATAAAAAGTAAATATACATTCTTTTCAGTTTTTTTTTTTTTTAATTTGGCAATGAGTTCCGAAGGATTTAAGCATTAAAGAGGAAGCTCAAGTTATTAAAAAGCAAATCAAATATATGTATTTCGCTATATATTTGAGATTGTGTGTATGTGCTATTTTAAGACTCAAAACTAAATTAGAAAAAATCGCTTAGTTGATAAACTAAAATAAAATAAAATATGTAATATGCATACTAGACTGGGTCAATTTGTATGGAGCAAAAAAAAATGCACCAAGCGGTTGTCAAAATCGTAAACTACGATGAATTCTAAGAAAATTTGCCCAAGAAATCATGGGTCTAAAATCAAAATGGAGGTTCCGGTTTTTAACAAAAAACTTTTCATTTTATTTTTTTTTTTAATAAATGGAAAGGAAAACAGTAACAACTGCTAGAGTCGAAAACATAAAGCAGTGACCGTACAGAAAAATACCGTTATATGGGAGGTGGCTATAGTTTTTGCCCAATTTTAATCATTTTCATAATCTCACCTAACTAGGTACAATCTAAAATGTGTACCAAATTTAGACGAAATCGATACAGTAGTTCCAGAGATTTACATATGCACTCAAATGTGGGCGGTGAAAAGCCAAAATTTTTATATAGTCGGATTTCTGGCTGCAATACAACACCGAACAGTTATTAAAATTTCCGATCTTTAGCGTTTTCAAAAATTACCGTTATATGGGAGGTGGGCATGGTTATCTTCCGATTTCGATCATTTTCCAGATATCCCTTAAGTAGGCATTGTGTAATATGTATGTATACCAAATTTGAACGAAATCGGTGGGGTGGTTCCAGAGATATACATATGAACTCATAAGTGGGCTGCCACGCCCCCTATAAAAAATTTCTGTACTGTCGAATTTTCTGCTCAAATACATTATCACATACCAAATTTGAGCAAATTAGCTTCGATAACCACAAAACAAGCAAACAATCGACAGTGGAATAGGAATTGGATTTTTTTTTTTACAAAATACAATATACGAAATTTTCTCGCTAAAAACCGGAAGCTCGATTTTCTTTTTAGACCCTTGGTTTCTTGGACAAATTTTCTTAGAATTCATCGTAGTTTACGATTTTGATAATCGCTTTGTCAAGAAAAAAATTGACCCACTCTAATGCATACGCTTTTAGGCAATTACGTTCGTTGCTAATTTAAGCGAAGAAATAACAACAAATTAACATTTGAAATTACTTTTTCCACTCTACAATAAGTTTGCTCTAGATATTTCTTTTTTAAATGCTACAAATATTTTATTTAATTTTCGCTTAATTTTCATACATAAGTATTTGTTGTTGGCGACAAGGTCACTCAATGACGTTGTTTGCGCGGTAGTAGCAGCTGGTGTCACATATTTTTAACAAGATTTGTATATTTTTTGTTTTTCATTATTAATTAATTGTTCTATCGTACTTCATTGTAGATGTTGATTTTATTTCATTTGCATTGTTTTATAGCTATCGCTCTGCGTTATTTTTACGTTTGTTGTTGTTGCTGCTGATTTTATTATTACTGTTGAACATTTCATTGTGCATACAAGTGTTTATCTTGTCGCATTTGTTTTGATTTTTATACACTTTTTTTGTTGTACTTTTTTTTTTCTTGGAAAAAAGTTGTTTAAATTTTTATATTTTCTTTTTAATTCCCTTTAAGGAAAGAAATGCAAAGCCTTAACCCGTTTCAATTAAATGTTGCTACGTTAAAAATTTTGTTTCAAACTAATTTCCGAAATTTAGTTAAAACCGATTAAACACTTTGCTTTTCCTTCTTCTAGTTTCGGATTTTTTACGTGATGAAGGGCATTCAGTATCATATGTTTAGAGCAATAATTTATATTAATTATTTCCTTTATAATTTTCTCGTTCTTCTTCTTCTTTACTGTCGTAGAAACCGCGGCATAAAGGCAGCTCCTTTTCGTGCTGTCAAAAGCAACTTTGAAATCGACGAAAAGGTGGTGTGTGTCGATTCTCTTTTCACGGGTCCAAGATTTGGCACATGGTGAATATCTGGTCGGTTGTTGATTTTCCATGTATAAATATGTATATTTTAGACAGTTTGTTGGTGGGCTTTAATCTTTCATACAATACCCTTGATAGACCTTATAAGCGATGACTTATCCCACGGTAGTTGGCGCAGATTCTGTGTGTGCCTCCCTTTTTGTGGCTTGGGCAGAGCGTACTTAAATTCCAATCGTCCGACCATATTTTACACAGAAGCTGATGCCGCTTTGTTGGTTTTCAGTCAGGTAATTGCTATTCGAATATCTTCATGATCGGGCAATTTTCACTTAATATAATTTAAAATTATTCACTTAAATGTATCCAAATTATTTACAGAAAATGCAAAACCCACAAAGTATTGTTATTAAGCCTGCATAGTGACTGGTTATTCAAAACAATCTTAATAAAAGGTTTATTTTGGGCCACCAGTGGTCAGCTGACTGATGTATGTTGCATTTTCAAATTGAAAAATTGCGAATGGTACTTGCTGACTTGCGGTACATTTCCGATACGAGAAGAAAGAAAAACTTGATCAATACACACACTTAAGTGGACTGCGTCAACTGCTGCAGGTGCCATGCATACAAATGAGTGATGGCGGCGTAGAGAAATTTGCAAGGATAGGATTGAAGGGTACAGGAAACTCAAAGACACGCTGTGAGAAAAAAATTATTTTACAATACATATAGAAACTTTTA
Source organism: Bactrocera correcta (assembly GCA_027475135.1). Classification (NCBI taxonomy): domain Eukaryota; kingdom Metazoa; phylum Arthropoda; class Insecta; order Diptera; family Tephritidae; genus Bactrocera; species Bactrocera correcta. Next base: position 33,090,925 of record CM050327.1, read on the forward strand.
ACCGACAAATCCAAATCACGTCCGATAATTACACCACATTTTAGCTTCGAATTTATACAACACTTTTGCACTTTCATCGAAAACAAAATAAAAGAGAAGAAACGTTAATTTCGGTTGTATCAAATCTATAATACCCTTCACACTTTCAAACAAAAAAAAACTAGATCTTTACCGGAACTACATTTTGATTTGTCAGTTTATATGGTAGCTATATATATGTATGCTATATTAATGCGATCTTAACAATTTCTTCGGAGATTGCAGCGTTACCCAATTTTGTGAAAATATCTTGATAAATATAAAAGTTTTCCATACAAAGTATTGTAGAAGCTATTTGCTGAGATTCATTCTGAACAATTTATTCGGAGATTACAATATGGCTTTAGACAATAATCTATGAAAAATTTCTTCTTTGAAAGAAAAAACTGTGTCTAAAATTTCAGATCGATATCTCAAGAACTAAGGAACTAGTTCACGTATATACAGACCGACAGAAGTAGCAAAATCGACTCAGCTCGTCACGCTCATAATTTATATATGTACATATTTTATAGTCTCCCACTTTTTTCTGGGTGTTACAAACATAGAACTTAATATACTTTACGCAAAATAGTACATAATAATATGAAAGTAAATGGAATTCACCAAATTTGGTATCATTACTCGTTTTGTTCACTGTAAAAAAATTAAGATACAAATAAGTAATTTTGTATACTTTCCAACTTTTTCGATGAAACCCCCACTTTTGATTCCTAAATTGTGCTGGAAATTTGTTAAACTTGATTTTTTTAACATCTCACTAATACATGATTTGTAGGGGTAGCAGATCTCTTATTAATCGCGTTGTTGTTTGTACATTCATTAAACTCTATTAATTTGTCTCTAATTATTACAGGCGTTGCATTAAAATTTCCCGAAATTCGAGTGAAAAATTAGCATGTGAAAATTGCATAGAGAATTCTGAGAAATCAGTGATAATTATCATCAAATAATTCACAGAACCTTATATTTTGAAAGTTACAGCTCCGTTGTAGCTAATCCTATTATATTAAAATAGTAAGTAGAAGCTGTTATTACAATACTATTATTTTTAACTAAGTAAATACAGAACAAACTATCACAACTAAATAAATTTATTGTCTTATAAGCTATTCTATAGAAACCTATAAGTCTTGCGAAAGTTTTTATAAACACATTATTTACAGCCACAAACGACACTCAATACACAGCGAAATGCACAAAGTCATCCGCCTGACATCAAAATTATTTGTTTACGAAACTGGCCTAGCGCATTTCAAACCTACATATGCCGTATTTTCTTGGGAAGTATCGGTCCAATTCAACCCATTTTGACATACAAACATATCATTATAAGAGAAGGATTATCCGACCGACATTTTCGATCAAAAGTGAACTATAGGTACCGGGGTCTAAAAATTCGGTATCTAGGGGCTTGAACAGTTTTTATTGAATTTAAACAGTTTTTGATCATAAGTAGCACATACTAAAGACATTATTCGTGCAAAGTTGTATCCCTTTAAATTAATTGCTTCTTGATTTGTATACTGGAGACTGACCGAATCTATATCATATCTATATGGGAACCACGCCGATTGTTGTCCGATTTCGACCTTCACAATGTGACATAAGAATATAAAAAAAATGCCACGTTCTCCTAATTGTGGGCCCATTGTCCGATTTTTACACCGGCTCCCTAAGCTATGTCATGCCATCTCGGACGTAAATCGACATGAAGTCATGTGTAGAAGTTCACGCAAGTGAGGAAAGTTCTCTGATTGCCATTCACTTGAGAGTGGCCAAAAACGATTCTTTTACATAGGGCTCAAGCAGCACACGACTTCTGGTCCTAGACCAAGTATCCATAGGGTAGCCAAAGAACATCCGTTTGAAGGCGAGCTAAAGTGAGAACATCCCCTCCGCATTGTGATCCTCTGTACCAAATAACCGCTTTATAACTTAATTTAGAGCTTAGTTATGACACTTTATAACATGGCAAGTTTCATCGAGATAACTCAAGTTTTACTCAAATTACAGCTTGCACGGACGGACAGGCGGACAGACACTAGTATTTCAACTTTTTTCGTAATCATCGCTTGATCATTTAATCCTATATACATAACCCAATAGCTATCTCGCTTAGATTTAGGTAAAGCCGTTAGAAAAACAAAGCTATAATACTTTATAGCAACTGGTTGCAAGTCTATATATATAAGAATAAATGATCAGGATGACAAGTTGAATCGATGTCTGGCTGTCTGTAGGTATACGCGCACTATTCCCTCTGTTTTTGAAATATTGGTTTAAAATTCGTCACACGTCGTAAGTGATGTCGAAATAGCCGTTATCGGAGGACTATAGCCTATAGCTCCCATATAAACTGAACTATCAAGTGTAATTCCTTGTATGGAAAACGACATAACTTCACGAAATTGAGCATGAATTATTATCTAAGGCAACAATCCGCTCATCGAATAAACTATTCAGATAGGGCCAGCATATAGCAGACATACAAACGGGATTAAAATTCCGTCCTATGAAAAACCATTCACAATTGGGATATAGATCTTCTTATTCGAAGTAAAAAGATTTATTAAACCAATCGTTACAATTCTTTAAAAACTTTCAAAACAGGCTCCTTCTGCGTCGATGCAGCGCTGCCAGCGCTATTTGTGAGCATTGAAGGAGTCACGGAAAGCATTCTCCGGAATAGCTTTGAAAGCCGAGGTGCATACTCTGCTTGAATCCCAGCTGTCGTCTAAAAATGCTTGCTGTCTCTTGTCAGGTGACTCGTCACTTGTGATTACGTTATTCAAAAATTGTGCCTCACTTTCACACATGTTAAAATTTTCTTGGCACACTTCCACTCGTCTCAATTTCTGGTCGTCAGTGAGCACTTTTGGGACCATCTTTGCGCACACCTTGCTCATATTCAAGTGCTCCATCACAATGTTATGAACCACAGATTTTGATAAATTTAACATTTTCCCAACACGGTCTTCATCAGCGACCGCTTCCCGACCCTCCAAGTAGGACTGGTGCCTCCGAGACACATCACTTCTTGCTAAAGCAACATCTAGGTAAGCCTGCTTGATCACATCAAGCGTCTCTGTCGCAGATTTACCGAGTTTCACACAGAATTTAATCGTGTACCTCTGCTCTAACGAACGCTGCATTTTCGGCTTGGACTACTCACAGTACACGTCGCGCGAAAATATTTGTCCTGACTCTCCAGGTGCTCAGAGACATCTGACCAGCCGTTCGTTCGTTAGCTAGGAACGCCGTCGCGGCGGAAGAAAATCAGACATATTACTTTCCGGGCAAACCCTGTACCTGAAGTTCCACTCTATAAAAAAATATTAACATTTTCCCTATTAAATTGTGAATAATGATCAACGGCGTCACAGTCGCTGTGAGTGCCTCAACTGAGATACCTCCTACATTTGACAAATACGACAGCGGCGTATTTAATATCCTATTTACGGTGTTAAATTTATTTAAATTGAGGTGCAGCTGCTAACTACACAATGCAGTATATAGTATTTACATTATTTTATTTTATATAATTTATATTATACCATATACTTTATACATATAAAACGAATCAACTTTGCACAAGCAATTGGTTGTAGTCCGGTGTCATCAATTATTATATACTTTTGATACTCTTAACAAATTTTGCCACAGAGTATAATAAATTTGTTCACTTAACGGTTGTTTGTGCCATCTAAAACTAATCGCGATAAATATATAGTTAAATATATAGATGAAGAAACGAGTTGAAATCTGGGAAACCGTCTGACTGTCCGTGAAAGTTGTAACTTGAGTAAAAATTAAGATATCTTTATGAAACTTGGCACACATGTTCTTTGGCAGAGTTCGTAGATGGCTGTAGTCGTAAATTAAGATAGAGAACTCAAATTTAGCACAACGAATCACACATCTAATAAGTTTAATGTATATATCTGCCAAACTAATAAATCAGTATCATCCTAATTTGGACAAAAAAAGTTTTTTCATCCCTCCTAATGATTCTATAGAAAATCGGTGAAACCCTGCCTACTCTCTATAAATAAGTTTTGTTAAAAACTACTAAAAGTGCGATAAATCAATAACTTAATTTATCAGAGACAATAAATGTAACATTCAGGATGGCACAACAGGCAGCAGGTGTCAAAACTGGACGATGGGCGTGGTACCGTTCACTTTTAGGGGAAATCACCTGTATATCTCGGGACCTACTCGGCCGATAACACAATTTTCAAATTCCATCTGATTCTCTCACATTCCAGAATATAAATAAAGCAAGAATTAATATAAAGGCATAAAACATGAACCTCATGACCAAAAATGGTCCTAATTGAACCAAAACTGTTCTGTATAAGATTGAATAGGATCAATACTTCCCCTTAGCCCCTATATACCTACTATAAACATTTCTGAACTTCCGGGTGACTTTATACCTCCTATAACGGTTACTAGTTGTATTAACGCAATTATTAGAGGTTGATTTTCTAATACATAGAAGTGCATCTTTGTGGCTAAAACGGACAAATCGGGTGAACATCTTACCCAACTAATATTAGAATTTAATTTTCGTTTTTCTATGAAATTTTATGCCAATCTTCGGGCTGACGTTTTTCGCATCATCTCATTTAGTCTATTCGAGTTTATATCACATTTCAGGATGATTTTAAAGTAATTTTTGCTGTTATGAATAAAAATATAGCAATAAAATTAATTCGCAACATTTTTTAAGGGTTTACATGGGTTTCCTCGGGTTAAACGGGTTAAAACAGCCTACTCAACATTTTTTTCTCATATAAAAATGAAATATTTTATTAGCATTTTTTATTGGTACAATCAAATACTATTAACAAAAAAATTCTGAAACTTTTGAAAAAAAAAACTATTTTAAACTTGGCCATTAAGTCATCATGCGCCCGCGTTGACAGGATCACTTCTTACAGGATTATCTAAACTGGAAAAAAAAAAAAATGTTTTAGTTAAAACCTTAACTTAAAACTTGGAAAAAGGAAAAAAATAAAACATCGAAAAAAACCCTCGTCCAAGTTGTTAACATTTTTATCTCAAAGACCTGTGTAAAATTTCATGAAGATCGGTTGAGTAGTTCTCAAGAAACTTAGCCTAGCTAGCCTCGAGCTCACAAGTTCTCAAGGCTGTATCTCCTAAACTATTACTCGGATCAACTTGAATTTAGGGCAATATTGTAGAGGTGTTGTAAAATTAAATAAGAAAAAAATTCGATTTTTTGAAACCCACGGACTTTCATTTCAAGAGCATGAAGTTTGGTTTCATCCGATCTTAGCCCTTCCTTACTTGATAATTTCATTTTTTGCTCTTTTGACAGAATATATATATATTTTTACTGCCACGTTTGATTATATTAAATTGAGCATACAAAATTTCATATAATCATTGCACATATGTATGTATGTATGTATATTTGTGCATGGTTTGCATTGTAGTCAAATAATTTCGTCTGTGCTTCCAGTCCATATCCACCGCCAATTGCCACACAAGTGAATAAGTACGGATGGTTTTATGACATTGTTAACAATTTTATTTGACGACGTTGTTGGTATATTTGTGATTCACTTTTATTTAGTTATGTTTAACTTTTTAATTTCTCACAATTCACTTTTATTCGTGTGCTTATTTTTTGCTATAATTTTCCAATCTCAGTACATTGCAAAATTTGCATAATATTTGTGCCGATGCGTTTTGGTGTTCATTATTCTTGTTGTAGTTGTTGTCAAATTTTCATAGCACAGCAACAATTCTACAATCTTACAGTTTTATTTATAAATTGTAATCTGAACATTGCGTTGTGTTTGCACCTTTTTATTGCTGTTGTTTTTATACCCAGAACAGGATATATTAAATTTGCCACGATGTTTGTAACACCCAAAAGGAAAGGTCGTAATAAAAAGCAAGACATTTTTCAAACATTTCGTTTTTCTTAAGAACCCATTCTTTAAACCTTTAAAAAGCTCTAGAAGATTTTTTTAAGATTGTGATACAGTTGTGGTAGCTGGAGCTCATTTTTGAAGCGCCAATTGATATATTGTTGGACAATTTCGACATCGTATTCATAAAACCAGGTCTCGTTATCGTAATCATACGTTCGATAAATGTGGTAACATTTCGGTTATGGCCGCATCCATAATTTGCGATCGCCACTCGAAAAGTTTAACACTGACATGCCTGATGCCCGAAACTTAACCAAAATGTTTCGTTGACTTCACGATCTTCCATTGAATGCTTTGTGTCACTCAAACGCGTGTATTCGTGTTAAAGTAGACTGCCCACAAAACACTTCTGCACATTTTCAAGTTTGTTAAAACGTTTCAAAATTTTTGGTAGTAATATTTTTTTCATAACTTTTTAAAAACTGTTTTAATGACGATGAAGTCAGTCAAAGCAAACAAAAAGTAGGCCATAGTGCTTACACTGGTCTATGTACGGCATCTTCACACCTAAGACTAGACATTCTGACACGATATTTAAATGATGTCATAATAAAGTCCAATTAGAACAGAGTGTTTAAAGATCTCGAAAAAATATGCCAAAGTCAGTTAAGAAAACTACTGAGGTAAAAGAAACTCCCCAAGCGGAGAATCAATTCTCTCCATTGCATGGCCGCAGCAGCGATTTATTAATTGCAATCAAGTGCACCAAATTCGCTTTATTCTCACTTGGACTCGTTATGGATATGGGCATAGCGGAACAATTTGAACAAAATAGGCTAACAAATAAAAATCAAATAATAAATTTGAATTTCGGTATTCAAATGCACCGACTTATAAAAGAGCTGCTTTTAGACAGCGGATGACCATGTGTACAATAACAATAGAAAACATGTAGTGACGAAAAAAAAAATACAATAATTGAATCGATAATAAACTGTAAAGAGCGCAAGTAAGGAAGGGTTAAGTACAAGTCTAACCGAACATTTAATGCAATTGCAAAGATTGAAGGCGGGAAAGTATTGCAAGCAAAACATTATATGTGACCTGGTCCGAAAAGGGAGCTAACGTGCGAAAAAAAAAATTATGACTTTTTGGATTCTATCACGTGAAAAATCTCATCTTCTATCCGAATCAACTAAAAATTAAAAATTGATTTTTTGACACCTAAGCTCCTTTCCGTAGACCAGGTCACATATTCAGAAATATTGAGTAAACATTTTACATTCATTATTCAAAGAAGCGATCAATGGATAACAATAATTTTAAAAATCTTATTAACTTAAAATATAGGTTAAAAGCTTACAAAGTTTTACAACAACATTTTGTTTCATGTCAGAGATATTTATATTCAAAACAACCAAAGCCCAACCAAATAGACTAAATTTAATATATTTGATATATGAGGAGCAATAAACCAGAGAAGCCATTCATTAAAATATTATATATTGTACTGAAACCAAACATAAACGTTAGACAGTTGGAAATTTGAAAATCACTTAAAGGGTATATTGGGGACAGCAGAAGGTCTGGACTGATAGCATAAACTCTTAGCATTATACTCAAGAACACGTGTCTACGAAATTTTATTAAGGTAACTCACACACTAAATAATAATATTGGACGACTTCAATTCTTATATCTAATTATAGTATAAAAATGGAACTTATATTATACACACATACATACATATGTACATATACATTTATTCACAGTAAATACTTATGAGAACTCATTCCCTCTAAACACGTTATATGTCCATTTTTCCATTAGTTCATTGTTAAGACTTGCTTTTCGCATTGAATGACAGCCAACTAAAAAACTAACACAAATAACAACAATTACCTACTATGCGCGCATCAGTGAGCACTGTCAACGCCAGCAGCACCGCTGTCGGGTCGTTGTAGTGTGGCGCACTAGTTGAAGGTGATTTCATAATGAGTGCAACGGCACAATTGCATGTACCACCATGCCCCCCTCAGTGGCCCCACCAAACGCTAAGAGTATTGTGCCCTCTTTTCGGTTTAGTTTTGTTTTTCGTAATATGTAAACAAAACGAAAACTACATTCGTTGCATTGATGAGTTGGTAAGACGTTCAACGAACAACAGATTTTTAAAAATAGCGTAATTATATTTTATTGTCTGAGCTGTAAAAATGTATGTATATGCATGCATGTATGTAGCAGCATTCACATATTTATGTACTCTTCCGCGTGCTTTTCTACACTTTTTTAAAGCAGTTACAAAAAAGTTCTTTACGAGTATTTTATTTGTTTCGCTAAAATTTTAAATAATAATTGGCGTTCTATTGAAATCACCGCAAAGAACAGTGGTTTGCTTCCTTTTATGGCAATAAATCAGCTGATTGATACAGTGAATCAATAATGTTTATATATAGTACACCTAGTTTTATTAAATTACGACACCTTTATTTGTTATAAAATGAATAAACTTTGTGTTTTTTATCCATTTCAAAAGATGTATATTTAACATTAAATATATATCTAAAAGCTTAGTAATATCTTTAAATGCAGATTTATAGTACAAACTTATTTCAAATTGATATGATTGTGTGACACAGTGTTACAACATGCTCACATTTTTGCTATAAAATAAAAATTTTAATATAGAAAAAAGTAAATAGCAGAAAATCAGTAATTTCGTCTTATACAATCTCCAATAAATATGTGATAAATGAATTACTTATCCAAGATTCAAATTAAAATGAGACTGATTTCATTTAGATTTTTTGTATTTCAAGCAGGATTGTAATAACGCATTAAAAGAAAACTGCAGTATCATCAATATTTTTTTTACTTTGTAATCTTGAAGATGTTATTAATTAAAAATAATTTTCAAGTTTAGAACCCCCAAAAACTAGACCCAAAATTTAAAAATAAATAAAATTCAATTAAAAAGGAAACTAATCCCAAAAGGTAATATTATTTTTAATAAAATTTCAACATAACTTGGCCGAGCTCGATTATAGCCGAGTTTATAACAGCGCGCCAGTCGTTTCATCTTAGCGCAATTTGCCGCCAACTCGAGATATCAAGTGCAGCCAGGTTCTTATGCACCTGATTTTTCTTCCTCAGCTTCCCCCGGAGGGTACTGCGTCGAAAACTTTCAGAGCTGGTTTTCATACATTCCGACGACATCACCTAGCCATCGTAGCCGCTGTCTCTTAATTCGTTGAACTATGTCAATGTCATACAGCTTATCGTTTTATTAAATCCGATATTTGTCGTGACCAATCGCAAAAAGACCATAAATCCTTTCTCTCGAAAACTCGTAACGTCGACTCATCAGATTTTGTCCATGCCTCTGCATCATATAGCAGGACGGGAATAATGAGTAACTTATAGAGTTTGGTGTTTGTTCGTCGAGAGAGGACTTTACATATCAATTGCCTACTCATTCCGAAGTAGCACCTCTTGGCAAGAGTTATTCTGCGTTGGATTTCAAAGCTGACACCGTTGTTGCTGTTAATATCGGTTCAACGATAGACGAAATTATCTACTTATTCGAAGGTATGACTTGTCAGCAGTGACAAAGGAGCCTAGTTTCAAGTGAGACGACTTGTGACTGATAAATATAAAACCGAAATGTGTAACCCTTTACATTTTTGTCTGAAGTTAAATTATTACTAAACGACGGATTATCTACTCCCCATTTGGGTGGTGAGGATTATCTAAAGGGAATAGGGTGTCAGATGAGTGGGGGGCGGTACGCGGAAATATGTTCGATATGTCGGAGTCTATTCTGGACAAGTAGGAGTTTAACCTGCTACAATGTCAAGAAATAAGTTGCGCAAGGATCACTCACGTTTTTCGCGGCAAATTGAGCTCTTCGTCTGCAATGGTTGGTGATTTGACTCCAAGAACGCCATTCGTTGGAAGGGAGTCAGTGAAGGTGTTGATAGCTCACCTGTGAATGGCGGTCAGTACCTGTCGGAAATTAGTTGCGTCAGTAGTCTGGTCGGCGGATTGTTCTATCTCGTCGATGTAATTGAGAAAAGACCTCTTGATGTTCCTATGAGGCGTAGTTGAGGATCGGCCGGCCGATTGCCTTGTTGTCAAAATCATTTTTCTAGCGATTTGAGGATTTTGTTGCGGCTCTGTACCTTGGCGATAATCGCGATCGTATGAGAAGGAAAGGAGCATAGACTATCAAATATTACACCTTAGGGTTATTGACAGTCGGAATCTTGAGGCCATCGATTGCAATATTAAGCTCGATTCCATTGCCCGATGTCAATATCGTGCAATCATTAGCATACGAGGTTATAGAAACTCCCTCTGGTTGCTGTGGGAGTTTCAAGATGTAGAAGTTAAACAGTAGCGGGGAACTGTGGAACCCCCTGTCTAATTCTACTCAGTTAAGATTTTTCTCTTCGAAATAGTACGGAAGATTGACGACCACTGAAGTTGTGCGCTGTGTGATTGACAGTGCCAAAAGCTTTTGACAAGTTTATGACACTAAGTGTTGTGGTAGTGCTGTGCTCTTTTTGGGAATCCATGGACAGGTTGAGGACTTTGGTGAGCTATTTTACTCCCGTCGAGCCTAGATGCTTTAGCATGAGCATATTTATTCCATCAGGGCCAAAGGATTTAGATGATTTCGATTTGTTGATGACATTCTGAACCTCCTCATCGGTGAAAGTAAGTGGCGCACAGCCTTTTGGCATTCTGCGCAGTCGTCGGGTAACACATCGCTTGGTTTTGTCCTTTGAAGGATGCAGTGTAAATTGCCGGCTAAAGTAGCTCGCGTCTTTCTTCGAGTCCGAAGAGCCATGGGTATTGAATTGAACTTCAATTCGATTATCATGCCTCTTCGGGCTAAACAAAGCCTTGACAGTGGACCAAAGCTTACTCACACCGGTGGAGAGGGTGCAGGACTGCTCTATGATTTACCAATCGCCGAATCCGAATGCCCGTGATCGCATGGCGAAAGGTTCCGCTATTCTTCCAACCCGTGTCTATTATTAATCTATGCCTCTTCATTTATTTTTGAAAATTTTCGTTGTTCAATATAATATAAAACAGTTAAAAAATGTACTAATACATAGCTGACAGTATCAATTTATAATAGCAGTGTGAATTATTTTATACTTAGCCAAATGAGCTTAATACACTACTTAGCCCGCTGCTAACTATCGATTGAAATGTTTTATTATCTCAAATCTGTAAACTCGGGGTTGCTTTCAAATAAATATTTTGCAATATATTTAATACTTACACGGACAAATGTGCATACAGTGGAAGAAAAGTTGAGTGAACAATATTTACCTGAAAAAAAAAAAAAATATTAGTATTTTCATGTACAGAAAGTATAGAAACTTAATTCATATTAATAAACACTTATCTACCTACTTTTATTTCAGACCAGTGTCGACCGATTGGCCATGCAATTGATATATCATTAAAATCACATGTATTTTATTTATAAGCAAAAGCACATCACATTAAAACATATACAATAAATTCTCTTCTGGACCTAATTTTTAAAATATTAAACTAAAATTGAAAAAGGTCAGTTCGTTGCCAGCAAAAACAGCTGTTATATTCTACGTATATTAATGTTTATTATAGTATATCTAGAATATGGTAGATCCATCCAAAGAAGATAATTCGGGCATTATAAATATGTGGATGTACATATACAAATGTTAAAGAAAGCGTTTTCAGAGAACAGTAAATTCATTTTTGTGCGTTAGCGAATATTTTTTAATAAGTGAATTTATTTATGCATTAATTCATATACATAAAATGTATGCTATTATAAAACCGTTTTTTTTTTAAGCTTTGCGCACATTGCTTACGAAACATTTACAAAGTTTTGATTTGTATAGAATATTTTTGAAACCACTGCCAATAACATTTGCTGTGAACCTCCGATAGTAGGTACATTTGAGTGCGAACTATTGGTAAGTGAACGATTCTCATATTTGGCAATTAACCGATGACAGAGAATGGAAGCCGAATGCCCAGTTTAATAGTCTCACAGTGAAGAAGGTGGCGAACACCACAGGCGTTAAACATTTACAGATTTCAATATTTGTAGCATTAACGACAACAAGATCAATACTGCGAATAACACACACACTTATTCACTTAACTAATAGACGCTTCAGAGGCAACAAAGTAGAAACCTTGACCGTGGGAAGACGATTATTTTTATCGAATAACACAGACGTTTGCCTGGCCGAGTAGATGAATGGGACGTAAAATAGGGCGAGAAAAGCAAGCAGACAGGAAAATAAATAACTATGTATAGCCTCGCAACGCAGAATGACATTTTTACTAATTTTTATACCCTCAACAGGGAAACATCGCAGACTCTATAAAACATAAGTATTCAAAAATATATAAATTAAAAAAAGCGTATCCTATTGAGTCGGCGCCTGTCTGGACGTCTAAATTTTTACTAATTTTTATACCCTGAACTGGGAAATACCTCAGACTCTATAAAACATATTCAAAAATATATGAATTAAATAAAGCGTGTCCTATTGAGTCGACGCCTGTCTGTCCCTCTGTTTGTATATAAGCAAATAGTCCCTCAGCAACACATCCGTCTCTCCTCAAGGAGCTGTTTATTTGCCGAATTTATCGATATCGGACCACGATAGAACATAACTGCCATTCAAAATGACCGTTCAGAATTATGATACAGATGTTCATAACTTTTTTCCTTTTTAAGTACAGCCAAACTTCGCTATTACCAACTTCTGTGCAACGAAGTTTACCTTATAACGAATTAATTCCCAGAAACGCAAATATGGTTTTATATGTATTTTGAACCTTTAGCAAAGGCTAATTTTGTTTATCCAACTGTGCTTAAAAAGTTTTGCTACGAACAAACATTTGGTTAAGTCAACCTTAATCTCGGTTGTTCGCGCAGTGTCAATCATACAACCATCATTGTACGTTGTAGAGATATTTTGTGTCAATATTTATAAAGCAAACACTAAATGTAAACCAAACAAATATACGTGATCTGCTTTGTGGTACCTGACAATGTAAAGCAAAATGAAAACTATTAACACCATACGTCAATGCCTGCGAATTAACCGCAACCGTCCAGAGATTTTGTATATAATCTTGGAATTAGCAATATACTGCACGATCATTACGTTCGTTAGTTTTATTTCTAGCTTTTTATGTTTCCTCTACACACCAACTGTGATGCGAAATCTAGTAAAGTCATTCAGAAACAAAAAAAATATAATACAGGTTTATTTGAGTAAATATTTTTTTCTAAAATTACTAAAATTTTTCGTGACTTGATGCAACTTGATAGACATAGCAAAAAAGTAAAGACGAGTTCAAAGATAGGCGTTTCGGATCACTGCCACGCCCTGTGGGTTAAAGATTTTGTGCTCGCCCTCTAATTGGTTTAATGTACATATCTAGAATTACAGCCTATAAAATGTTCTGTTTTACTCAATAAAAATCTTGCTTTCCTTACTATTACTCAGAAACAAGGGTGAAGCAGAAAGCAAAGTTATTTTCTCAAAATGAACTCAGCATGACATACATACATACATACATGATACAAGGTACAGCATACATGATGTACAAATTAGGAATAATAAAATGAAGGAAGTATGTATATTATGTTCGTGATATTAGTAAGACAAAGTTGAAAGGTCGCATATTTGAATGATCCTCAAATACGGAAAGATACAGATTATGTCTTGCATTGATAGTGCAAAATTTCCTTGGCAACCACTTAGTACCAAATTATAAAGAAGTTGTGCAAAATACGCTGACAAACTGTAGCTACATACATATGTATGTCTAGGAACACATTTAAGAATCAAGTAAAACAATCTCCATAACTATCTGGAGACATTTTTCGATAATTTTGGAAATTATTGTAAACAAAGGGAGAGCGGTTCAACATATGCATGTACATATGTACATAATACACTTTTTAAAAATCGGAAGAGCGCAATAACATCAATAATGGTTGCTAACAGCACGAAAACAAAATAAGTCAGGCGGTACCAAACTCAGAATTCACACAAAACACAGAGCAAAGGAGAAACATATAGAATGTGTATGCAGGAATCTATGGGGGAGTAAAGTGCACAAGTAAGCACAGTCATCTACAATGAGGTCGCAAATATTATTTCGCAAACTTATTTGTATGTATGCATACTTAGTATACTATATATAATGCATTTGTATGTATACGTTTATTTTCTATGTGTATTATGTACATAAGTATGTACATATCTTGTATAATGTTATGAACAAAAAAAATGCTGAAACTTGCATGTAATAGAAGTAAAGTGAAGTCGTCTATAAATTTTCATATTTTAGCTGTCAAAAATGCTTTTCAGCAATTCTCTGGTGAACTTTGCATTACCGCGAGCTGGCAATATGCCAACTGACTTACTATGAACAAAATAAAATACTAAAACATATGTACATAATACATACACATATACAAACAAAAAACACAAAGTATGCATTTCCAGCATGAAGATGTAGTTCATGGTGATCCAAACTACTCCACCTTATTCTTTCTTTCTCTGTCATTTCGAATTGTACGGGGCTTGTACATTTGCCTCCTTTGGAATTTAATAGTCATTTTCGGTCTTGGGCGCAGTCAAGTGGAAAATGCTGCTGGTTGAAAGAGGAGGCATACGATTTTTGCAGCAGTCATAAGTGAAAAAATATAGGAACTTTGTATAATTAATTTCTGTGCTGTCAAGACTGCGAACAGAATTTATATTTTCAGCCTCACCGTACTTTTGTGTTCATGTGCAAATACACATTTTTGGCAACTTAATTCAAAAAACAAATAATAATATTTAAGGATGCCTTCAAAATTTTACTTTTGTTTTACTATTAAACTAATAAAAGAAGGGAGTTGATAGTCTGAGCTTTATAAATGATTCAACAACAAAATAAACTATTATTAACACATTGCGATCGGGAAATGAGATTTTTCGATTTAAAAAAAATTACGTAGACATCGAGAAACGAGATGTCTGGCTTTTAATGATTTAGGTGATATGAAACAACACACTCTTGAGACACTAAAACCGACAAAAAATAAAAAACTTCCCTCAAGAGTATGTATAGTATGTAAAACACATGGAGTAAGGAGCGAAACACGATATATGTACATGCAAATTCTGTGAAGTGCCATTACACAAAGAAAGGTGTTTCACCAAATATCAAAAAACAATACTAATAATACTTACATATGTACAACAGCTAAATAAATAAATTTCAATACAATATGTTAATTAGACAAATAATAACCGCAGTTTTAATTCCCACACCGAAATAGTTTGATGCAAAAATCACCCGATGGCAATGACTTAACTAAGTCTTTATATATTCTAAAAAAATATATGTTACTAGATTGCAAATAAGTAGGTCTAAAAAGCAAATAATAATGGATATTTGAAAACAATCAGATGAGTTTTGCTTTAATGAATACATACATACATGTAAAATTATAAGAGAACTTTACGTAGCAAACAAGTTCTATGCAAGTGATGCAAAATGTTGGCTTATGAAAGGGAAATTTTAAGTACATTTGCTTTTACACATTTGTTTTTCAAATTATAATATATTAAACTACTTTATTTTTCCTAAGTAATTATTTAGTTATCTATTTTTGAAACTAAAGCCGGACCAACACAAGTTGTACTTTCGAATGGGTTAATCGATCTTAAAATTTTGAAATGGCACCAAAAAAATTTCCAAAACTCAATTTTAAATTTTTAAAACCAGATATTGAATTAATAAACTACAACATATATATTTTATACCGAAATCTTGGATTTAATAAGTAAATTTTTAACTCAAACTTTACCTCAAATTTCAAGTAAATTTTTTTAAGGGGGTATTCTACTCTAGAATTTTGAAAAATTCGATTTTTTTGTTTTCATATATTTAAAGTTTAGACCCTTAAGAACATATCCTCCAAAGGATTTTTAAAAATTAAAATTATTTTAAGAGCTACAGTCACTTTAGTGACGCAGTACCTAGCCCGGTTCGGTTTGACTCACTTTTTTAAACGCGTTTTTCTCGAAACTACGAAACTACTTTTTTCCACACGGTACCGGCATTATCTCAAGTTCTATACAACCGATTTACTTGAAATTTTGTGTGAATCTTCTTTATATAAGCCTTTATCGTTCCTACCAGCATCGTGTCAAAATTTTTGTTTTTAATATTTTAAAAAAATTCAGGAATTCAAAAAAAAAGCATAAAAAATGCTTTTTATTTTCAGGCAGTCGCCATTTTTCAAAAAAACATCATCCTTAATGATAAAGAATTTCTTTTGATTTTTTTTTTTCAGACCACCAGGAGAGTCAGGATCAATGTCACAAGGATGTGCCATTTGTTTTTACACCATTCTCTCCCACCCCTTTAATTATTTTATTTTTAATAATTTTTTTTATTTTTTTCTGTATTCTTAAGATATAAATAAAAAACACCATAAAAAATGGATGGTAAAAATATTTTTGATTTTTATTTTAAATAAAATTCAAAAAACTGCCCAAAATTTGATTTCTAGACTAGAATACCCCCTTAATTTTTAATCCCGAGGTTTGAGAATAAAAATTGAAGACTAAATATTTTTTTAATTTGAATGTGTAAGTTTGCCGATCAGTGCTCTATAGTATTGAAGATGGCTACGTATGGCTACATGCGAGCTCTACTTCAAAATAGTAGAACACGAAATGCGCAAACGTGAAAAAATTTTAATTCAAAACGATTTCTCTTTTTAATTCTCAATTATATCTTTCCCATTTTTTATTTATTTTTCAATACGGTACTTATTTTTAATGTTTATCCGGTTTGTATTATTAATATTTTTTAATCCGGTTTGAAGAATTATTTTTTATTGTTTAACCCCGTATTCAATTTTTTTTTTTTTGAGTTTTTTAACCCGTATTTGAGATTATAAAATAAAAAACCAAAAGTAAAAACTCTGCATGCCACGAACATTTTACAATTCATATGTCAACGCATTGCTATTTTACACATACATGCATATGCATATGTACTTAAGTACACATTTTACTTGCGCCATTTATCACTCCCCATAATTTGGGTGCAGCGTATGAAACCTAAACTATTAGTATTGCGGCCAAAAATTACTGCCAAACAGAGAGCGCCACATCATGACCAACGGTGAGGTGCTGTTTTTAATTGTTTTTGTATTTATTAATAGATTCGTTACTTCATGATACACACAAGCTGGCCAAATAAGTGTGTGTGCGCATTATTTTTTCCTGTTAAAAAGACCACCACAGTCTGCACCGAAACACTGCGCTTTCCATGCCAATTAGTATTCGTCGTACATTCGCTAATGATCATACTATAGTATAGTCTTGTATATACCCAGGAATTTAAATGTGGCTCTGGCTGTCCAGCCTGACGTGGACGTAAAATGAATTTTTGTGAAATTTTAATAGTTGTCTAACGGTAGCAATTTTTGCATATAAATAAGTGATGAGTAAACTTCACCGAGGATATTATCGCATTTAATTTATTATTCAACAATAAATGGCACATTTTCATTTAATATGCGTGTACACCGCCAAACCGTCACTATACACACGTATAATTTCGATTAATTGTACGTATGTTTATTCTGTTTAGCACATACATATGTAGAAACATAACTATACGTAGTTTGGACACACAAATCATGGGCACAGCGAACTCGGCAATAACAAAATGAGCAATAATTGTTGTTTTATGTCATTTAAAGACAAGCAGATGTGTGTTTTTTGTTATTTGTATACAGAGCGACCAAAAGGCAATGAACCATTTTTCGCATTGAGCATTTAAAATTATTATGAATATTTGAAATAAGACACGCACAAACAAAAAATATAGTCAAAAGCTTTGGAAACTATAAAAGTTGAAATATTTGGCCATGACAGCTATTCGAGCTAATTTAAAAATTTAGAGGTCAAAATATAATAAGTATAACAAAATAATTTAATTTTTGACTATTTTTTTTGAATGAAATAAAAACCAGACTCTGATAATGAGCGAAAGAAAAGGTGAGCTTAAGACGTTCTTTAGCTCAAGATCTTAAAGAAACAAGATTTATTTAAAATGTCTTTAACACATTGACTGCCCCCCAATTTTGTAAAAACCATAGTTTCTATCATAAAACCTTACCACCTTTTTTTGCAGTGTTTTTGCAATTATCGCGATTTAACTTATAAACCCTTTTTAAAAATTAAAATATATACAGAATGAATAATGAAGTAGTTTCGTGAGGAAATAATTTTAATTTTTACACTGTTATAAGGAAGCTACATAATATTACTATAATATTTCTCTTTCTTTTTCATGACATGCCAAAGATTCTCGATCGAGTTCAAATCGGGAGAAATTCCTGGCCATATTTTCTTGGTTAAAAGCGGTCTAGCTCCAACATTTCAACGGGTGTTGCACAGATCACAACAAAATTTATTAAATTTTCAACATAACATACAATATACACTTTTCATATACCATATATGAACAAGATATATTTGCTTGTTTATGATATAGTACATGGGTGTTCAAAACTACTTTAACAAATAAGGAAGGGCTAATTTCGGGTGCAACCGAACATTTTCTACTCTTGCAACTCACAAGAATCAAAGCCAGGGGAATCCCTTAAGAGGTTGTACCAGTGTGACACTTTCAAAACTTTTTTGCTTTTTCAATAGCTTATATCTCCAAAAAATATCCTGTGAAATCGGCAAGGTCGTATCTTGAATAGATTTTGAATGGCAGCGTTCTAAAAAGTGACCGCTCGCAGGTATAAACATATAAATGAAAAATTAAACGCGATTTTCTCGAAACGACATTTTTCAAAATTGCTCACATCATAACTCAACAAAAAATTTACCGATCAAATTAAAACTGCGTAATGTTGAATAAATTTACTATACAATGACCTACGATCTGATTGGTTGAAAAAAAATTCCATTTTTTGTTTCAGCTACTCATTCGGCCGCTATCATGTCAGTAGTTGGGGCACTCTGAAAATAGCACATAACTCCGATATTTTCCAATATTTTTTGTAAAAAAAGGTCTTAAAATATATCTGAAAATATACCTTAGTATGTCCAAAGAACTTCGAAACAATCGATCGGGCACCATCTTTGCGCATGTTCAAGTGCTCCGTCACAACGTCATGAACCTCCGATTTTATAAATTTAACATCTGGGCAATTAAACGAATACTTAGTCGACGGTCTAAGTTCAAAACTTTGCCCACAGGAGTCACATTGTCGGTGTTTGTCGAAGTCCCAGGTCTCTCAGTACGATCTTCATCAGCGACCTATTCCCGGCCCTCCAAAAAGGTCTGGTGCCACCGAAACACACCACTTCTTGATAAAGCAACAACTGAGTAAGCCTGTTTGATCATATCAAACGTTTCTTTCGCAGATTTACCGAGTTTCATACAGAATTTATAACGAACGCTGCATTTTCGGCTTGCTTGCTTCACAATGTGACATAGAATGAAAATGCCATGTACTAAATTCCATCGGAAACGGCTGTTCGGGTCCCAAAATATAGGATTTCTCCCTCATACCATCTCGGTGGTAAAATTGATTGTCTCTGGCGTATTTAGTTATTGATTTATCGCGATTTTAGAGTTTTTAACAGTACCGTTATATGGGGAGTGCGCGGGGTTATCCTCCGATCTTATCAATTTTCACGGCGTGGCAGTCCGATTACGCCTATCTGCGAACTCGAAACTTTTTTGTACTAAGGAACACACTACTATCTTTCATTTAGATATCTTAATTATTACTCAAGTTACTGCTTGCACGGCCGGAGGGATTGACGGACAGACAGACAGTCAACCGGATTTCAACTTTTCTCGTTATCCTTATAATTTATATATACATATGTATATATAACCCTATATCTATCTCTTAGTTTTAGGTGATACGTACAACCGTTAGGTGAATATAATATATAATACTCTGTAGCAACTTCCTTCAAGAGTTTAAAAAAACAGTAATAATTAATAAATTATTGATTAAGTATGAAGTATAGTATTTAATATTTGAACTCGTTTAATAACGAGGAAATATAACAATTTTTGAAATTTATATATAATATATTTTACTCAATTGAATGGGAAGGAAAGCATCTCCTAGAAGCTGCTTATTTGTACGAACTGATATCGGACCACTGGAAGTATACAAACTGAAAGCACAAATACATGATCTTGCATGGTAAAACTCTTTGTTTTTACAAGGTATTTTTACGAAATTCGGCACGGATTATCGTCCAAAACAACGCTGCAGAGATGTAGAGCAGGATCATCTCCGCGCGATGCACCATGGGTAACGCTAAATCACCTGCGGCCTTCACGGCCTTTTTGACTCCGGCTTTTTCTCTGCGCACATCCCGACGTGGGATATGTGGATGGGAATAAATCACTGAAGAATAGGAGCAGTTAGCTTTTTCTCGGAAGGGTCGAAGCAGGGAGCGGCGTATTCTGTAAGCAGCTCTCCGTCAATGTTAGTTTTAGGCTACCAGACCACTATAGCAATTTTCCAAAGTTACGGCTTTTTTGTTTTCATTAAATCAGATTCATTAAAGAGGAAAGAAAATCACGTTCAATTCAATCAAACTCAGCTGTTACCTCGTACTCGCAAAGCAGTGGTTTGTACAAAACTTAATGACTTAAAATAAAGTGTTGCAAAATTGGTTGGAATTTAAACAAGGATTTACTTCATGATCATTTATTTGTATTCCTCTTATACTCCAATTTTTTCCCATTTATCTATTTTCACCTGAATTCCCAAAATCTACATTTTCGAACTTAAGTAAAAAAGCAAAATATAGATTGACCCTTTGCAATGAAACAAAAAGTTAAATCCTATTCAAGCATGTAACTTCCTATTTTTGGGCAACGTTTAAGAAAGGCATAAAATAATTAATTGAATCGCAACTAGCCATAGTAAATAGAAAAAAAATAAACACATTCGCTCAAAAAAATAAATCCGCTCGCAATCAAATTGGGTCATCGAAACATATGTACGTCGACGCATTTGAACATTCCACAAATTTGAAAATTTGTAAAAGTTTTCGAACATTCCTGCATATTTTGAACAGCAAATAAATGAAAATGTTTTAAACAGAGTACCAAAATTTAATATATAAAAATAAATTTAACGAGTGCCAAGAAATCGCGTCATTAAGTTTTCTTTAATACGAAATTGTAAGAGCAACAAGATTTCAGTGTGATTATTTTTAGAAGACAGAAACGCAA
This sequence comes from Bactrocera correcta, assembly GCA_027475135.1. Taxonomy (NCBI): domain Eukaryota; kingdom Metazoa; phylum Arthropoda; class Insecta; order Diptera; family Tephritidae; genus Bactrocera; species Bactrocera correcta. The sequence goes on from CM050327.1 coordinate 33,112,209, forward strand.
TTTTGCGAAATACATAAAGGTGCAGGCAAACAAAAAAAAAAAACCCAGAGAAAAGAAAAAAACGTTTAACTTGCAACTTGTTTTTCACTGCATTAAAGAGGAAGAAACCCAAAAACAAAGCAGATGCTCGGGCACATATTTTTGGAAATAAAAAGTAAATGCGACGTTGAAATAAGATAAGCAACTCAGACACAGGAAGGTTCAGGTAGAAGCAATGGCTTTTAACGAAAAGTCATATGAAATATTGCCAAAACAAAGGCGAAGTTGAACGGCAAAACCGACTCAACACGGTGCATTATTTAAATCCGAACACAAAAGAAATGGGATAATGTTTTGCTGAAGGAAATTGAAGCAGTCGACAAGGGACAGTAAAACAGGTACAACTAGTAACGATTGAATAACAAATTCCATGTGTATTTTACAGTCGCTTGACACTCAAGTATTTTCGAAGCGCATTTAGACGGAAAGTAAACAACAAAACAAAAAAGCTAAGTTCGGGTGCAACCGAACATTTTAGACTCTTGCAACTTGCAGGAATCAAAGCCATGGAAATATCTTACGATGTAAAACGTTAACCAGATGATCAAAATCTAAGAAAAGCCAAAATCATTATAATAATACGTAGTCATTATACAAAATCAGGATGTTCGAAAGTCCTGGTAATGGTTATATTGGGGCTAAGTGAAGTATTCGCCTAATTGTATCCATTTCTGGCACAATGATAATTCAAATATTGGTAGATATATCCAACATAAAGTCACCAGGAAGTTCGAAAATCTTTATATTAAACATATGGAGGCTCAGGGAAGTATTGATCCATTCAAACCAGTTTAAATACACAGAACTACTATTGTCACGAAAGGATATCGATATTTTCGGTGAAAAGTAAACTCTCGATACTGGGGTCCACATATTCGGTACCTAAGTTCTTGAACAGTTTTGGTTGGATTTGGACAATTTTTGGTGAAAAGGTAGCATATTTTAAGGAAATGATTAATGCAAAATTTTATTCCGTTATATTATTCATTATTACATCTTGATTTCTGTACTGGAAAGTGAAAGGATCAAATGGAATTTTAAATTGTGTTATGCCCATTTTCACACTGTGACACAGAAATGTGAACATAATGCTACGCACTAAATTTAGTCGAAATAGGTAGGTCGGGTCCCGAAATATGGGGTTTCACTAAAAAGTGGACGGTGCACGCCCATTGTGTAAATTTTACACCGGCTTTTACGGAGGTAAAATTTAATGTCTCTGACGTAATTAGTTATTGATTTTTTGCACTTTTATGGGGAGTGATGAGCGGGGTATCCTTCGATTTCATCAATTTTCACACTGCTAGTAGTTTTTATAATATTCGGGCATAGCAAATTTGGTTGTTGTAGCTTTAGTGATTTATGAGATATGCACATTGAATATATTAGAAGGCGGGCCACGCGCACTATTTTTTAATTTTATTCAAAGGTGATACGTACAACCGTTAGGTGAACAAAACTATAATACTCTGTAGCAACAGTTTGCAAGAGTATACAAAAAAACTAAAAAAAAGGAAGAACGAATGCGTGTGTTATGTTTAAAAATTAATCTAACAGCAGGTTCGTAAATGTATGTGCAACAGAGTCGTGCAAAGGTGACACGAAACGGCGAAGAGTGTAGTAACAAAATGATAAATGTTTTCTAGCCACTACGCAAAACTACAATTGCTGCCAGCTCATAAAAATATTACATTAAAGAGGATAAAGCACCCTCCTCCCTCTCTGCCAATCGACGAAATAAATGTTTTTGCGGAACAAAAAACTGTGCATATTTAACCTCACGTTGCTGAACCTGAAAATTGTGTTTGAATTACCTTAGTTTGTATTGTTGCACCAAATATATCTTAGCTTCGCAAGATTGCAATTTAAAACATTAAGTATAACCCATTTCGTTTACTTTAAGCTCTAACTGGTAGATGAATAAATGCATTCATAATTTCACAAATCTTCCTGCAACATCTTCCGCACATCCCAAGAGCACTTGAGACGCTAAAATATAGTAGGACGCACGTGATTCTTCGAGAACTTTACTTCTCAATTTTAAAGTAAAGTACGCCACATTTCTAAGCTATCGGAAACTGCGTTTTTTAGAAAATGGCTTGGAAAGAATATTTGCTAACATAGCAATTAGAGCTGCCCAATAACATTTTAAACAGTCTCATGAACTTCTCTACTCAGGCAGAATTTAAATAACCTCGGGTATCATTCAAATTTTTGAGCAAATATAATTGAGAAAACTAACCTAAGCTATCCTTAAGGGTTCACACAAAAAAATAATAAGTGCCGATCGGTTTGTCAAATATATATTTACATAGAAGAAGAGACTTAAACCTGTTACTAAACAACTTTAAAGGTTAGTTTAAATTTAAATGTTAGGTGTTATAAAGGGACATATAAAAAAATAAAAAAGGAAATTGTTGCTCTCAAGATTTTCTTTGTTTTTGCGGGAAACGCAACAATTGTTTATAAAAACTCTAAATTAAAAACAGCCTTCGATCATGTTTTCGAAGGCTATATACATATGTATGTTAATTCCATCACAACTTTTTATTACTCTTTTCGAGCTGCAGTGGTCACCAGTTCAAAAAACATAGATTTAGAAAACGCATTTGTAGTTTTCCAGAACGCCCGAGAATTAATAAAACTTATTCGTTTTTTTACGTATTTGGCTGTCATTGCCTTCCACGGGGTCAACTTCTCTTAATTTGGAAAGTAAGTAATATAACATGATAATATGACATAATAATAAACTATTATCTCTTTAACAGCAGAAGCTCTGGCAGCTGAAGGAAAAGATCAAATATTGTTTCCGTTCCCACGACAGTCGGGTCTACGTAACCGGAACGGACCCGGATTTGTATACTGTGGTAGTTTTCACACAATCGGCTTAGCTCGGAAGTAGAAGGATGACAGATCTCAGATATTTCAAAAGTCACAAGGACTACACATATGTTAATACAAACGTTGGAAGAAGTTGCTGCTACGTCTTTGGAAATGGAGAAATTGTGACATACCGAAATTAGGCAAACATATGACAAGGAATAGTCTTAGGGAAAAGTAATTTGGCAAGAATGCAAAATATAGAAAGTACAAGAAAAAAAAAAATAGCACCACAAACAAACAGCGCAAGTAGGATTTCAGCCAGAAGGCTATAGATTATTTTATTACACTGGTAATCGAAAGTCCACTTGTTTTTGATGACTTAAGGGTTTATTATGTAATTGCTAAGAGGATTTTTGTTTAAACAACACAACAGCGATGGATTTATTATTGTTATATTATTTTATTAACCAATTATAAATGTTACTGCGGATTTTTTTTTTTTTTTTGAGTATCCCTTAACAATTTCCAGCAGTAATCGGCAAGCAAACAGACACTCCACTTGCCTTGATACCGTTTCTCCATAGGAGAAATGTCTTGGTGAAACCGTTTCCCATGTTCGTCACCTACGGTCCCTAAATTTTCGGCGAAAAAATTCAGATAGGAGTCCATAAGTAAATTTTAAAGGACATGTTGCAACCTATTTTTTTATAGACAGTAAGTAGTTCAGTCACAAGATCTTTGTAGTTGTCAGCTTTCACATTTCCAAAAAATTTTTAACAACGCTTTTAAAGGCACACCAGGCTCATATTTCAGTTTCATTGAGCATTTCCTCAAATGTTTTATCTTTCATTAGTTATCTTATTTGTGGACCCACAAATATGCCCTCTTTAATTTTTGCTTAACTGACTCTTGGAAATTTTTGTTTCAGATACAAGAGCCATCTTCGATTTCTGTCCATTGCCTTAACAAAATTATTCATTAAACCCAATTTAATTTGCAAAGGTGGTAGTAATACCTTTTTCGGATCAACTAGAGATTCACTGGTAATGTTTTTTGTACCGGAGTGACTGCCTGTTGTACTGGCCACTGCTTCTGTACATAATGACAGTCTCTCGCACGGCTGTCCCATTCGCAAAGGAAGCAACAATATTTCGTATACCCTAGTTGCATTCCAAGAAGAAGGGCTTTTACTTTTAGGTCTCCACATATTGCCCAACCATACTCATGATAATGAATGTGCTCTAAAAGAACTCTCATAATCTCATAAGATTCCATCATATAAACCGCATGAGCTAAGGGCACAGATAGATATTTGATGCCGCCTTTAAACCAAGTTTAGAGGAATCAAAGATCATGTTTTTGTCCTAGTGCGTTATACAAAAGGTTAACTTCTGAAAAGTATTCTAGATCCCCTTCTTGAAGAAAGCAATTTGTGAGGTCTTTCTGTCTTTTCCTATAAAAAGTAATATTTACATCACTTTGGAAAAGGCAACCTTTTGGTCTGACTGCGATTTTGAAAGGCTTAGATCTCGAACTAAGTAATTAAGTTTACCCTGTGAAATTAGATGTGGCACTGTTGAACGTCCTGGTAAATCCAATAAAAGATCGGTTTCCTTTGCGGTTTCTGTAACATCACTTGAAGAGCTAGTCGATTCTAGTTCTTCATCGAGACTCCAATATTCTTGTGCTTTTGGAATAGGAACAACAGTGTACAACAGTGTTTCACATGTCTTAAAGCTTATGGTAAATTACATTACTTAACCGTATGTTTAGACTTCGGTTCAATGCCTTTAATATTTGTGAGGCAAAAATAGCAGTCTATAACATGGTCTTTAGCTTCTTTCCAAACCATTGGCACTGCAAAGGGCATTTTACGATTTGAACCTTTTAACCAAGCGGTTAACATTGTTACACAAGTTTTACAACAGATGTGAGGAACCCATGCTTTGTCTTGCTCCCTAATTTTAACACCAAAATACAGTTCGTAAGCTTTTAGCACAAGCGAGGTAAATTACGTTTTTGCGATTTAAAAGTTAGTTCTCCGCACACATAACAAAAACTGTTGGCACTATTTACTAGTCTAGGCATTGTAGCTAAAAATCTTAAACACAGTAATTTCAAAAACGTAAAAGAATGGAGACTCAAAAACGTTTTGCTATCCAAACATAGAACCGTAACCGATTCGGACACTATTAATCTACTGATAAATTTTCTAAAATAAAATGATCGTAAAATACGGTTTTACTTCAATCAAGCAGGCAGAACCGGTCTAAACCGGATAAATCCCTGATCGTATGAAAATATGAGATGATGCAAAATAATTAGGGGTTTCACATAGTCTCAAAAATATATACATAAGTTATAACGATTCGAAAACATAGCGTTCAGAGTTTCATTTGCGTAAACTTATTCTAGTATGCAGACCAACAACAAATTTTTTAAACTAGTATAAAATTTTTTGATTTTATGATTTTACGATGCTTTATGGCACTTTGTGAGTACCCCAAATGAAATTTTATGTATTGTAAAATCTAATCTGTGGGTGATAGAATAATTCTGTTTTCAGATTTGGCTTCAGGGTATTAAACTGCATTAGAAACATCTAAGAATTTTCATGTCACAAATTATGTGTCTACCAGTGTTATTGGATATATACAAAGTAAGGATTAACAACAATAAGCAATATATTGGGTGCCCTCAGTCTGTATGATTCAAAGATTTAAAAGCTTCCATAGCGCGATAGAGAATGACGTTAAAAATGTTCTCTTCAAATTGAAAACACTCTTCCTTTGAGAGCGGAAACCGTTTTGAAAAACACCATTCTGAGAAAAACGCGCTAAATGATTGGAGTCGCCATGTTTCCCACTCTGTTCCTGTTCTACAAGAAACGCTGTAGCGCCGTAACAATTTTAATTTCCATTTCAAAATTTTATAGAATGTTTTTTATAGTGTATACTACGCAATAATGCAACAAAAGAAATACATAGATTTATCGAAAATTTCACACTGAGACGATCCCTTAAAACTGATTGATCAAAATCGGAAGAGAGCTCTTTTTATACCCCTTTATACTATAAAAACGACTTAAGTACAGCCGAAGTTAAAGTTTTTTCTTGCTGTTTATTTAAAAAAAGATAAGAAAACGATTTTCAGAGGCTTTCCTTTTCAAAAATATATTATTTAACAACATGCGTAATTCTATCACACAGTACCTTCTCGATGACTTTTAATTTCTCTGTTATCCATATGTACGTACGTTTGTACGTATAAGTTCCTTTAAATTTTCCACTTACAATTATTAACTACAGTCTGAGCATGTGTTTTGGGTCGACTATCTTTAGCGTCCACCTCAATCTACAGTTTCTTCAGAGTAAACGCTTTTTCTGCGCTCTCTTTTCACTGTGCAAAATTTTAGTATTTCGATATTTTGCTGCCGTATGTCCTATTCGCTTTGCTATGATACTTCTCGCATTCACTGTCGTTATGTCAGCAAAATTATGTCGTTACTGAGTTTCAGTTTTGTATAAAAAATTTGAGAAATTACCATAAGCTCCAGTCAGCGGTTAGTAACATACAACCAAAGCTCCAACAACGTCGACCGCCCAACCACAATCAAATTCAACACCCAACAAAGAACGCAACGAAAGTTCCGTGCGCCCGCCTCCATCACATTGTGCGTTAAATTGCTGGTACGTCATAGCAGCAATTTTCAACTTTGCCATCATCCATTTACATAATTTCTCGGATTCATAGTGGGCTTATCTTCTTCGTTTACTTTGCACCAGCTGCCTGGCTTGTCGCCGTTAGATATTAAATGAATGTGGAAAAAATAAGCTCGTATATCAGTATAAATTTATATGTACTATATGTACACACACAAACACATATATAAAATTTTATACAATATTTTATAAAACACGCACGTCACATTTAGTTATTACTTGAGGAGCGAGGTAATAGCAGCATCGCGGATTAGCTTACACATTGTATTAAATGGCCTAAAGTAAGAAACAGAAGAAGTGGAAAATTGGTACTGGAATTGAAATTCTTGAAATATCTGTGATTTTATCACGATTTCGTAAATTGTTACGATTCTGAGATATTTTACTTATTCTTTGACTTTAAAGGCGGATGAAGCAATAAAAGCTCAAGCTATTGTATTAAGCCAGTTTGCCTGCTTTGCTATGCTTCGCCTTTTCTTTTCTTTTTTGTACACCCCCATTTGTTATAACGTATGCTTTTATTTTCGATGTCCATGTCAAATGATTTTTTACGCTTGCACAGATGTAGATAAGTAGGTAAAAACGAAGAAATATCGACTATAAAAAGACGTCGTCAACCCTAATTTCGACTTCAGCTCAACTTTTTTGATTTGGACCATCGCTTTATTCACTTAATTAAATGAAAGACTCGATATGCCAGTATCCCCCGATATACCTTTAAATTTAACACAAGGAGGAACATTAGAATAACTTTCTCAAATAAAAAGTTTCCAACAAGAAATTGATTTTGATCGTTCATTGTGTAGGCTATAGCACCTATACGAGGTTTGACAATTAAGTAATGAGACTGATTTTATTACCGCTCTTGTGGTAAACACTCTCCATTGATATGTATGTGTACCATCTCTCTAGCTTGTTTAGTTCGCCTGCTGCATCAAGTTGAGTAGACTTGTGTTTATAGTGCTCGTCACGAAAATGGAAAAACGAAATCAAAGCAACGCGATAAAATTCTGCGTTAGATTGGGCGAAACAGCTTCGGAAACGTACGCTAAAATTGTAAGAGTGTATGGTGATAGTGCTCTACGACCCGGAAACCAAGCACCAAAGCTCGCATGAGCAAGTCGAAGGTGAAAACGATGATTATTATTGCCTTTTTCGATAGCCGTGGAATCGTCCACAAAGAATTCGTTTCACCGGGGAAAAATGTGATTCAAGTCTACTGTCTCGAAAACTATACTCGAAAGATTGCGAAAACGAGTCTACAGGGTGCGCCCAGACATCGCTCGTAACTGGATCCTTCATCACGACGATGCCCCGTGCCACACCGCCCTCAGCGTGTCCCAGTATTTGGCCTCTAAAGGGATCGCCGTGTTGCAACAACCGCCTTATTCGTCCGACATGTCACTCTGTGACCTTTTTTTGTTTCCTAAAACAAAATCGGTGGTCAAAGGCCATTTTGAGTCGATTACGGACATCCAGGCGGTCGTGACTAGGGTACTCGCGGACATCCCAGTCAAAGCGTTCTAGAAATGTTACGAAGCATGGAAAACGCGCTGGAATCGCTGTATAGCTGCCCAAGGGGACTACTCAAATATACGGTTTTTATGAAATCAGTCTCATTACTTAATTGTCACGCCTCGTATATGATACAGCGGTCCGATATTGGTGGTTCTCTTCGAATAGCTTCTACAACTGGTTCCAGCCCAGTTCCTTTTCATTTTCTTCTGTAAAGCGGTGTACTGTATGTCTCGACCTCATTGTAAACACATTTTAAATTAGATTTTTACAAGTGATGAGAAAATTCATCATTAACTAAATCTTACTTGAAAACCAAATATTTCTGATTACTTTTCTTGCCAGTAAATATTTTATGCACTAGCAACATGTTGCTACAACGTGATGTTAAAATCTTTGTTTTTTGTTTTGCAAGGTTTAATAGTTGTTTAAACTGACGTGATTTCCTACCTATGTTCCATGAGATTTGGTAAATATTTTACACCTTTACTGTGCAATTTAATAATTTTTACCCTTCAGGCTTTTAATTTTTACTATGAGATATACTGCTATTGTATATTACAACTTTTTATCATAGACAAGAATAACCCAGCCCTTGACCGTATAAAAAATCCGGATCCGTTCCGGTTACGTAGACCCGACTATCCTACGGTACATAGAGACAAACACAAATTAATACTCACCGATCCAAACGGGGTCAGATCGCCTAAATAACAGCCCTTGGTCGGATGAAATCCGAGTCAATTCCGGTGCGTAGAACCGGCTGTCTTGGGAATTGACCACCTCTTTGCATGCCCTACAAACCCTACCCATCTAACACCCTCCTCCCTTTGGTCCGACCCCGTCGAAACAGCACGTTTCCTGGGCCTACCGTTAGATGACCTCGACGACAACACAAGTAATCCTTACCATCCTAACGGAGATTAGATAAACCGTTAACAACAACAACAACGGTACATAGAGTTTCTATAGACATGTTGACGGATTGATTGTTAAAATAAATTGAAATACAACTATATGGTCTATTTAGAGGTCTGAAACTATCGAAGGCACTATCGATACTATGGATGGTATTTGCCTATAGAAATGCCATCGATTGTTTTCAGCACCATCGATGGTTCTCGATAGTTTCTAATTTATATTCTTTTGTTTTTGATTTACGAGTTAGCGTTGTTCAAACAAATGTCAAAACAGTCCTTCCAATAACCACCTTTTCGTGGTTGGCAAGTTGGTAGCAATGCCTAGTTGGCATCATTATGTATTTTTGTCCATATTCATTGCCAATCCAAGGCAAAGTAAACCGAAAGTAAACCGTTAATGGAGAAAATAGAAAAAGTTACACCTAGAAATTTAAATCAATGGATAAAAATGCACAGAAAATATGGAAACGTAAGTATAAACCTAAAAATTAATTTCTAATGTTAAATTTCCAATCGTTTAGGAACTGAATGCAAGAGTCCGCACCACAATAGTTAAATAGATTCGGATGAACTAACTGAAGTGAAGAACCACGACGAGGGAGGAATTAAACTCAAGAAGAGATTCTCAAAGGTTTTTCATTTGATTTAAGCAATTCATATGCACCTATTATTAAAAGGCATGTATTTAAGTGTGGAAATATTTTGGAAAATCGCAAGATAAAAAATTGGCCAAATGAATTAAATGAGGTAAGGAATATAAAACAAGTGACTTGACTAATAAGGAGCATGCATCAGCTTCTTTGTAAATATGGTCGAACGAAAGCATGCCCAGCGATTGGAATTTAAGTGTGCTATGCCCAATCCATAAAAAAGGAGACCCCACAATCTGCGCCAACTATCATGGGATTCAGTATCATTTTATTACGTTTTCGTCTTAGAAAAAAAAGTTTTTTACTAAAGGAAGGAGTCGTGGTTAAATTAACCAAAACTTAACTAACAAATGGCTGCTAATCAGACATTGAGAAAACGGCCCTAACATATATTAAACGTTCACTCACCTGTGAATCTGCGACGGACCGGACGCCATGCGCTGTTGATAAGCTGACATATTAGCCTGTTGTTGTTGCTGCTGATGCTGCTGTTGCGCACTGTTACTACCGCTATTACTATTTTGTTGTTGTTGCTGTGCAGCTGATTGCTGCGATTGCGGTAGTTGGTGATGTTGATGATGGTGTGTGGGTAGATTGCTAAGTTGTTGATGATACTGCTGCTGCTGCTGATGCTGTTGTTGTTGTTGTTGTTGTTGTGGCGATGGTCCATTATCATGCAAGTGCGATTGTTGCTGCGGATTACCGCCACGTTGCTGCGGCTGCTGCTGCTGTTGTTGGTGGTGGTGTTGTTGCTGTTGACCACCTGATGTGGGTGGTGGACCACCAACCTGCACTGATGAGCGTATGGCCGCTTCCATTTCATGCCGAACTTCTGCTCCCGCTACTTCTGCTGCTGCCGGTTTTGGTGCTGCTGCTTGTGCTGCCGCAAGCAAAAGCACACCTCATTACGGCGATAGCGGGAATGTAAGAATTCGATGGCACTCACTAAAATAGCTCGTTATGGATTTCAAAATCAACAATCACACACAAACATAAACGATTTTTTATGGGGACAAAAGGCAATTCGACGGCGCTTATTAAAGAACTCACACGTCGTAACAACCTGAATAAACTATATCAAGTTGATTAGAACGGAAACGACGCGATTAAACTATATCGGAGCGACGGAACACTACCTGCGCAGTACAGACCGCTGTATAACACTCACGAATATCGGACACGCATGCGCCACAGCCTCTGCCCCGAAGCCCCCAATTGCTGGTAACTTGCACGACAATTCTAAAATTAATTTTTGTACAACATCATTGCCATATTATAAGAAATTTTGTATTTTTTAACACTTATAATTTCTTTACTCAAACCGCAAACTTTTATCCACACCTTATAAGAAGCTATGCACTTTTTCAAACTGACCAGATCTTGATGCTTGCCGTGGCTACTAAAGACAATTATTTATAATTATGTATTTCTCAAAATTTTATTTTATTACTAAAGCTTTAAGCTTAGCCACTATATTTTAATTTTCGTATAATATTTGAAATTCACTTTAACTTTTCCATAAAACCACTTGCGATTAAAATTGATATCATTAAATTTTAATTTTTATAAATAATATAATAAAATAATTTACTCTTTATAGCTTATTTATTTTTATATTATCGGAATATTTTATATTTTGAATTAAGTTTTATTTTTAGATTTTATTATGAATTATTTTTGCAAGAACACAAGTTTTCTCCAAAAATATGTATGATATTTTTTAAATATATATTTAAGCGGAGAAAAACATTTTATTTTATTTCCTCACATCCTGTAGAAAAAAAGAAAAAATATAAATTAAAATTGTATTTATTAATATTAAAATAATACGTGAAGGGATTTTAATAATGACGATTTTTAATTTTTGATTTAATTCTACGGAAACGGAAATTGCCTACAGAAAAGGCTTGGCTTCGTAAAATGCGTAAATTAGGTCCATTGTCTTTAGCTGATTGCGTTTGTTGGTACACCGGCGACACGTTAAAGGGTAGGATATCTATGACAGTTACACATAACGAAGTATAAATATTAAATCTTGAATATACTTTCAAACACACACAAGCCATAATTTAATTCAATTTTACCATTCGGCGTTTAATTCGTATTCGTATTTTTTATTCGTATGTACTTTGTAATTTCACATTCTACTGGTACTACGCTGAAAAAGAAGAAGTAAGACATAATTAGTAAGTAATATGTTATATGGTTAAAAAATCATTATCTATTTAATATAATTAACAATTACTGGTGAGAATATTATTAACAAATATTAATATTTATTTCTATACCTATCTATAAGAAAAAATGCATATTAAAAGACATACTCTCGAATTTATAACGAGTCTTTCATTTAGGATTGACAGTATTTTAATATTTTACCATAGCAAGTTATATTTTAGAAATTGTGTTTAATTTTAGAGAGAAGTGAGCATTTTTTTAAGTAAATAACTCTAATAAAAAATCATAAAAGCAAACACCAAATAAATTTAAATAAGTACTTTAGATATTTGTAGATCATAGAAATAACACAAAAGCAATAGTGTTCACAATGCAGAGAAAGTTTTTTTTATTTTATATATTATCAATAAACAGCTAAGAACTTTAGTCACACGCTAGTATTTCAAAGAAACATTCGCTAAAATTAAGTGCTTCTACAAAATGTAAAGTGAATGTAACGATGACTCTTGACACTTAAGTCAAGTATTAGTTAATTGAACATTGCGCAATAAATAACTGTTTCAACGTATAACTGTTAAGCATATATAAAATGAAGTTTGGCTATGAAAAAGTTCAGATATGAGAAGCTAGATAAATTAAATTCACTTATTTAAGCTTAGTATCCAGCTCTCAAGAAATGTAAAACTTCATATAAAAAAACGCTTAAGAAACGGTCGAGAAACATTCCTGCGATAAATTTACTTGTGTTAGAATGTAGCTCTAAAGTAATCTAGTACTAATATTTAATAATTTTTTTAATAAAATGCGAATATGCCAACGTAACGCCACGTAAAAACACACCCCCAATGAAAGGAAACAAGAAGCCTCGGATGAGTGACCCTCTTTTGATGACGACCATGGCAAACGAAATAAAGACTACGAATTAAGGGCATGCACCTGGAATGTCTGGTCCCTTAATTGGGAAGGTACCGTTGCCCAGCTGGTTGATGTCCTCGTAAAAACAAAGGCTGACATCACCGCCGTCCAAGAAATGCGATGGACGGGACAAGGACAGAGACGAGTAGGTCCTTGTGGCATTTACTACAGTGGCCATATAAAGGAGCGTAAGTTTGGTGTGGGATTCGTGGTGGGAGAGAGACTCCGTCGACGAGTACTACCATTCACTTAGGTGAATGAACGTCTAGCCACAATCTGCATCAAAGCGAGGTTCTTCAACATATCGCTGATTTGCGTCCAAGCCCCGACGGAAGATGGATGATGTGACCAAAGATGCCTTCTATGAGCGCTTGGAGCACACCTATGAGCGCTGCCCTCGCCACGATGTCAAAATTGTGCTTGGCGACTTTAGCGCCAGGGTGGGCAAAGAAGGTATTTCCCTTTTGGGACTACGGTCGGTAAATTCGAAATATGGTTACCTGTATCTAAATTACAGCATAAGAGGATTCATCAAGCTACATGGCTGTCTCCGGATCGAAAAACTACCAACCAGATCGATCATATTCTGATAGACGGAAGACACGTTTCCAGTATTTTAGATGTGCGTGTGCTCCGAGGTCCTAACATCGACTCGGACCACTATCTTTTTGCAGCCAAGATTCGTACGCCAACAAACACAAGGAAGGTTCGACGTCGAGAAGCTGCAATCACAACAGACAGCCGAACGATTTCATACTCGGCTTGCACTCCTGCTCTCTGAGAGCACTCGTCAACAACTCGGCATAAGGGAACTGTGGGAGGGCATCTCAAACTCCTTACGTACAGCTGCAACCAAAGCAGCAACCCTTGGTTTTCGGAAAGTGCAAAAGAACAGCTGGTACAACGAGGAGTGTCATGTCGTAGCGGAGAGAAAACAGGCTGCCTACCTCGCAACGTTACGATCGATCACAACACGTTCGGGATGGGATAGATACCGAGAGTTTAAGAGGGATGCGAGACGCATTTGCAGACAGAAAAATAAATAGGCCGAAATGCGTGAGTACGAAGAGCTTGATAAGCTGGCCGACAGGGCTAATGCTCGAAAATTCTACGAAAAAATGCCGCGGCTTACAGAAGGTTTCAAGACCGGAGCATACTCTTGTAGAACCCCCAAAGGTGATCTAGTCACCGATGCACAGAGCAATTATGGAGGGAACACTTCTCGAGCGTGCTGAATGGCAGTGAACGCACAACGCTAGGAGAAGCCGAACCCGATTCCCCAATCGATGACGATGAAGCAGACGTTCCACTGCCCGACCATGAGGAGGTTCGAATAGCAATTGCCCGCCTGAAGGACAACAAAGCGGCGGGGGCGGATGGATTGCCGGCCAGTGGTCTCTGTAACGTAGTGCTGTTTCACACGAAATCGAAAAACCAAGGATCTTCGATAGATACATACATACATATGTATAAGTTTTTCCCAGATAATGTTAAATGAGTTTTTCGAATTTCAAATTTTATATTTATTTTTTAACTTTTTGAAGGAATAAATCGGCTATTTTGTTAAGTTATGTAAAACATTCATAAGTGAACCAAATTTGCAATTCAACGTACTCAATACAGTTTCATACTTAAGTTTGCTGGCAGCAACGATATTATATGAACATGTACATACATATAATATGTACATATGTATGTATGTACAATAACGAAATAATTCTGAAAGTATGGAAATGACATCACAGCGGGAAGCTTTCACAATATTTGTCGACAATTTATATACTTAAATATTTATGTTTAAACGTACATATTATATACATACATATATGTATATATGTATACATATCAATGTGCTTACTTGTGAACGAGTGTTGAATTATATTCCACTCAAGTCAACTGATCTCAATGCAATGAATTGAATGTGAAAATTAAATTGGTTTGAATTGAAGCGAAACTGAAACTGTAATTGTAGACGAAATACTTATGTATTGTATATGAGTGTAGCACAACGATGACAGCGAAGCGAAAAATGAAAATAACACTGAGAAATACTGAAGCAAATTAATTTAATTGGCAACTATAGGTTTTTTTCATTTTATTGAATATTTTCCCTTTTTGATTCGTATGGCCTAAACTTCTCTTTTTTTTCTAACTTTTCGTTTTAATGGCGTTTCTAATTAGACAACGCCGAGCGCCAGTTAAGCTTTTGAAATTAAGTTGAACTTGTGAACTTCTAGCAAAAAAAAATATGTTTAAAAACTATGTACATTAACTTCGGTTGCATATCTTCTTTACAGACGTAACCGTTACGCGGTTATAGTCGCAGTTATAGTCAGCGCGCCAGCCGTTCATTCTTTTTACAATGTGGTGCCAATGGGATATTCCAAGCCAGGGTAGCCGCTGTCTTTAAATTCGCTGAACTATGTCAATGGCGTCGTATATCTCATCGTTCCATCGAATGCAATATTCGCCGTGGCCAACGCGCAAGGGACCATACATCGTTCGCAGAACCTTTTTCTCGAAAACTCTTAACGTCGACTCATCAGTTGTTGTCATTGTCCATGCCTCTGCACCATACTTGTATAGCAGGACGGGAATAATGAGTGACTTATAGGGACAAATCGAGAGAAGCTTTACTTCTCAATTGCCCACTTAGTCCGAAGTAGCACATGTTGGCAGGAGATATTCTGCGTTAGATTTCAGGTTGACGTTGTTGTTGGTGTTGATGCTGGTTCCAAGAAGATCCTCTTTTCACGGGTCTTTTCTCAGATTTAGCGCATGGTGAATATCTAGTCAGTTGTTGATTTTCCAGGTCTAATGCTACACTGATAAAGTCCAATCAGTTGGTTAAGAGTGGTCTTTAATCTTCACACAATACGCTCGATAGAGCCTTATATGCGATGTTGAAGAGGCTAAGCCCACGGTAGTTGGCGTAGATTGTGGGGTTTCCCTTTTTGTGGTTTGGGCAAAGCACACTTAAATTCCAATCGTGAGACATGCTTTTGTCCGAACACATTCCACAAAGAAGCTGATGCATGCTCCTTATTAGTTCTCCGCCGCCGTGATTGTCGTATTTCGGTTACATACATATATCCTTCACAAAAACAAAAAGTTCCCCACTAAAACCTTTTTTATCTGTCAGTTTGCACATCGTTTGTACAAATTGTGTTGGGAATTTTTAAATAACACGATGTTTGACTCTTGGATGTCATATCCCTTACTTACGCTGACAAGCCCCGTAGGTCTGTTAAGGTTCGCTTATTCCAAAAAATTTATTAAATAATCTGTGTAAAACTTTGTGTGAAAAATAAAACCAAGTGCACGGACGCATTACAAATGTTGAATGTGACATACTTACATATGTTTTCAGAGAGTAGGAAATATGTGAACGACGATGAGCGTGCCGAACACCCGCACACGTCAAGAAAAGACGAAAGCATTCATGAAGTGAATCAATTTTAACCAATGATTTGGGTATGAGCTAGAAGTCCAATCCGTCAGAAATGCTCGGATTTGGGGAAAAACAAAAATTGACTTTGGAATATTTGACTTTTGCAAATATTTGACCAAAAACAAAACATTAATGGTGCCAAAGTCACCGTATTTCGCAGACCTGGCCCCCCTTTTTTATTTAGAAAACTGAAGACGCCCATGAAAGAACGACTCTACGCTACGATTGAGGAGATAAAAATTGCATCGAAGTAGTTCCTTCTCCAAGGTCATAATATTTTTTAAGTGCTCTAAGGATTAGAAAAAATACTGGCAGAAGTGCAATTATATGTATCTAGATTACATTACTTTGAAGGAGACAAAATAGAGATTCAGGAATAAACACTTTCTTATGAAATACAAAATTCGCAAGTCACGATATATGTATGTAAGTGTCACCTTATTGCCCGACTGTTTGCTCTGATTTAATCATACTCGTTGCAGCTCTGTGGATTTAACTTAACTAAAATTTTTCGAAAATGTAGACGCATAATTATTATATACCTACAATTATTTACAAAATAATAGGGTCCCCATCTTAGTCTTCATTAAAAATGAAAAAGGAACTTTAAATTAAAACTCAAAAAGGAATATCTGATCTAATTGGAATTTGATTAAGTACAAAATGGGGTCAAAATAAAAGCGTATTTTTGTACAAAAAAAAATAAATTTCAAAATTAGATTGAATATTTTAAAGCAATTATGTCCATAAAACGTACGGCAAGAGAATATACTAACTCACTAGATCACGTACCGTCCAGACTTTACTTTTTTCAAAACTTCAGTCTTGGTTTTTACTTTTCATTGGACCTCTGGGCTTCTTGACTACTTTTCACAAGTTTTTTATGTAATTTAATTTTGCAAGTTACGCAGCCCAATTTATACCTTAAACTGCACTGTCAGAAAACCGTGTGTGGGGCCAATGTTTCGCTGATATACCAATTTTAAAAGCATTTCTCACTCAACAAAAGGTGGCTTAAATTCTATAACCATTTGGACGTTAATTTCTTCCACACTTACACCAATACTAACCCAATCCCAGGCAAAGAAAAACAACTCACACCAAAATGCTCTCATTTGCATGATTACAAGTTTTAGTTACTATATATTTCGGCTTATACAATTTTCCCATTATTTTTTGCTTCATACCGACCAATACAAATTTTAGCGTGTTTTGATGTTTTGAACACTTAACTAATTTTCCAAAAGAAAACAATTGAAATTATAGCTCAGATGCTCTTGCATCTTTTAAGATTATAAACGTTAAAGTTATTTTTATATAAGGGGCCATCCATAAATTACGTCACACCTTGAAGGCGGGGGGAGGGTATCATTCAGAAACGGCATTATGTGACAAGGGGCAGGGCGGGTCAAAAGCTTTGTGACATCACATTTCAAAAGACAACGACACTCCATTATTACTACAGATATTATTAAATCTCCAATCATCATCCCATCTGAAACAAGTTCCATATGAAAATTATTGCCCTAGTGTCAAGTCATACTTATTTAAAATATTGTGTAGCATATGTAGCCTATATTTTTCTTCATCACCCACCAATCAACACAAACAATCACATAAAAAACAAGAGCTGTTACCTATCGCGAAAATTCGTCCTCAAAGAATTGCGGCTAGACGTGCCCGAGAGATTCTCTGTTTAGTGAATGATGACGATGCTTTATCCAAATCCAAATTCAGAACGAAAATGAAGTGCCTGATTTACCAGTAATAAATGATATAAAGGAGTGTAATAAAAAAATATACATAGAATAACCAGTTTTTTTTTTTTTTTTTTGATTAATCCATAAAATTGGAAAATGTGTGACGTCACGACAGGGGGACGGGGTAGTTCAAAATGTGACAAGGACGGAGGGGAGGGGTTAAAAAGTCTTTAAATTCGTGTGACGTAATTTATGGATGGTCCCTAATCAACAAACATACTTATATTTCGGCAGTTTTTCGTTGGGTTTGCAACAAAATACTAATTTTTTCTTAAAAATAATGTACCGTTTCTTTGAGTTGCAATTGCATTGTCTTATTGAAGAAAGATGTTATACATTTATCAACATGAAATATTTAAAATAAAATTAAAATAGTAGGTCGCCGGCAATTATTGTCTGTGTAATGGAGAGTATTGTCATTATATTTCAGTTGCAAATGCTTTGTCCTATACTGCACCTTGAATATATGTACATAGTGAAATATTAAGTAAATGCGCCCGTGTAGCATTCAATGACTAATAACTTATTTTTTATTCATGTTTAACTATACAATTTTTTAGTTTTTAATGCATGGAGCTAGCACCAAGAGCACCGAACTACTGGCAAATAAAAGAAAAACGGTAATATAAACCTTGTCAAGAAAGTATCGGAAATTCTTCATTTAAATCTCCCGCTTATATTTAAGACAGGTAAATTTTGTTTCCTAGGAGGGTACAACTGTCTTTAATTATAATGCCAAAAATTACCGCGATCTGTCAACCAATTTGTGTACAGCAGCAGTTTATGTCAGTCGACCTCAGTAGTGTTTGCCGAATTTTACAACGACCGCAAATATTGATCAACGCACATACATACATATGTACATATGTATTTGTGTTGTGAACGAATTTTCGTGTGCTGATACATTGAAAATCTTGCAAAAGCCTTTGGTGGATCTGCTCTATCAAAAACGTGCACTAGACGGCCTTCAACGAGTGTAACCGATGATAACGCATGAAAAATTGGGCATGCAACGCGTTGCTGCAAGACTTCTTTCGATTGAGCTGAATTTCCTTCAAAAAACGTATCGAGAGCAGGTATGCATGCCGGATCGAGCCAATTCGGATCCCACCGTCATGGAACGCATAATTACTGGTGACGAGACATGGGTCTACGAATATGCCACACCTCCGAAGCAGCAATCATCCGAATAGCGGCCCAAAGGGGCGCCAAAGCCGAAAAAAACCACGCCAAAGACGATCGGAAGTGCAGGTAATGCTCATTGTTTTCTTCGATAAAAACTTCGTCGTAAACTTCATCATGATAACGCACTACCGCACAAAGCCTCATTGTGAATGAATTTTTGGCCAAACATTCAACAAATATCATTGAGCACTGTGACTTTTTCTTATTCTACAAATATTTACTTCAGAGAACACGCCTCAATGGAAGACATCAAAACAAATTCGACGCGAAATCTGAAGGCCATCCCGGAAAGTGCCCATAAAAAATGTTTTGACGATTGGAGGAAGAGCGTTGGCTCCCATCGCTTCAAATGGATGTTACTTTGAAGGACGATAAAATAAATTTAGATGATGATTGAAAAATATTCGTTTTATTTATAAATTCCCGATACTTTCTTGTCAGGGGGTGTAACAACAATTTATTATTTTTTAAAGCATTAATTACAATTTTCTAAGCACACAGGATTATTTAAGTTTGTATACAAATATGTACATATGTATGTATGTGTGTATGTATTTAACCATTTACTCTTACTTGTCAATAAAAACGCAAAGTGAAATAGTAAAACTTTCAAAAAGTCGACAGAGGAAGAAAGCTGAATTTAATTAATTACGATTAAAATACAGGAAGAACAAGAGAACAAATAAAACAGTGCCCAAATCAATTGTTTAGAGAAAATGAAAATAAAACACTGGAAATGCAAAAAAAACCACATAAAACCGTTCATTCAGCTGTTGGCGATGACTTTGAGAGGGGCAACATTTGATGCACAGAGAAAACAACAACGCCAAGAGCAGCAATGTGTGTCGAATGACTAAATCGGAATTAAATCAACGAACAAAAAATTAATACAGAACGAAAATATACAAATATAAAATAATACATACATACATACATACATATGTACATAAAACAAGTTTAATCTAAATACAGAATAAAAAATGAGAACAAAAAATACACAAGTATCAGTAGCAGCAGCAAGAGCAACAAAAAAAATTACATGAAATCAAAATATCAATCGCAACGTTGCCAAGTTTACATCAAACACTCATGCGAACACCCATACAACGCGCAATAGTGAAAAGATAATGACATATAGACGCGTGCTTTAAGGGGAACGAGTGAACGTAAACGAGTGCGGCAGCAACGTATAAACATACGTACATTCATGCATAACAATTCATAAGATACCCGTTTATACATATGTATACTCATACTTATATATTTATAAGCGTAACAACTCATGCTGGCATGCAAGCAGTCCGGCAACCGACGTCATACCCAACGTTGCCACATTTCACCATACGACTACCAACGGCAACAGACAGCGACAGCTCAGTGAAGTAGGCACATAAACTTTGAGAACAACGAGCGTGCTTGTGCCAACAAATACACAATCGTAATATGTATACACAAGCACATAGCATACACTCACGAATAGACATTGCCATGTGTGCAAGCGATGTAGGTACTCGAATGTGCTTATATACGGATATGCATGATTGTACGTAGATATGTATATAGGAAAAAACAACCACAATAAAAGACAGCAGACAGTGAGCGAGTATATGGCGGCAAAAATATACGATTTAATGATAGCACAGCAACATAAAAACAAGACACAACCAAACTGAACGTCCAAACCGGTAGCGACAACAAAAACAAAGAATACAAAAAAAGCAAGTTCACAATTCAAAAGAACAAATAGAAAAATATAAAAGAAGTAGGATATAGAGAAATAAAAAAATATGTAGAAGAGAAAAATGTTGCCGGGCCACATGTTTAAATAATGGCATGTCCACTGATGTGGAGACGCGATGGGACGGGCCGGTACGGCATGCGTTAAGCACACAATATACATACATATGTATGTATATAGATTTATATGTAGGTATGTACCAACAAACCACTATAAACTCACTGAGAAACTTGACCGGGATGAGAAAGGTGAAGACAAGTTAAGGTAAAAACAGAAATAAAAAAACTGAATCAAGGCAAGCGGACAACACGGCAGAAGTGAAGATGCAGGAAAAATCAGCGCCACATGACGATAGACATATGTAATAACTATGTGATGACGATGAAGCCGACGACGGCAGTGACTATTGTGACGATAAATGGTAAGGACGGACAATAGAGCGAAGGCGAAATGTGGCAACGTGGCTACTGAGACTGGATAAAATGACAAGAGGAAGGAATGTAACGAACGACAGGCAAAACAAGTACACGCGAGAGGCTTTCGGTAGGAAGCGGGCGGTAGTGTACAGCAAGTGTATCTACACAGATGCTGTATTTGCACTATCGAGCCAAGACCATAGCATGTGAATGCATGTGGTGCAGCAGGCAAGAACGATAGCGACTGGCCCTAAAACGGGTAAAATGCAAAAATAAAAAACAAAAAATAAATAAGACTTGAAAGGGGTAAATAAATGTGAAATGTTTGAGAATTAACAAACAGGCGACTGCCAGGCAATCGGACGCACCATACAAAGAGAAGTAAATGTTTTGAAAAGCTGTCAGGTCAGAAATTAATAGGGAAACGTAAAGTTGCGTACTATGTACATATATATGTACATATGTATACATGTATACATCAGCAGATGTCTCCAATTTTGCACGAATATACATACATATGTATGTCTATGTATTTATGTACAGTGAATCTATAAAGTTTACATACACCAAGTTCTATTAATCTACGACACGTTTATTTGTTTTAAAATGAATATATTTTGCGTTTTTTTTTTATCTATTTCAAGATAATTATATTTAACATTAAAACAATTCCGATTTTTTGCCGCAAAGTACATTGGAAAGAAATACCAAAAAACAAAACAAATAGGGTTATATCCGAACTTGTTTAGAAATTCTTAAATTCAAAATATTCCAAAATTGGACATTTCAATCGAGTACACCGCATGTAAAGCACATTTTTAATTGTTATTCAATTGGTTAAATTGCAGCTATAATTTTCAAATACATACAACATTATACCTTTGCATTTGTTTAAAATAAGCTTTATTTTATGTCATATTCCTTGGTTTCACCTTATTCCTTTTAAATGAATTGCACTGAATTAGCGCTGCCATTGATTATAAGGCATCTCGTTGTAAATTCACTTTTTTTTTCAAATATTCCTCTATTTCTATGGATTTATTCCTTTTTGAAATGTATCTAAGCAAATAAGTAAATTATATACAAAAGTCTATTATATAATGAATTTCATTCGATCATATGTCTATATAATTTGTAAAATTCAATATTCGAATAGGGACAGTACTGAGTAATCGCAACAACTCAAATTTTGTATACTTCATTTATATAACATTGTAACCGTATAAATTATACCCATAAACTCATATTTCTTATTATATATATATGTCCTTAAATACAACCAATGTTCATCAAAAATAAATGAAAGCTGACAGATATAATAACCAAAATTTATCAATTTTATAACGAAAACTTAAATTTTATTTCAATATTGGATATAAAGTGGTTATATTTTTTGGTTATTATGCACTCAAACTCATGTTTTAAATACAATAATATATATATTGTCACCTAAAATACAAACCAATCAATGTATCATCAAAAATAAATGGAAATCGCTGACAGATATAATAACCAAAATTTACCATTTTATAACGAAAACTTAAATTTTGAGTGCAACCAAAAAATATAACCACTTTATACCAAAAAGTCAATATATTTTTTTATTTTCAACGCAGAAAGGGGTACTACGCGAAAATACTTCAGTCACCCCGGGTATTCGCTCGGCCAGGGTTATTTTTTTAAAGCGCGGCCGAAGGCCGCCAACGCAGAAAGGAGTACTATGCGAAAATACTTCAGTCACCCTGGGTATTCGCTCGGCCAGGGTTATTTTTTTAAAGCGCGGCCGAAGGCCGCCAACGCAGAAAGGTGTACTATGCGAAAGTACTTCAGTCACCCTGGGTATTCGCTCGGCCAGGGTTATTTTTTTAAAGCGCGGCCGAAGGCCGCCAACACAGAAAGGAGTACTATGCGAAAGTACTTCAGTCACCCTGGGTATTCGCTCGGCCAGGGTTATTTTTTTAAAGCGCGGCCGAAGGCCGCCAACACAGAAAGGAGTACTACGCAAAAGTACTTCAGTCAACCCGGGTATTCGCTCGGCCAGGTTTATTTTTTTTAAGCGCGGCCGAAGGCCGCTAACGCAGAAAGGAGTTCTACGCGAAAGTACTTCAGCCACCCCGGGTATTCGCTCGTAATATTATAATATTATCACACGATTTTACTTATCTGTGTTTATTAAATATAAATCACTTATTATACATACATACATATATGCAAAAGTGTTCACATATTCAATTTTAGCTTAAAAAATCTTCTTTATAGTTTTTTATAGTTAATAAAGAAAGAAGAATCACTCGAAAGTACAAACAAAGAAAACGCTGTGAAACGCTAAAAAATTCTTCACTTTTGGTTTTTAAGGTGTGGCAACGCTGGTTTTCCTCGTAAATATAAACACTCTAAACTTTGCAGCCATAAATTTGATAAGTGATTTTAAATTACTAAATTTGGCTGAAAAATTACAAAATAAAAGTGAAAAGTGAACTTATTTCAATATTAAGAGTGCATATTTCAATATAGTGAGTGAAAAACGTGAAAATATTCTGTGAAACATGGAGAAATAACATGTTTTCTTAGGGCAATTTTTGAATTTTTAAACGTGAATATTTCAAAAAGTATTAGTTATTTTTATGTTATTTTTGGATATTCCTCCTCTGGAGAAGCTCCCCTATCCGTACATACCCCATTTATACGGAAATTCGGTTTTTTTACTCCTCCGCCAAAGTAATCGGAATCGTGCCACATTAAATCTAGCATATCCATTTTTTTACACAAATAAAAAGAAATAAAAACAAAAATACGTTTAAGTCATAACAAAAAATTATTGTTTATATAAGTACGTACATCAAAAGTAATTACAATAATTTTAGATGTATTTATTACTTAGTCGATAAGGCAGTGCCTAAAGCACTATTTTGATGAAATTCGATTAATGTCTGGTTATTGCGAGGGCGTAAGTAGTTGTTTGCAATTATACATACATACATATAATAACCATTCACGTACAAGATAAGACCTATGTATGTATATTTTGGTTCGTTATCCTGTTAGAAGTTGAAGTGGCTACTATTACGACCCAATTTAAGTACATCTAGAGGTAAATTATTTTTTAAAATGTTCAAATACTTATGTACATGTGTTTATACATTTTTGAAATGTACACAGAAAAAATAAATCCTTAAATGGTAAAAAACCCGTATTCGAAAAAATTGAATTTCATTCAAAGAGTGCCGAAGAACTGGCTTATCAACTTAGTGGGTCAAAATGTCCGGAAATAATGCGAGAAATCGGGGAGCAAGCGTCGACCTGGAAGAATAATTGCAACAAAATAAAGACCAAAAAAGTAATAAATACATCTAAACCTATTGTAATTACTTTTGATTTTATAAATAATCACTAGTGTGTTATGAATTAGGCGCATTAAAGCTTTAGCATTAATTTTTCTTATTTATATAAAAAAAAAAAATATTTTCATATGTTACATTTAATGTTAAATACATATTTTTTGAAAAAGATAGAAAAAAATACATATATTCGTTTTAAAACAAATAAACGTTTCGTAGATGAATAGAACTAAGTATGTGTATGTAAACTTTATTGATTTACTGTATATACATACATACATAGTTCCTGACAGTCGCGACCTCAATATCCACCAAACCAACCAAAGTAATACTTTTTATATGTACGCCTTTATTGTTTGTACATCTGCAAACAACAGAGCCAATTCCCAGAGAATCGTGATGGATGCACAGTAAGGCCTGCCTGGGTGATTTTGCAGAGTTTTGGGGGCCTTCCGTAAGCGAAAGCATAACAAATACTACGTACAGGGTGTGATACAAATGTGCAGATACTTACATACATATGTATACACACAGAATGTAAGTTTTCCCAACTAGAATATACTGGTTAACTCTATAACTTATATCATTATATAGCTTTAATGTAAAATTAAGAAAAAAAAAAATACTAGGAAACAAGAAACTAGCTCAAGAATTGCTAAACCATATATTTTTTGAAGAACGAATTTTCGTAAAACAGTTTACTTCAAACACTTTCACTGGTTTAATCACAAGACCATCGACTTCCATCTCTATTTAAAGAATTATGAATTATGGATATATATGTACATATATTTGAAAGATTTCGTTTTATACATATGTATGATCCGTCATTATGCACTTTGTTCATTGCGTCTATATAGAGCGTCTATATACAAAGGCTGAATTTTTCCTTTATCTCTAATTATGTGTTATATTAATAGTGATCGACTCTTAATAATGTGGCGGAGAAACCATTGATTTTAGATGCAATATTTCAATTTAAAAAATTCGTTCCACGAACAAAGTTTCCCACTTTTTTAAATTTCAAATAATGCTGATTCATACAGTATTTTTTGTCCGAATCGATTTTAGCTTTTAATAATGGAAATCTCGAAATTTAGACCGACGCATTTTTCGCTTCCACAATTCAGTAATCCTCTGAAGCTTTCGTACTTGGAAGGTTTAATTTATATGTACATCTACTGACTTCAGATTCAGTAACCGAAAGATGTATGTAAATACATGTACATGTAAATAGCATTTTACAACTTGTTTAGTTTATCAGTTGAAATAAAATAACTTAATTTTTATTTTGTACTAACACAACTCAGACAACTTTACAATTAACACTAATAAGAATGCAACAAATCAATTCATCGGCAGCAAAAACCGATAAGACTTCAACATCACTCAATTACGCCGAGTAAATGGTGGTTAAAATACACATACTTAAGTTTAACGGTTTTTTTTAGTAAAATATTTCATTTTCTGACTGCCATGGAAATGAAAGCGTTGGAATTCATCAACCAACAATTTTAGCATAATGTTAATATTAACGATAGGCAATTAGTTTTATATTTTCAGTTTTCCAATTTCATTGATGAAGTTCTATGATACGATATGAATAAATACCTTTTTACAATTATCTCTCCCTAAAACATGTAACTGATTTTTCATTAAGAGCGCTCCAATCCACGGCTTGCTAAAAACCCAGGTCTGTTCCGGTTATGCAAATTTATTTATAGCACGTTAAACTTACTCAAGAATGAAAATTTTATTTTGATTTCACATAAATATGTACACATATCTTGCAGATTTTAATTGAGAACGGCGGCGTTTTGAGGTAATTTAATTAAAAATTGATTATTTTGTTAAAATGAATTTCCAATAATTACATAGAATTTGTTTCACATTAGTCTGACCAAATTTAGATATGACCACAAAAAAAAAAAAAAACATATACTAAGTTAATATATTTTAATTTTTGACCAAACTCACATCAGAACACCTATTAAAATATATTATCTTTGTAAATTGTAGAAACATATTTGTGTTTTGATAAACTATCAAAGCAATGTCCAGAGATTCTTTTTGGTGAATTGAATAACATAAAAGTACAATTTTTTTTTTATTTAGAAAAGCATATCCGATTTCTTGGTGAAAATGGTGTAGGTGTGCTTCTTAAGAAAATACATATGTTCATACATTATATGTTATTATATATGGCAAAACTAACTTTCATTCAAAATTTACTTTTGTTCACACAATAATAAAAAGGTCATATTCTAACAAATAATCAGTGTTGCCTTATCAACATATTTTAAAAGGAAACCAAAAGAAGTTAGTTTTTTCACTATTATGAATTTTGCTGCTATCGCTGCTTACAGTCGGGTCGGGTCTAAGTAACCGGAACGAACCCGGATTTTAATCTGGGCGAGGATTGTCTACTCGGCACCATTCCTGGAAATTATTTGAGGAATGTTTTCTGCCGATACAACAACAGCAGCAACAGAGTATACTTACAATCATGTGAAAAATTATAGGTACACATTGGTATATTTCATATAAATCCATACAAAAAAATATGTTCATTTATTTCTTAGTAATTTTATTTTAGAGGATGGAGTCACGTGTAGAAGTTCACGCAAGTGAGAAAACTTCTCTGGGCGCCATTCACCTGGGAGTGGTCAGAAACGATTATTTTTCAGATGACTCAAGCAGCTCACGACTTCCGGTCTTTGACCAAGTATCCTCTGGGTAGCCTAAGAACATCATTTTGAAGGCGATCTAAAGTGAGAAGGCGAAACATCCCCAAAAGCCCAAAAGCGACCGAAAAGGACTACTGCGAGTCGTTCAATACTAAACGAGGTTTCAGACAAGGCGACTCTCTATCGTGCGATTTCTTCAATCTTCTGCTGGAGAAAATAATTCGAGCTGCAGAACTTAATGGAGCAGGTACAATCTTTTATAAGAGTGTACAACTGCTGGCGTATGCCGATGATTGATATCACCGGCCTTAACACCCGCGCTGTTAGTTCTGCTTTCTCCAGACTGGACAAGGAAGCAAAGCACTCGCGATTACTTCGGACTGAGTAGACAATTAAGAAGTAAAGTCCTCTCTCGACGAATAAAAACCAAAGTCTATAAGTCACTCATAATTCCCGTCCTATTATATGGTGCAGAGGCTGGGACGATGACAACAACAGAGGAGTCGACGTAGCCAGTTTTAAATAGAAAAGTTTTGAGAAAGATTTATGGACCTTTACGTGTTGGCCACGACGAAAAACGCATTCTATGGAACGATGAGCTGTATGAGTTATACGACGACATTAACATAGTTCAGCGAATTAAGAGACAGCGGTTAGAGCTGGGAAGCAGAGGAAGAGGAAGACCCCCAATTGGCGCCACGTAGTGAAAAGAAAAACGACTGGCTGTTTCAACTCGGCTATAATCGCGTAAGCGGTGTCTACTCCAATAAAGAAGAATAAAAATATTTTTTAATTTTGAAAATAGTTAGTGTACTTACTATAAAATAATAAAAGAATTGTATCAAATTCTTTTCAAAAAAGTTTCATCTGACCATAGGATATTACAACTTTCTCCACTGGCCAACAAGGACAGACAAGGTACTTTTCTCAGTTTTTCGATTTCAAATCTTATGAGAAAAGCGTTTTCTCGAATGGTGGAAGTACCAACTTAAAAAAAATGAGTTTTTTCCATTGTAGTTGCAAAGGCGTTTTTCACAAATTTCCTATACCACTATTGAAGTGGTGAAATTTCTAGTTTTCGTTCACGTACTTCCTTGTGCAATTTATATATTATTATACTTTCTACCAATTTCTTATTTTATTTATTCTCGTAGCTGAACGCTACATATTTTTTGCTTCTTCCACCCAGTTTGAATCACTATCCCATAATATCTCCGTAATCGTTTAATATATTATTATTTTTCATAATATCGTTAACATTTATCGATTATGAAAATTTAAAATCCAAAATATTAAAAAAAAAATATTTAGTTATATTTCGTGTTCCTAATTATTCGTAAAGGCTAAGCTAAACTCACTTCACAAAATGGTCGACAATAATGAAACGATGAAATATACATACATATTCCTTCTTTGATAACGGTTTTTGGCTTTTTTGACATCCCAGCGGAAAATAAGTACATACATATATAACTTCTAAGCAGTTTTTTTAATTTTTACACAGAGTAGGGTTTCAAAATGTTTGAATGTAATTTTCACATGCCTGTATGTATCACATATCTCAATTATATTATTATTAAATAATATATAATCCATATGTATGATACATTTGTTATTTTTGAAGCACGATTCCGATTACTTTGGCAGTCGGGAAAAACACGAATTTCGGGGTATGTACGGGTAGGGGAGTTTCTCCAGAGCAGGAATATGCAAAAATACCGTTGCTAACACTTTTATTTTTTTAAATATTCCGATTAAAAATTCAAAAATTTGTATTATTAACACTTAGTATTTCACAATATTGCACTAACTTTTTTCACATTTCTCAATTTGTTTAATTAAATATACTTTCTAAACATTTTACTTTTGTTTTCTTATATTTTAGCCAAATTTATTCATTTAAAAATCACTTAGCACACCCATCGTTGAAAAGATTAGATTGTTTACAATTATGAAAATACGAGCGTTACCACATCTTAAACACCACAAATGTAGGATTTTCAACGATTTTTCTTTGTTTGTATTTTCGCGCGATTTTTCTTTCTATATTAACTATAATAAAAAATACTTTCTAAAAATTTTCTAGCTATAATTGAGTTGTTAACACTTTTTCCATATACACCTGTGTTCAAAATAATAGGAATGCCACTGAGAAAAATATTTAACCCAAAAAAATTATTATGTCAGAACATAAACGTCACTTTTCACCAAATATTTCTTACGGTATTCCGCCTGTAAAACACAAAGTATAAACTGCAGCTGTTTACATTATTTGCAATGTTATGAGTTCAAATCTATGTAGGTCACTTAATTGCGCTGTTCAGAAAAATAGAAAAGGTACATTTTTATTTAAACAAAATCTGTAAAAAACTAAAAAGTATGTACAAAAAAATAAAAACGATAAGATTTTTAAAACAATATGTATTTTTTTAATTAGTGGATAGAGGAAAATATCGCAGCCACAGAAAGCGTGAAATCATTAAAAATCTTAGAAAAAAACGAGAAGACTTGTACATAAATAAATTAAAGAAATACTCTAGTGCTCTGATCAAATGATATAAAATTCCCTGCCCTACAAAAATAAAGCCGAAACACGTGGACGAAAACTCAAAACTACTGAAGAAATCGATCGAGGCATACTCCAGAAGCGTCTAGATCTTGATGGCTTTGGGTCAATAAAGTTGAGGTTATGTCGTGGCCTGCTCAGCCGCCTGACCTTAATCCTATAGAAAACTTATGGGTAGATATTAAAAAAGTGCTGCTGACCATAGACCATCAAATACAAGAGAATTATAGAGCACAGTCCACGAGGCATGCCAGCAAATCCCGCTGAAAAGGTGTCGTGATCTGATCAATGCCATATCCCGCAGAGGTGCTGCAGTAATAAAAAAATGGAGGTTACTCGACTAAATATTGACTAAACTAACTTATACACTAGTCAAAATTTAGAATTTTTAAATTTATTATTAGTTTTATTGAATTTTGTGATGCCCTCCTATTATTTTGAACACCGTATTATTGAGGTTTTTATTTAAATAATTTATTTATTTTTATTTACTGTGTATTACTATTTTGCATTGAGGGCCTTCGGGCGCACTTTAAAAAAATAAACCTCGTCGAGCCAATTCCCAGGGTGACTGAAGCCCTTTCGTTTAGTACTCTTTTTTGCGATAGCGGCTTTGGCCGCGCTTTAAAAAAGTAACCCTGGTCGAGCCCATACACGGGTGACTGCTAGGGTCGGCTTTAGTATACCGTCCCAGGATTTCGGGAATAAAATTGGTATGGTCGGTACATAATCTTAAATAAATGTGTACAAACGAATTAGTGAAGTGCTGGTGGATATAAAAGTGCAAAATATAAGCGCAAAACTAATTTTATATCGAGAAAATAGGTACTTCAAATAGTGGTAATTTTCAACTTTAAACGCGAATATCTCGAAAACTATATATTCTTGATATGGAGAATCTCCTCTATCCGACCATACCCATTTTATTCCCGAAATCCTGGGACGGTATGCTAAATCCCTTCCATAATTTTTTAATTTTTATCTTTTGTTTTCTTAACTTGGCAATAACTGGATTTCATAAAAACATATAAAAAATTGCGGCAAGTAAGGTAAAATATTGGCCTTGAAAAATTGGTCTTTTGAATTTATACGTTGGTTATTTTTTTGAATCGACAAAGGGGGTGTATTTTGAAGAATCGCCTTGAGTTTTAATATTCTTTATTTATAATAATAATAGTTGAATTAAATGTAGTTGACGTTACCCTTTACTTTATTTATATGGAAATATCTTTAATTTAAATAAAATCAAACCATAAAAAATACGTTTGCATTTTGTATTATTTTTGACATGTTTCGAAACAAGATTAAATTTTTGAAGGTTCTTTCGATACGGAAACTACCTCTTACGAAAGAAGTAGGTACATAGTACATAATGTTAAATTCAGCTGCTTTTTTTTAACTCATAAATTTTCGGTTTAAATTTTGATGATTCTGTGTTACTTATAATCTATTCGTATTCAGATATTACTCAAAAAACGTATTTTCATTGGTCGAAATTTTTGAAAATTTTATTTCTGAATTATAAAAACAAAACAACACGAAAACTGACTTTGACCTCATGGATCCAATTACTTTCGATAAATTTGTTTTTGGGCTATCGACACAACCTTATATAATTGAATCATGGGAATAGCTTGATTCTTCAACTTGTCAATATAAGAGGCAGAGATTTATTCACAATTAATTTTTAAAATTTTAATAACTGTATGATAACTGAACTTGAAGTTATATGTTTCATGTAACTAGAAAAACATATTCAGAAAATATAAAATAACTCACCTTTACATGTAGAAGTAACCTAAATTAATCTTATAACATCTTCTGCATTCCCGTAAGTTCGGAGTATTAACAAAACATATTTAATATTACGTTTATTGAACATTGCACTTTTAAACTTTTTTTTATAACATTTTATTATTTAAGGCACCGAATTAAATCTATATTTCTATCAAAGCACAAACACATAAGTATGTTACTTTTAAGTTAAATTGATTTTTTATAATTTATTTCTTTACGTTTTAAGAATATGAAATAGTTAACCATTCATGTAGAGAATGAGGTTACTATACCTATAAATTATTAATAAATTCCTGTTAGTTTTTATTTAAAATTGTAGACTTTCAAATATCAGTACTTCGATTTTTTTAATGTATCTGAAATACTGTATGTACAAATGTTTAGATAAGTTTTTAAAGCTTCAGGACTTTTCCAAAAGTCTGCCCCTTCTGCTATATAAAATACATATACTAAGTAGTGATAAGATTGCTTTCAAATTATGAGTTACTATTCATTTAATCACTTGACCTTAAGCTCATTTTTTTTTCTATTTACTCACTCTATAACTTTTTAAACTTTATTTTTTGTGTTTTACTTTATTAGACACAATCGTTACACAATTGATTTTATGCCTCGCTTTCGATATTATTTCTTTTATTTGGCATTTCTCTAAGCACTTTCATTACTTTTCACTAAACCATCAATATTTTGTAGGCTATATTTCACATAAAAAGATTTTGACTTATTATACATACATATTTAAACTTGCACATCTCTTTGATCCATTTACTTATTTACACCACACCGACCATTCAGTCACTCACTTCACGACTTATTTGATTTATTGCATCAATCTTCATACATATATTCACACACACGTATGTACTTATACAAGAAAATCTCCGAAATATATTGAATATTACAAATTAAATATTTTTTGAATTTCAGACAGTGTTCCAAAAAACCAGGCTCAGCTGGCTGTTCTTTATATAAAAAGGGAATGCCGACATGCGGAGTTCAGTGTGGGGGGCGTGCCGTTAGATGACGTAGTAGTGAAATTCAGAAAAAAAAACACTTTAAGTCGTCAATGAGGGGTACCAGCCAAACGCAACCACCTCCCGTTGATTCATATGCACTTTAGATTTATCTATTTTTACCTTTTTACAATAAATTCTGCAATTTTTACGAAATTTTCGCAATTTCTTCATCCGGATCACAAAACGCACCGCCGACGAAGAAACTTGCTAAAAAATTTTATTCCACATCTTCTATGTTGCTTCTTCTTCTTTTACATTGCTCACACGCTCGCTCGCTCACGAGACCAGAGCGAACGAGAGAACTTCAAAATACAAGAGTGAACGACATCGAACATCCAACAAATAGGTCGAACGTGCTCATGTTCGATGGCGTAAAATACAACATAAAACTTTAATAATATACCCGCATGTTTACAAATTTATTGAAAATATTTTCATCTTATGTGAGTCTAAGTTTTAATTCCACACAACCAACCAATAAACTGGAATAAACTGTTTGTGTTCTCACAACAGTTGGACGAACATCACACACATTTTGTACCATATTTACAGAGTTCGAACGAAAAATGCTTTGGTTCACACCACAGTTCACCACGACGAACATTCCTTTCTCTGCATTATTTTTGAGTTCTGTGATAGACCGACCAAGACCACTTCTGGTGTTGCCATTCAAGCGTGTTTATACATTTTGTTTGAGTATTTTTTGCATTTTGCCTCTCCTTTACTTCGTATCTTTTACTTTACTTTGCTTTATCATTCGCAGCCAAGGGTTTATCAGCGCTGCTGTCCTCTTTCGACCCGACTTATTGAGGCATACTTATGTATATGTACATAGTACATTTATTAACAAGCTCAGGTACAAATATATGTATATGCGCATGTGTAAGCATGAAACTTTCTGCTCGCCTGCCCCTTCGCAATCTCCTTCGTTAATAAAATTCTCTTGGTTTTGTGTTTGATTGTGTAGCCGTAGCCGCCGCCGCCGCCGCTGTCGCTGCCGACGCAAGATGAGTTTTCAGTTTTTTTCCTTCGCTCTGCCACTATGTTGATTCTTCTCCAACAATGTCTTTTTCTTCCATCATATAAGGGGATATTTATGTACGTACGTAGCATATAAGTATACATGTGCGTATACTCCCTGTTATTTTTCGAGTACAGTGGTTTGCGTTATAATACCCCATAGTCTTCAGTATGATACATATGCATATCTACATACATACATACATACATGAAGATATAATATTTTGTGTGTATGCGTTATTTTCGTTATATTTTGGCTTTGCTTCTTGTTTTTTTTATTCATTTATTTTGGCCATTTTAATGGATGTGAAATAAATTTCGCTAATGCTGCTTTTGCAACTTTTTATTTTTCCATTCACATTCGTTGGCTCCTCTCCATGTCAGTTCCCTGGTGTGCTAGTTGGGTATATCCGATGTTGCCGAGTTTCCCACGTTGAAAATATAACCGAAATTTAAGCTTCAAGTTCTGCAAAAAATCAGCAATTTTGCATAAAATTTTTCAATATTCTGTAAAGTTAGAAATACATTTTATATATAATTTTAGGTCTACGGGACATTTATGGCATATTTATCATTTACACACACACAGATATGTACATACTTATGTATGTATGTACATAAAATTAACCGTTCTCAATATCTTCTGGTATAAAGTTCTTTATACATACATACATACATATGTACATACGACACAAGTCTGTATACATTTAAATTAGTTAGATATCGAGGCAATTTAACATACTATTACATTTTTATTGTGAGATACATACATATGTACATTGCATGTACATACTTATTTATTTATGCTTGAGCTTACAAAAAATCGTTTTTCATATTTCGTCACAATTTTCATTGATTCTGTTTTCTGAAACAGTTTTCAAGATGACTTTCCAAAGCTTTGGCGCACTGGCGATTTTTTTTAATGCTTCGAAATATGATTCAAGTTGACTCACATTCTGGTTACTTAGTATGTACATATGTACATATGTAGTATGTATGTATGTACATATGTATGTACATAAGTATGTATGTATGTACTTCATTTATGCCTTCGATTTCTCAATCAATGTAATTCCTCAGTATGTCAGACTACAAAGTCAATTTCAATACTACTTCTTCTTCTTCTGAATCTCATTTAAAAGTTTTATCCAAGCCGATAACATCGATACTCTAAATTCATTTCAATTATTGACCTTCGTTGTCCGCAAATAAGAGTTTCTCTTCAGTTTATCAGAGTTTCTTTTTCTTTTGTTTTCTTTACAGTGTCCTACCGTTATGAGGATTTTTTAACAAACCAAAAGTAAAACTTGGTTCCTGAATTTTAACCGATTAAGAGTACGCTTATGGAAGGTGTAGGCAAGTAGAGGTTTCTTTGTATATACATACATATGTACATAAGTATGTTCATATATGAATATATTAAAAATGATTCATTCTTAAAAGGTAGTTTAGAAGCTTAAATGTCAAGAAGTCTTTGAAGTGTCATAAAAAGTCACTTCATATTTTTCCATCTACGTTTTTAGTTAGCTCCTTAGTTGTTTATTAACATCACAAAAATACAAAAAAAAAGTTTAAAATTTTAAAAACATGAAACTGATGTAGCAGTGGTCTCGCAAAATTGACAGTGACTATACTAACGATTTCAAACATCCTACCAATCGGAAACCAAAAAACAAAACAATTGATTAATCTTATACATAAGTATGTACATACATACATGTATATATCATATGTATATAAAAATGAATCGCAAAAAGTGTTGCTAAGCGGATAACTCACAACGCCTGGGCCAATTTTGCCAATTTCTTTTTTTTTTTTAAATGTTCGTTGAGGTTCAGGATGGTTTAAAATTCGAATAATTGACGGAAAACCCCAAAAAACAGCCCTTTTTCCCATAAAAACGAATGAATGTTTGTTTATTAGTAATGCTAAGAGAACAGCTACACCAATCTTAATAAAATTTTCAGAGGTTGTTCGTTGTGGATTGAGGAAGGTTTAGAAATAAAAATACCTTATATTTTTCATGAGAAAAAGTCAGAAAATTGGTAAAATAATTTTTAATATGCATAATTTTTTTAATTTGTTTTTTTTTTTCAAATTTTTTTGAATATTTGAATCGTAATTTCGTCGCTTGCTTTTTTATTCCGGCTATTCAAAAGCAAAATTAATGAAAATTATTCAGTGAAAACTGTACGTGTGTTTTACACAAAGAGATCAATTGCAGATTGAAATTTGTTACGAAGCCAGGAAGAGGTCGCCCTAATATCGGTCGGCGTTCTTCTTGATATCAACGTATAGCAGCCCAAGGCAAGTAGTACTCCCGGGATGCAGTGACATACGTACGTGCGGAATTATGGATCGTGGTCAATCAGCAAGCGCTCGGTACGATGTCACAGCACGACCTTTCAAACAACAGTCACGATATTTGATGGACTTTATCTTGAAGCAATGTACATACATACATACATATACTTACATAAGTATGTGGTTCTGTTAGATGCTGAATATAGTCTGATGAGTGGCAAAAGAGAGGTTTGCCGCACGCACACATTCTACTTTGGATAGTGGTTACACCAGATCATATTGATGAAATCATTTCTGCGGAAATTCCTGATGCAGAGACAGATTCAGCATTATAGGAAGTGGCGAAAACCAATATGGTTCATGGACCTTGCGAACACTACAATCCCACTTCGGTTTGTATGTCTGTCAATAAATGCACAAAACACAAACTAGAAATGATAGATATCCACTCTATCGGCGTCGCTCACTAGACGACAATGGCAGAACATTCAGCATTCAATTTAGAAGAGTGAATATCGAAGTTGACAACACATGGATCGTACTATATTCACCATTATTGTCTAATTCACATTCAAATCTCATATCAATGTTAAGTATTGCAATTTGGTGTAATCGATAAAATACGTTTGTAATTACGACTGTTGTGCGTCTCGCAGTTAATTTGGAGAATGGCCAAAGAGTGTATTTCAACTCAGAGAATACAGTACAGCCAGAGGAAACACCACCAGCAACAAAATTAATATTGACGAGTTTTTTTTCGTCAGTGATCCGTTTGCGAGAACATTACTCTATTCGGAAATACCTTGATATTACACATAGAATGCATCATCGAAGAAATGTTTATACAGAAAACAAGGCCAACCAGTAGGTGGACATTCAGGTGTGTTCTCAACTAATGCATTAGGATGAATTTACTCAATCCACTCGAAAAACGACCATTGCTTCTACCTTCGGTTGCTACTGATTAATGTACGCGGTTCACCTTTGTTTGATTCACTGCGTACTGTGAATTTTACGGATAAGTAAGCCAGCAATTACAATTGCTGGAATATGTTAATCACTGGAATGTAAATGAAGTTCGCACACTTTTCGCGATAATCATTTCGACATATCAGCCTTCAAATCCGCGTCAATTATGGGATACGAAAAAAAATTATATTGCCGAAGATATTTTATAACGCCTTCGCAAAAAATTCAGGTTGATACTTCCGGTGGTTCGATATCAATTCCATCCGCCGTTTATCAGTTCACGAAAGATGAACTCATCACGAATGTTCGGACCTTGGCCAAATTATCGTAACTACGATTCCTTAAGTGCACGCGTAATGTTAGCTACCAAAAATGCCGATGTTGTTGACTTAAACTGGAAGATTCAAAGTCAAATTCCGGGAGACTTGCGCTTATGCAAATCGATCGATCGTCTTGGCAATGAAGATGACGCCGTGAATTATCCTGTGGAACTTCTAAATTCTTTGGGGAGGCTTGGTATGCCACCGCATCATTTGCGTCTCAAAGTTGGATCTGTCGTTATTATGTTTCGCAATCTGCGCTATCAAATACAAGGGGTCAGAATGCTTGATTATACGAATTCCTTTGAGTTCTGACGATTTGCAATTTCATTTTAAACGCATTCTGTCACGACACAGGTGCATAGTGTATGGCATAAATTCGGAAATGCTATGTTTTTCACAAGGCCAGATATACGTGGCGTTGGAAAATCATCTTTTCTGCACACCGGAACAAAAACCAAAAAATGTTATTTATCAAGCTGCATTACATTGAAAAAAAAAATTAAATGATGAGTTTAACTTTCTTTTCATTTTAAAACACATAATTTCTCGCACGATAACGGCTGCGGGGTCAGCTAGTATAGAACAATATGGCAATGTTCTGGGGCTACGTAAAAGTTAAAAACAAAAATTTAACGAAATGTTGACTACCTGAAAAATAACAGTTTTATCCCTTTTTTTAACTGTTTCGAATTTTTTAAAAATAGTAAAACTTGATATTTGAGAATATGACCTGTTCCTGTTATAGACAAGTCTATAAGGCAGACTCTTTTAAAATTTCACGTAAATCAGTCCAGTAGAACCTGGAAAATCGTTTGTATCGTTTTTAAAAAGAGAGTTTAGGAAAACAAGCGCTTAAAGTTTTAAGTTAAAATTAAACCAAGCAAGTTGAACTACACTAAAACTAAATACATAAATAATTTGAATTTTGAAAAATATTTTTCAATATCTAAACTATAAAATAATGTGAAAAAATTAAATATTTGAAAATTTCCAGAATAGAATACCCCCTGATTTTACTCGAAAATTATTTTAATTGCCGCAAAAGAATATTAAATAAATAAACTCAGAGCATCTGATATGAGCATTACCAAACGGCAGAGAGTAAGTAGTTAAACAATGAGCCGAATTTAGTGAGGCTGAAAAGTAATGTAGGTTGGAGTCATGAGAAGTTCACGCAAGTAAAAAAGTTCTCTGATTGTCATTTACTTCGGAGTGTCTTTTACATTAGTAAGTGCTGCTGCCCAGTTGGTTGATGTCCTCAGTAGAGTAAAGGTTGACATCACCGCTGTCCAGAAATGCGATGGATGGGACAAGGACTGAGGCGATATAAAGGAGCGCAAATTCGGTGTGGGATTCGTGGGAGAGAAACTCCGTCGCCGAATAATGTCATTTACTCCAATGAATGAACCTCTAGCCATGATCCGCTTCGAAGCGAAGTTCTTCAACTTATCGCTGATTTGCGCTTACGCCCCGACGGAAGAGAAGGACGATGTGACCAAAGATGTCTTCTGTGAGGGCTTGGAGCGCACCTAAGAGAGCTGCCCCGCCTCGATGTTCAAAATCATGTTTTGGCACAACAGTTGGTAATTTCAGATTCCATGAGGAAACATTCCCAAATGGATTGTGGCTGATCGACTTCGCCGGGGCCTGAAATATGGTTATGTGTACTACCAGATTCAAGCATAGAAAAATTCACCAAGCTACCTGCCTGTCTCCGTATCGAAAAGTCACTAACCAGATCGATTATGTTGTAATAGACAGGAGGACACGTC
Source organism: Bactrocera correcta (assembly GCA_027475135.1). Lineage (NCBI taxonomy): Eukaryota > Metazoa > Arthropoda > Insecta > Diptera > Tephritidae > Bactrocera > Bactrocera correcta. Next base: position 33,151,313 of record CM050327.1, read on the forward strand.
TCCAGTGTTTTAGACGTGCGAACGCTTGTTGCAGCCAAGATACGCCTCCGCCTCTCCTTCCCCTGGCGAGGGACTTGCGTCGAATACTTTCAGAGCTGGAGTGTTTACGCCCATTCGAATGACATTACCTAGCCAGCGTAGCCGCTATCTTTTAATTCGCTGAACTATGTCAATGTCGTCGTATATCTCATATAGAACATCGTTCCATCGAATGCGATATTCACCGTGGCCAACGCGCAAAGGGCCATAAATTTTTCGCAGAACTTTTCTCTCCAAACGTCGACTCATCAGATGTTATCATCGTCTATGCCTCTGCACCATATAGACGGACGAGAATAATGAGTGACTTATAGAGTTTTGTTTTTATTCGTCGAGAAAGGACTTTACTTCTCAATTGCCTACTTGGTCCGAAGTAACACCTGTTAGCAAGAGATATCTCGCGTTGGATTTCGAGGCTGACGTTGTTTTTGGTCTTGCTTTCTAAATATACGAAATTATCTACAACTTCAAGTTATGATTGACAACAGTGACGTGGGTGCCTAGTCGTGAGTGCGATGACTGTTTGTTTGATGGCAGGGATATTTCGTCTTGCCCTCGTTCACCACCAGGCACATTTGCTTCGCCGCCTTAGCCGTTCTGGAGAAAGCAGAACTAACGGCGCGGTTGTTAAAGCCAATGATGTAAATATCATCAGCGTACAACAGTAGCTGAACACTCTTATAGAAGATTGTACCTTCTCGGTTTAGTTCTGCAGCTCGAATTATAAGCTTATGAGGTATTAATATTTGTAAAAACTATCTTAAATTTAAAAATAAATCCAATTAGTTTTACTTGACTTTATATTATATTAAACTATTTTTATAATTCTATTTAATTTGTTTTATATCATGCAAAAACCAAGTTTAACTTAATTTGCTGTTTGATTTTTTGCAAAACAATTTTTTTATACTTTCAGTAAAAGTGATGCCAAGTCAAGTTTCTCTGCTATGTTTCTATGCATACAAATTTTAAGTTTTTTTAAATGTGCATCCATACCCCAAGTTTTCAAGTTTGGTCTCATTTATTTCCATTTCGGTTTATTACGAACAATAAATGTACATGCAATACTCAAAAATACATGTGTAATGTTCCTATCAAATTTGAATAGACATAAGAGCATACTTACGTACACACTTGCTTATATACTCACAAGTACACATACATACATACATAAGTACTAACTTGTTCTGTATTTCTAATTATAGTGTTTATATGGTTTCAGTATGAAAACTTTATTTTTTTTTACCTACGGTTGAGTTTTGTGTACATCTAAACATACATATGTACTGTATGTATCTCAACCAGCTCAAAAATAAAGTTTTATTTTAAGACCTCACCCATCGGCTACTGATAGTTAAAAGCAAATCTGCAATATTTTTGATGGAATACAACTTTTTGCTTGACACGTGCAAAATCATTGGCGAATTATTGTAAAAATTCCCAACAAAATTTAATTCAATTCAAGTATAAAATGAATTTCGGCTACTCGAAGTAGAAAAGCCGAAGCAAAAAGGTTATAAAAATTATGTTAAAAGAGTAAAGTTTGCCAACTACGCGCCACAGAAAAATGTATATAGTTTGTATGTACATACTACATATATGTACATATTCACATTCACATGTATCTACAATGTTTAAATATAATAGCGACGACTGCTCTTCAGAAAATTTGTTCCAGCCATGCGAGTGGGCCAGCAACTCAGTCAGCAGGTAAGTAAAATGATAAGAGAGCAACGTGGCGTAAGGGTCGCTGAGCCAAACATAAGCAGAAGTGAAGTCGATGGCAGCGTAGTCAACGCAGTTGAAATTTGGCAACATGGTGCAATTTATTTTATTCACCTCATCTGCAATTTATATTAAATAAAAATAAAAACCGACATTGCATGCAACGACGTTGTGAGGTGCGGCAGTGGCGACGAAGTTAGCGGTGGCAGCGCCCAAGCCTGCCATCCCCTCGCAAAAACAACTGACACTAACTTGTTTCACCGGCAAAACGAGCCACACACAAATCTGGGTACATAAATATACAATGTATGCGCGTATATGTATCTGTAACTTTGAAGTGTTTAGATGAATGTATATTAGGGTGCTTCAAAAATTAAAATTTTTTTGTTTTTGCAACTCTTACCCCTTCAAATGTTAGTGATTGACAAATAAAAAATCCTCCCTCAAGCGCTGTAGCTTAACTCTAAGAGGTCCCTATTTTTTCTTTAGGTTCCCATACATTTAACAAAGGAATTTTCGTTTTTTCATTCGAACTAAAATTTCCCCTAATAATCGTTTCCAAAAAAAAACCCATCACATATTCAGAAAGTTCACTTTTCAAACTTTAAAAATTTCTGCGACAAAGTTTGATTATCTCAATTAGACGATTAAACATACTTGTTTGAAATTTTGAATTTTTTCAATAAAAATAAAAAAGTTTCTGAGAATAATAATTTTGTCGCGGCAATTTTTAAAGTTTGAAAAGCCAACTTTATGAATATGTGACGGTTATGTTGTGAAATGAAAAATTAGTTGGTAAAATTTTAGTTTGAATGAAAAAACGAAAAACCTATGTTAAATGTATGGGAACCTAAAAAAAAAATAGCGACCCCTTAGCGTTAAGCTACAGCGACTGGCTAGAGGCAGGTTTTCTTGTTTGTCAATCACTAACATTTGAGGGGGTAAGAGTTGAAAAAAAAAACATTTTTTGAAGCACCCTAATGTATATACATAAACAAGTCTCCACACAAATAGCTATGCAAGAGGGTAGACACATATATCTATGACCGAATGATTGTTACAAAGGTATATATGTACACACATACATATGTATGTATTTTTAATTTATACTTAAGACCACATGCACCCATCCGCAGCAGCAGAGAGCCGAGCGAGTCAGTGCGACGAACTGTCTGAGAGAGTAACGCGGAATGGAAATAAAAAACTCTGAAGTAAAAAACAGCTAAATATTCAAAAGAGAGGAAAAGAAAGACAGAGAAAAAACAACAACGCAACTTATCAAGAATACATACGTATCGTAGCTAGCTCTGTTAAGACTTTATTGTTTTTGGTTGGTGCATTATGTGCTGAACACATAGAGAGCGACAGACTTCAATCCCCCATCAGTCAAATATTAAAATACGCACGTTCTTATGGACATAGTTATTTAGACAGCTGCACTACTACATAACTGTGTCCATAAGAACGTGTGTATTTTAACATTTGACATATGTATGTTGCTTGAAGTTTTTCGCTCTCTATCTGTTCAGCACATTATATAACAAATTTTTGCCAATAAGAGCAACGTCACTACGCAGCGGATAGTACCGACATCGGCAGCAGAGCAAATGAGTTTCGAATAAAATCATAGCAAACGCATAGCCCAGTGAGTGGTGAGTCGTCTATGAGAAACGATTCTCTCGAGCAGTGTTGAGAGGACAAAAAGTGGGAAATATACATCCATACACATATACAATATATGTAAATGTATTGCTTTATCAAACCGCTTAAGGAACAAAAACAACCAGTAACCTCTCATTTAACCGGTTTGTGAGTTTGTATGTATATACGTATGTATCTTTCTGCGTCTGTAAAAGGTTTGCTAAATTTGAAACGTTTCTTTATTCTATGGATCTTCCACGTAACGATACGTGTACATGCGTTTGTAAATGTCAATAAATTTGTTTATAGTAATTTACTTACATATGTATGTATACTCATGTATATATGTATTTATCTAGCATTTTGTACATAATTTATAATAAGTTTTCGTAATATAGCACAGTGATGGACCACTAAATATTAGCAATAAAAAAACAAATATTTTTAAGACAGCCACTGATCGACCAACTAAATGCCTAAAAACCGGGTTTATCAAAACCTACATTTATATACATACATACTTATGTACATATTAATGTACTAGAGCAGATCCAAATTAAATCAGAAGACAGTGGATTTTTATTCTAATTTGAAGTAGGTTTAGATTTTCTAAATTATCCCACAGTGTTGTTGGCTGTGTGGCGTTTTGCATATTATTTTATTTTTAATTGTCAGCGATTGTAGTACTGGAAAGATATTTATTCTGTCACGTCTTTTGTGCCTCTCCATTGCTTATCATAGCAACACGTCGTTTTGTTGATACAGCCCGTCCAGATATTATTATTTTTTTGAGAATAACTTTTACTCCACCTGGCATTATAATGGTTTTTCGCTGTTTGGAAGCAGTTCGCACACGAACTCTTTTGTCGCTCAAACCGGGTTTTCGTAGGCGAGAGGAGGGCGAGGAGAAACGAAAGGACCGTGCCGCTCGTGCTCGGGACACGCTTTGTGTTCTTGTTCGTAAAAGTTCACTTTTACGCAATTTTCATTTTAAAATGTTGTCCTTTGTTACAATGACGGACGGTTTCAAATGAGTATTTGCAATCTGACGGATTTCGTTATAATGATAAATATAGTAATTAATGAATGAAGAATAAGCAATAAAAAAATTTGTTGATAAATTGTCCTTTTCTAAATAATCAATTTTTGACTAAAATTTCGGACATAAATTGTTTGTAAAAAAATAAACAATTTTTTATATTAATTACTAAAAATTTATTTAAGAAGCTTGTGTTAAAATTTGAGACTAATCGGTTTGGTCGGTTTCGAGTAATATTGGCCACCGACTTAGAAAACAAACTCGTTTAAAGTTTGGTCTGAAACGCCTTTCCAAATTTATGTGTAACCGGAATTCACCGGAAAAATATCAAAATTTCTATGTGTATTCTGAAATATGTGTACATTAGAAAATCGATTTTTGAAATTTCTACTGTATATAACCCCTTAATATAAAAGAAATATTTTAGGAAAGGGGGGAATTAGGTAATCAAATATTTTTTCTCACCACTCAATGAGCGGCGCCAAAAGAGAATTTGCCGATAATGAGCTACGAAAGAGTGTGTAGTATGTGAATCGGCCAAATGTGTTGCTCTTTATTTTTAATTACCCCTTCATACCCTTCACGAAAGTTGTGTTACGTACATTGGTACCAGTATTAATGTACATACATTCATACAGAAATGAATATAGTACAAGTCACAAGCAGTCCGTCCTTATTATCTGTCTGCCCCTCTGTGCTTCGTACATACATACATACATACATACATACGAGTATGTACATATGCCGTATGTAGATATCAATTTGAACGGTCGAGTGTTTGGCTATGTGACTGACTGTTTGTCTTTATGGTTTGATGCAAACATTACATGTAGTATGTACAGTTATGGGCAAAATAATAAGGACAGTGGTCTGCGGTTAATCAAGTGAATGTGCATCCAGAAATGTGGGGAAATAAACAGCAAATAACTAATCAAATTTATTGAGAACAAATTAAAAATAAGTTTTTTTCAGCTTTACCCTTATTTTGCAAAGTTTTGCATTTTTGTGATTTATTATAAAAGATACAATATTAAATAAAAAAGTAACTAGTTTTCATTCAGATGTGATAATTTTAATTTCTAATTTGTTTAATATTTTGTTGAAAATCCCTCGTTATTTAAAATTGATCAACACTGCTTTGGCATGGAATCATTAATAATAATAAATTCTTATAGTATTGCCACATAATTGGTTGTCTTCATAGCCCCCTGCATTCTATTCAGTGAGCATAGACCATTGTATGAAAACTATTCCCAAACCATAATGTTTCCGTTTCCATTTTTAACGGCCTTTATCTTACACTTAAAGTTATAGGTTGCATTCTTCGGAATTCTTACGTAATGCATACCTCGAGCAGAATTAAAAAAAAAATGACTTTTATTTCGATAGAACAGAGAATGTTACGCCATTGCTCTTTAGTCCAAAGAAAATGTCCTTAGCAAATTTAAGCCTTTGTTGCACGTTTAACATAGGCACTTTTCTCCGGCTTTGGCTCTTCACATTTCCTTTTATAAGTACTTTGCGGATATTTGATGGGTTAACATTAATATTCAAATCACATTTTATTTATTTTGATGAAATAAATGCATTTTTCTTAACATTGCGAACTATATTTTTTTTTGGCAGACATTATTATTTTTGACTTCCTACCGCGTGTTTCAATCTGGGGAACTCATTTTACTGCTTGTTCAACCACGGCTTCAAATACGTTCAATAAATTGACTACTTTTCTGTCCGAATTTCCTTGTTTCACTAAATAGGTATTTAATCTGTTTTCGAGTTTTCGGATCGCAGTGCATATCCTTTCTCATATCGATGAAATAAAAAGAAAAACCAGGTTTTAATTGATTGATTTTTGAACTAAATGTGTTTTTTTTTTGCCTTATCTCTGCACAAAAACTCGTTTCAGGAAAACTATTTTTGTTATTGGTTTTGAATAGCACGCTGTCCTTATTAAATCGCACAACTGCTTGCGGACTTTGTTAAAACAAAATGGCTATTTACGAAATTTTTTATAAAAAATGAGTGATAAAAAAATGACGTTTAGCGCCGAAAATTTAATGACTTACTGCAATTTTATTCTTGTTTTGTTTTTATGCATCTCTGTCCTTATTATTTTTCGCATAAGTGTATATACATCTTCGTGGATCGAAAATTTCCTGTCGAAATGATTTTTATTTATTGTTTTTATTTAAGACGAGCAACTTAGCTGAGCTCGAATGGTATTTTGCATACTTAAATGCAAACAACTGTATGTATATAAGCACTATTGAATTTATGTAAATAACACATATTTATTGGTATTTCCAAATTAAATATGTACATACATATGTACATTATAGTAGCTGGAAACCATGCTTCATATTTCAATTCGCTAGCAAGCAGAAGTAAATACAGTGCTAGTCAGAATAATAATACAATGTTATATGGCGGAAAATCATTATACATATGTACATACAAACATATGCTTTTAAAAGGGAAAAGGAAATAAAAAAAAAAATTGTACATATCGTCAACTAAAATGCAAAATAACGTATCATCAAAAAATTCGAAATTGAGTGTCTTATTGATTACGATTCACTGCTACAAATTACGTTCATAATATGACATTTGTCCAACATTTTCAGGTTCCGCGCTCAAATATAAACCAGTATTAAAATTGTTTTTCACTCTTGTTCCATTTTATTTGGTCTTTCAAAATTTCGAAAATGTCGTTACGTTATTTAGCATTTTAGGTGGCGATATGTACATACATACATAAAGTACATACATATGTCATGTATTTTAAAAATAATTTCGGGCTAGTGAACTGCGCATTTGGCTCTAATAAATTACAGCCAATTCCACTTTTTGGAGCAACTGGGGCCGTATGTCAACGCGCCTTATATTCCGATCCAAGGTGTCATTCTTCTCGGGTTTATCTGTGTAGAAAAGCAACTTAAAATAAACCCACCAAAATAGTCTAACGATGGTAAATCGCACGATCTTGAAGGTCACGCCACAAGTCCACGGCGAGAAATAATAGGTTCGCCGAAAGTTCCCGACAATAAATTGATGGTTTCGATGGCTTCATTATTTCGGAAAAATATAGACCATTTCAACTAAAAGTGAGTTTGATAAACAAAAATATAAAAATTTCGTCCCGTGACCGTAGTATTTAATATGTACATAACATGTACATATCGTCACCTGAAATGCAAAATAACGTATCATCAAAAAATTCGAAATTGAGTGTCTTATTGATTACGATTCACTACTTCAAATTGCATACTCAATATTACATAAGTATGTATGTATGTCCATCATTTTCAGGTTCTGCACTCAGATATAAACCAGTTTTAACCAATAATAAATTTTTTCACTTATGTTCCATTTTATTTCGTGTTTCATTCATGCCACTGTAAATTTCAGAAAATGTTATTACGCTATTTTGCATTTCAGGTGACGATATGTATGTATGTCAAACAAGGTTTTTAATTTATAAGTATCATATGATGTATAGTGGCTCACAGCTTATTTCGTGTATCTTTTTATTAGAAGTAAAATGTGAAATATTTTCCATATCGTATTTATTTAAAAGAAATCGTAACAAAACCAATCAAAATTATTTCCTCTGAAATATAATATATATAACAAAAACAAAATACCAGGTAAATCAGCGCCACAACTTATTTCGTGTGCTTAACGAAATTTAAAAATACATGAATGTTTCTGAATTAAATGAAGTTTTTTTATAAATTAATATTTTGTATGTACAGTGTTGTGCAAAACAAAAGCAACAAATTTAGTTCAATTATAATTTTTGTTATACTTTTTTCAAAATATATTTTAACAAAAATTGTATAACAGAAAATAAAATACTTGTAAAAAGTGTAACTAAAACATTTTTCAATTAATTGCTCTTAGTAAATATTGCTGAGAAAAATAACAAAATATACTTCACAGTCAATTAGTAATTGTGCAAAACTAAAGCAACACATTAATATTTTGTAGAAGAACCCTTAGCTTTTATAACCTCAGCACATCTTCGGGGCATTGATGCTATCAAATTATCAATTGTGGTTTGTGGGATGTTTATCCACTCCATTTTTAACGTGTCAAAGAGTTCTTCTCGGTTGCCAAAACGCCGACCAGAAACTGCTCGCTTTAAAATGCCAAATTGGTTTCAAGTCCGGGGATTGAGAGGGCCAATCAAGAACCTGAACACCACTGACCCTAAGATAGTCTTTTACCAGCTTAGATGTGTGTTTCGGGTCGTTGTCGTGTTGAAAGACCCAAGAAAGTGGCATATTCCACTCAGCATATGGTAGCATATTGGTTTCCAAAATACTTTTGTACAAAAACCTGTCCATTATTGCATCTATTTTTTTTAAAAGGACCGACCCCGCTGCCGGAAAAACACGTTCACACCATAATGCTACCGCCACCATGCTTGAAACTCATCCTACAGTTCCTTGCACTATGGCGTTTACCTTTATGCCGGCGGACTGTACAAATTCCATCCGTATTGATCATATTAAACGTTGATTCGTCGCTAAATAAAACGGTTTTACATTTAGCAACGGACCAATTACAATGTGCATTGGCGAAATTCAATCTAGAAAAAAAATTTGATTTGATTTCATTTGAATTTTTTTAATTTTTAAGCATTGGTTTCTTCGCTGGTCTGTAACTTCGCAAGTTGTTTTCGATTTGAAATGGATTTTTCTTGAAAACTCTACACATTTGCATATCAGTTCGAGGGTCTGTTTTCCGCGGTCGTCCGCCTAAATGCACTGTCGTATCACATTTGGTCAAATAATACTTTTTAATTAGTTTACAAATGATAGATCTATTGATATTATATTTTTTAGCTATTTTACTTTGAGTGTCTCCGTTACGATAATCAGTTATAATGCTCATTTTCAAACTATCGCAATACTTTTCTCGCGCCATTTCAAACGTCTGTTTGCTCCCAATATATAAAACGAACTAATTTTTATTTTGCTTTAAATAGTTATATGCATTAGTAAAACAACACCTGCATAACTGTAAATCCGTTATTTTCCAAAACCTTCGTCGTTTACTACCTTAAAGTAAATTGTTGCTTTTGTTTTGCACAATTCGAATTCAAATATAATTATTTTTTGTTATTTTTGCATTTATTTAATACCGCTTAATGAAGTGTACCGGTGCTTAAATTGCTTCTTACCCATGAGTAAACATACACTTCAGTGAAACTTTTTTTTAGCTCTGTTTCTTTTGTTGAAAATGTCAATGGAACCCTTATAGCCGTTTTGTTGCTTTTGTAGGTAGCCTTTTTGCTTTAAACTCGATCTTAGCCGGGATTGCACGGAACCAACAAGTTTTTTAGTGTATTCTGGAGATATTTTCTCCCATTCCACCACTAACGCTGTTTTAAGGTCTTGTTGGTTGCTGATATGATGTTTTCTAATGTTTTCCTCGAGAACACTCCATAAATTCTCAACTACGTTGAGATCAGGCGATTGTGCCTGTGTTTCTGCCAAATGGGGACAGTTCCATTTAAGCTACATTTGCACTGTTGGGCTTACGCCATACAAAAGACTTTCCATCGGGACCAAAGAGGTTAAATTTGCTTTCATCGGCAAAAATAACGTCTTCCAAATACGTTTCGTCTGCAACCTGGCTCACTAATAAACGGTTTGTTTCGAGCTGTCCTACCATGGAAATCCGCTTTGCGTAGAATCCTTCTTATTGTTTCAGGATTGCATGACTTACCAAGCACTGTTTCAACCTTTTTGTCAAGTCTGGAGCACTTATAGTTGGTTCTTTTTTATGTTTTCTTTTTATCCACCTTTTTCGGCGCCTGTGAAACCACTCTATTTTCACGAAGAAACCGTTGGAATATGTATTGGCCGGTCGAAAAACTTAATCCACAATTTTAGCAATTTTTTTCTGCGTTTTTCCATTTTTGTAATATGGAATCACCAATTCGCGCTTTTCAATAGACGTACGACGACGTTATATTCAAATTAAACTAACTATGTACTTACGTGTCCACTAACTTTCAATGTGCAAATAATACTAAAAAATTACCTAATGTATCATTCAAATCAGATTTGCCTGTTCTTACTAAACGGTATACTGACGCCAATAACGGTAATAGTTTTCACACGAAATAAGCTGTGTGTGTCCGAAACGCCTTCAACAGCCTTAGATGGGTACATATGATTGACGCTCTCGAGAAAAGCTTTAAGGTACCCGATTACCTCAGGGCCATGGTGCGGAGCTACCTTAGCAACAGGAAACTGCTGTACAGAACTAAAGAGGGATCACGACAGATAGCGGTCACGTCAGGAGCAGCACAAGGATCCATCCTCGGACCAGACTTATGGAACACTAGCTATGACGCTATATTAAAAAATAGGCCACGCGGACGACATTGCAGCAGTAATCACAACAAGGGATACAGAAGAAGTGCGAAGAAAGCTGAACCAGGTCATGATACGGACGCAAGCATGGCTTGACTCACACAACCTCTAGCTCGATACGGAGAAAACAGAGCTACTTCTGTTAACAAACAAGCACATACCTCTCGAGATAAGCATGCACACGACTACGGATATTCAAAGGACAAAAAAAGCAGTTAACTACCTGGGCGTAAGACTGGACCCCAGACTAACCTTCTGGGTACAAATCCAGCACGCCGCAGGAAAGGCAGCGAATATCACCTCTCAACTGAGCCGACTAACGGCCAACATAGGAGGCCCCAGTCAAGAAAAAAGAAAGCTCCTCGTGTCGACAACAATCAGCGTTTTATTATACGGAGCTAAGATATGGGCAGATGCGCTTAAAAAGGAAAACCGGCGTAAGGCAGCGGCCAGAGTGCACCGCACTGCAGCCCTCAGAGTTGCATCAGCCTACCGAACAGTGTCCGGCGAGGCAATTTTAGTTATAAGCGAAAATGCCCCAATTGACCTTCTAGCATGTGGGAGCTAAGGCAGTCATCCGATAATAACAAGAGCGCAACAGAACAAATAAATAAAGAAACAATAATAACATGGCAACAAAGATGGGACAGCGAAAGCCGCGGCAGATGGACGGCCAGGCTTATAAAAGATCTAGACTCATGGACAGGCCGAAAATTCGGAGAGGTAGATTTTTTCACAAACCAGCTGTTATCCGGGCACGGATACTTCAAAAAGTACCTCCAAAGAATGGGAAAAGTCGAAGAGCCGTCATGTCTATACAACGACGCGACAGAAGACGACGCTGAACACACATTCTTCGAACACTGGAAAGGAGAACGCACCGCCGTAGAGAACCTGGTTGGCCCAATAAACGCGGACAATCTAGTCAGCGTCATGTTGGAGAGTGACGCAAGCTGGGGGATTATCAAGAAATTCGCCGCACTCTTGCTACGCATTAAAAAGTGGGACCTGGACGCAGGTGCCCAAGGTGGGCGACGGTTCCTTAGAGGGGGGGTTTTTAGTGACCTGCAAGTGGCACATACCGCTGCTGTGACGACAGCACCGATGATGCGGAAGGCATTTTCCAAAAGTAGCGATTAATTACAATAATGTATCTGGTTTTATTTATTTGTATGTATGTTTCTAGAACATATCTTAATGTCTTGTTTACTAAACATCACTATTAACATTCTTTTTAAAAGAGAAAATGGGCATTCTTGTATCGTTGTAGTACAATAAATCCTATAAATTTAAGTTTTACAAATTATGAGCCAACTCATTAAGTAATATGATTTACGATTGCATTAATTATTACTGCAGGTGTTTCAGGTTTTTACTTCTTGATAAAGGTAAAAGTAAGTAAAGAATAATTACTGTAGGTCTCGACAATTTCTCTTATGTTTACATGGATAACTGCAAAATATCATATAATACGTACATACATATGTATGTACATACATATGTATGTGGTGCCACCATGCTTTTATTCGCGTTGAATCGCCAAAGTAGTCCTTTTTACAAATTTGTAGCCGCTATTTAATGCGTATCGACGTATATTTATGTATGTAAATATATAAACATACATACAACTTATGTATGGTTTCAATATTGAACGCCGATTTTGTCTGCTAGTGAAAGTGGGAAAAACAACTACAGAATTTAGTGATCGTTATCCCTGCCGCTTGAAGATCTGTGAAAATACACTCGTGGCCACACAAAGTTTACAACTCAAATTTTTAAGTGTCGTGCATATTTGACAACACATTATAGTGGTACTTTTTATTTTATGGATTTTTTTATTTAGAAATAGTTAGTGACATGTTATTTATTAAAAATATTAAAAACTAAAAACAAAACACATTCAGCTATAGACAAAATCATTTGAAAGTTAGTGAACTATACCATGTTCAGACCAACACTTTAGTACACGATTTACGCTGTTGAGTGGTTTATCCTACTAATCCTATAAATTTATCAAGATTTCGTCATACAAAAATGATCCACTCTAAATCTCTTGGTGCGACTCTGATTTTGCGCCACCTATTTGTCAGCATTGGAAATCTATTACATTATCACTGATTTAGACACTACGAACAGAAAAAAATGTAAACAAACAAATTTTTTTAATGCAATGAATCTAATTTCCCCTGAAAATCGACTTCTGAAATGTAAAAATGCGTCAATTACTTCCATTATATTGGAAAATATTTAAAATAAGACGGCTTTTACTAAAAAAATACTATATGCCAATGGCAAAAACAGCTGTTTTTTCGTCTTTCCCAGGGCAGTGAGAATTTCAAATTTTCGGTCTGAACATGGTATTACAAAATGAGTTCGAAATGTAAGAGATTGACATGCGATGAAAAAATTATATTTTTTATTTTTTTTTTTTTAAATTCAATTTCATTTACTCTATAACTGAAATTAATGTTTTATTTTATTTTTTTTTTTAATTGAAACACGAAGTTTAATCGCCGTATTACTGTAAAAACAATAAAAATCGGCCGCTTTTGTATAAGCAGAGAAAAACTAGTTTGTGTTTTACTCATTAAATGTAATAAACTAAAAACTATAATTATAATAAGATAATATATGTAATTTAGTTTACTTCTGCTTACTAAAAACTTAACAGAAAACAAAATTGAAGAAAATCCCGAACGAACCAAAAAGACCTTACAAAAATTTAAGAAAGAATAGTGATAAGCTTTGCGTGGACACGAGTGTACATTTACTTGCGGTTCAACCGTTAGGCAATAGTCAGAAGCATAGAAGAAAAATTTTAAAAATTATTTTTGTACGGAACTCACTGCTTTCGGTATTAAGAATCGCCGGCTGCAACGTACATAGCCAGTATTGGTCATCATTCCGGATAGAGCATTATAAATTTTGTTTGCTTTACTAAAAGAATACTATAGGTGTTCGTTTCACCCTGGTTATGCTGTGGACGAGGTCTAGCTGATTGACAAAACTTTTTCAGCGTGGAAATTTCCTCATTCCACCAATATACAGGCCTCTGCTTGTTGTGATGTGTTGTGTGAGCGGTGTCGTTACCTTATGCTTTTGATGCACTCCAGACTAGCTCAAACACGTCTGAGCCGTACTCCTGTTGCTTCCAGCTTCGCTTTCGGAAAGTGTTTCTGCTAAGGAGAGCACGGAATTTGAGCTATAATCCCTACATACATATACATACATATGGTCACTATTTGTGTATATGTTTAACACGGCCCATTGAAGTGCCTGCTGAGCGAATCATTATGATGAATTTTGTTCCATCTTTTTTAAGTACAATTAGATTGGAAGTGCACATATTCGTCTTCCAATGAGGACTCAAGATCTGAAGAATAAACATTTTGTAAACGTTTGGCTCGGTTACCAAATTGCAAAACTCAATAATAACTGAGAACTTTTCATGAATCTTTTCATATGCAACACATCTTTTTCGCAATTCAGAATCTAGATTGTCAAGAATGACATTAAAGGTGTTGACTCTAAAGTGGTCTCGACCTGACAGTTGTACATCTCCATCCCGTGATTCATCAGCATGTAATTTTCTCTTTCTTTTTTTAGAAACTGTCGTTTTATATTCTTTTATCTCTGGAATATTTTAAGCAGTTTTTTCATAGATTTTGAATTCATTTCTCGTATCAGCAACAACTTTGATCCAACCACGACAATCGTCGATCACATCAGCAATGCTACAATCAACTTTCTGCAATCTTTGACTAACAGCATTGAATTGTGAGAGTAAAAAATGCCAAAGTATCTGCATAAATGCTGTTTCAAGTCGATCCAATTGAATTCGTAAATCTTTAGCTTCTTGGTCTTGTAATTGCATTTTCTTCCATATTTTCTTCAATAATAATCAAAGTCTCGATTATTTCGTCGAAATATTGATTAAATACATGAACAGCTTCATAACGAGCTGACCATCTGGTTGCAGATAAAGATTGTAATGCAATTCTTTTTCCAGTATGAAATTGTAAAACTTCCCAGCAGTGCGTCGATGCAGTAAAGAACTTATATAATATAAAGTTTGTACAAGTATTAAAGAAAGAAGCAGCTTCTGGCGCGCATTCTACTGCGTGAACTCCAACTAAATTCATAGAATGATCAGCACAAGGAGCATCTTCTGCAAGATCATTAATTTCATGAATTCTTGTCTGTAAATCTAAATAAATTCCTTATACAATATACTTACGTTCTCTGCCATTACTTTTATAAAATAATTTCGATGTTTCACATCTGCCAGCTGTCAACTGACAGCTCACTTTTTTTTCTACTTTCCAAATTTTGCCGCTCTAGAAAATTTGCCGCCCTGGGCACTAGCCCCGACTGCCCCTAGTGTAAATCCACCACTGCGAATTGTTTCTCTATTTGTTTTCTATAAGTTGTCTGAACATCTATTTCCAATTACAACAACGAACGACCCATATAATAGCCAATGTCTATCGTAAAAAATTGAAATAAAATGACAATATTCAGAAAGTTGTTTTCCAACTTATTCACGCTGATCGAACCACGATGCAATCGAATGCTGAAAAACCAACAAAATTTGCCAATTCGGAAATTTAAAATTTCATCAATCGATTGTGAGAGAAAGTCCAGAGGAGTCTCAATTTAGCGAAAATGGCAGTGGACCTGTTTTTTAAGTTAGCCGAAAATTTATATATTAAATTAGTTATTATTTTATTTAATCATTGGGCTTTTCTCCAGTGGGTAGAGGAAATTATTGTACAGAGGAAACGATAAAAAAATTGAGAAAACTAGAAATAACTTATAAAGGGAACCAAGAAATCATAAAATGCTCTCCTCAAATGACAGCAGAAACAAAAATGAAACTCGTAGACAAAAGTGCAAAACATCCACTGCAGGCGATCGCAATATAGTACGCTGCTGCAAAATTAATCCTTTTGCTTTAGCCAGGAGCATCCGTGACGAACTAAATTTGTCAGTTAATACTGAAACTGTTCGCAGGCATTTGGAGCAGAACAAATTATTTGCCAGAAGTCCACGAAACAGACCCCCATTAAAAAAGAAGCACAAGGAACTAGCATACAATTTGCAAAGGAGCATGTCTCTTGACCCGCGTCTAAATGGCGAAATCCAAAGTTGAGTTATTTGATAGTACAGGTTCCAGGAACTTTGTCCGACATCCCCCTAACTCAGAATATAATCCTCGGTTTACCACAAAAACCGTTATATGCGGTCGTTTTTCAGATTGTGGTGTTGGTCTAATTCACTTAATTGAAGGCATCATGGACCAAAGGGCATATGTTAAAATGTTATATGAGGTGCTATTGACACATGCCTCATGGAATATGATATGGATATATCAACGAGATAATGGCCCTAAACATACTATCAAGTGCGCAAAAAAATGGTTTAGGGCCACCGGAGTTGAGGTTATGTGGTGACCTGCGCAGTCTCCTGACCTCAACCCCATTGAAAACCTGTGGACAGATATCAAGAAGAAAGTAGTTGAAAAGAAACCAACCAATTCGAGAGATTTAGGGTAAGTAGTGAAGGAGGCTTGAAAAGGGAAACCAATCTTATAGACTTCATGCTTCGGGGATGTGATGCTGTGTTAAAAAAATCGAGGTTATTCAGTGAAATACCCAGATAGGAAATCACCATTGGCCCAGCCTTTAACCAAACCGTTCCCAAGACTTGGCAAGCTTGGATCAGGTTTGGTATCCAAGCCCAAGGCTAGCACATTCAATGAAGATCGATTTATCGGAAGTAATTATGTGTCTTTATTTTATTATTAATATTATAAGCATTATGTTGTCGTAACTAAACAAAACTCCCGATAATAATAAATAATTTTTTTCGAACACAAAAAATACAAAATTGTTGCCTGAATTGTCGTAACTGGACAAACCTCCTGATAATATTGAACAAAAAAGTTAACGTTAAAAATTAACTCCTTTTTTTTAACACAAAAAACAGTAAATTCGCAAAATTAAGTTTTCACTGGCTGGTGAGTTCTGGTTCGATCCCTCTAAGCTTTTTTTTCAGTTTAACTGCACCAACTTCTTTTTACGCTGTATGCATCCTCCATCTCTGTCGCCAGCACCTGTAATCGTAATAACCTTCAATTTTGTCTCAATGAAATCTGGAAACCGACTAAAAAAATCAATGAAAACCAAATAAGTCAGTCACCATGAATGGACTTCGTATACAAACCTCTCATACACGCAAAAGTCGCTGTTGCACAAAAATTTTTTTTCCTTTTCCTTTGACAACACGGCCTACGCCACTATAATTAAGTTGAACTTCTTTGGCCATTAATTCCTTGAGGATCTTCTTAATGTCTGCAGCGTAATTGGATTCTTTATGAGTTAACACACTCATAAATTCTCTCAGAAAAAAAAAAAAAAACAACAAAAAAAATTCTCAGACAATTGGTGAAGTCAATAATAACGCCTCAAAATATAAATACATACATATTTATATTCCAAATAAACTCACAAGTGTCACACGCTTGTTCAAAGCCTTTTCAGGGTCAGCCAAATTGTCCTCATGCATTGGGTCGAGACGCCATGGGTTGAGCTCCAGCACCATGATGCATGGTCATGTTAATCTTGAGCCCTTCGATTTTTCTATTTAAATCGTACTGGATGCATCGTTTTAAGTTTGAGAAATCGTCACGTAGTTTGTACACGAGGAAATCCAATTTAGCATCCCAGTAATCCATGACAAATTCTGAAAAATCAGAAAAAAACAAAGAAAATACACAAATTTCCTCATTAATATGGTTGGTACTTACCTTTAAGAGGATCGCCTATGGCACTCCCACTCAGACGTGTAAGGCAAGCTATCAATGCCGATTTTTTACCTGATTTTGTGTCACTGTACGCTGTTCTACCTAATGAAAATGAGAATTAGTAGGTTCAATTTTCCTGAAAAAAAAAATGGATACAGCTATTTACTTTGAGACGCTCTAGCCCCGGCTGTATAATCTCTTGGTTGTTTTTATTATTATTAGAGGACTCGCCTTTCTTCGACAAAATTTTTTCTAAAGGGGAGTATTATAGTTTTTTTAACATTTACGCTTGTTTGTAAGTTAAAATTTCTAGCTCGATTGGGTTTTCCAAAATATCTGAATGTTGGGGGATTCTGTCGTCCGTCCCCCGTTTTTAACTTCTCGAAGAAAGTTGCTAAGGAGAGTATTATAGTTTTGTTAACATAACGGTTGTTTGTAAGTCCTAAAACTAAAAGAGTCAGATATAGGGTTATACATACCAAAGTGATCAGGGTGACGAGTAGAGTTGAAATCCGGATGTCTGTCTGTCCGTCCGTCCGTCTGTTCGTCCGTGCAAGCTGTAACTTGAGTAGAAAGTTGCTAAGGAGAGTATTATAGTTTTGTTAACATAACGGTTGTTTGTAAGTCCTAAAACTAAAAGAGTCAGATATAGGGTTATACATACCAAAGTGATCAGGGTGACGAGTAGAGTTGAAGTCCGGATGTCTGTCTGTCCGTCCGTCCGTCTGTCCGTCCGTGCAAGCTGTAACTTGAGTAGAAATTGAGATATCATGATGAAACTTGGTACACGTATTTCTTGGCTCCATAAGAAGGTTAAGTTCGAAGATGGGCAAAATCGGCCCACTGCCACGCCCACAAAATGGCGAAAACCGAAAACCTATATAGTGTCATAACTAAGCCATAAATAAAGATATTAAAGTGAAATTTGGTACAAAGGATCGCATTAGGGAGGGCCATATTTGGACGTAATTTTTTTGGAAAAGTGGGCGTGGTCCCGACCCCTAATAAGTTTTTTGTACATATCTCGGAAACTACTATAGCTATGTCAACCAAACTCTATAGAGTCGTTTCCTTCAGGCATTTCCATATACAGTTCAAAAATGGAAGAAATCGGATGATAACCACGCCCACCTCTCATACAAAGGTTATGTTCAGAATCACTAAATGTACGTTAACCGACTAAAAAAAAACGTCAGAAACACTAAATTTACGGAAGAAATGGCAAAAGGAAGCTGCACCAAGGCTTTTTTTTAAATTGAAAATGGGCGTGGCGACGCCCACTTATGGACCAAAAACCATATCTCAGGAACTACTCGACCGATTTCAATGAAATTCGGTATATAATACTTTCTTAACACCCTGATAATATGTACGAAATATGGGTGAAGTCGGTTCACAACCACGCCTTCTTCCAATATAACGATATTTTGAATTCCATCTGATGCCTTCTCTATATAATACATACATATAAATGAAAATACAATTCAATACTCAAAGTACACAAATTGATCTAATCTAATTAATTTTACAGCAAAATAAAAAAATATATAAATGACGGATAATGAAATCTCGATTATCACTTTATCATGCGAGAGTATAAAATGTTCGGTAACACCCGAACTTAGCCCTTCCCTACTTGTTTATAAAGACGTTTGATCCTTCTCTGGGCCTTGTCGTAATTCTCTGTAAAAAGTAGGTTATTTTTTCTCTAATAAAGAAGAGTTCATTTATTTCAATTCGATGATAAACGATTGGGTATGCATGAAAAATATTAGTATAACGTTATTCATACGAGCACTTGTGAGAATTTCAACGTCAAATTTCTCCCACAATGATTCTGGAGGACTGAGATCTTTCACTATTGCGTCTATCATACAATATTTATGGGGGGGAGGAAAAGCACAAGTACTATTGTTGTTTTTATCGGTTCTGGTCACCCACGACGCTGGAACGATTTCAAGGGCTTTTTTTTCCCAGTCTCAGTAATTTCGTCCAGGAACTCCACAATTTGATACAATTTGCCATCTTCCTCTTGAGTACTCATTCTGAGGAAGTAGATGAATAAAAAAAAATGTGTACTTGAATGAGACAGTTTAAGTGAATGGTCTTTTCAATGAGCGAAGTATTTTGCATTCTTCGAATAATTAATTGACGTAATATTCAATGGAAGTATTTTTAAAAAGTATTCTCACAAATGTGTGAATTAACTGTCTAAAGTTTTTTTATCGCTCAATGTTTCAACACAGTAAATTATGGCGTCAACATCATCAGGCATGATTTTTGGAGGTTATATGAAAAGATTGTGGAAATGTGTAAAATTTTCGACAAATGCTGAGGCAACTAATAAAAGAGGAGAAGAGAATAATACTTCATTCTGATTCTTCACAACTTATTTTAATTGTCTCAGGGAATTTTCAGGTTTCACATCACGTATTGCAACACGAGGTTTCACTTTTGCACTGTCTGATGAGTCTAAAGCACTGAGGCGATTGACGATTTGAGCTAAGGGTTTCGCTCGGCTACTTGCAAAATCCTTCAACTGGCTTATAAAATTCCCCCCCAAAATGCAGAGTAGTGGCTCAGTTAGGGTTTTGAAATGAGATGCGTCATCACAGAGGTGACTGAGGTGATGAATTGTCATTATGACACTGTCTTCGGCATTAGTTGAACGAAATTATGCAATAGAATCTTTGCCATGGGAAGACCCCTGGATATCAATTTACAAGAAGTAGCACAAAGTGTTGATATTTGTCATCATCGAGAACAAACTGCAGGACAATGCCACCGGCGTAAGGCAGTAAAAATGAGCACTGAGTTGCTTTCCATTGCCCAATTTCCTCGACATCAAACACCTTCCTCTGAAATTCTGCTGTTACATAATTTTTCATCGAATTCATTAAATCTGAAAATTCTTTCAACTGTTGTGTTGATAATTTATAATTATTTTTCTCCCTCTTCACCCATTTTTTCATTACATTTAAAAATAATAAATGCATAATATCTAACGGGAAGTCTTTAACTGGATCAAAATTAGGAGTCCGAAGCAATGGTGAAACCAGCAGTTGCTGCGTTTTTTTATCCCTTAAGTGATGATTGACATCTGTTTGAGTGACAAAGCTCTCTTTCGTTCGTAATGCACAGTTCAAATCAGGATAAACTCTTCTTCGATTCAGAGTTTCCCCTTGAACTGTACATTTTTCACAGCCATAAAATGCTTGTTGGCCCTTTTATGCACTTGAGGAATGCCCTCGCTGGACTATCCGCAACAATAGCTATTATTTCAAAATTGAATTTACAACCATCGATGGTTATGCCTTCGAGGATTAATTTTTTAGCTTCCTCCACGAAATCACTCAAAAAATCACTCACATTTTTTGGCTTGGACCTACCATAAAACAAGGCTACCACAAAAGGACTGCAGGTATATTTTTTTGTCACCAACTTTATCGTAATAGGCCAGAGACTTCCCTTGGAATAATGGTATACCTTCAATCCATCTATATGAACTAACACACGTATGTTTTTTTCTTTGTAGACATTCACGTCTATTCGTTTCTCCAAACCATTTCGAATTCCGAGATAAAAAAATCCCCAATCTGATCTTTATACGCCATCATCGGTTTGGTTTTCACTCGGTGATTGAAGCGAAGAAGTGGGCAATGAATGGCACTTCAGTGTGTCCTTCACTACGCAGAAATTCTAAAAATCCACTCACCACTTTCATCTTGATGCTGCCTATATTATCAAGTGTTAGCTGGCGTATTTTTCAGTGAGGGTCTGAGGTGCTTCAATCTCAATTCCTGAGTTCATCAGCTCGGTTGTTGAGGGGCTGCATCTGCTCCTAGACTGACAGGTGCTATTGCGTTGTCATCATCGTCGTCAACCGACATAAAACTTGAACACCCTGCGAAACTCTCTAACGATGTATCTTGTTGTAGAACTCCACTTGGAGATTCTGCACAATTTTCTAAATCATGAGATGGCTTTGATTGGTTAGGGCTCCTTTCATCTTTCTGTGCTTGGAGCAAGATTTTTTTTCAGAAGAATCCGTTGATTCATCCTTCTCTCAGAACTGTCCACACTATTATTATCATTAGAGTCACCAAATTTTTTTAAAACACGGTATTTTTTTACTTGTTCCAGCGAATTCGAATACCCTGTGGAACTCATGATTGAACACCACTCATTAATCGAATTTAATTTGTAGACGTTGACATTTGTGTTCTCGATGGAAGCGCATCTGGATGTCAATATTATAAATATTGAGAAGGAAATTAATATATCCCCATATATATATGGGCCCAGGACTGGCTGAGAAACTATAAATCAAGGCTGAATGAACCAGACTTCTTCCAGACGTGGTACAAACTTGGCAACCAGGCTTGATACCAGGGAGGAATCCAAGCCTGGACTTTACCCGATGTGACTAAGATACTAAGCCTGGTTCATTCCCGGACTACCAAAGCCTGGTTAACCACGACTAATCCACGGTTGATCCGGTCGTGAAGCTTGGCAATTCCTACCTGGGACCTTACGACCCATGTGTCATGTTACTTATGAATGATAAATATAAGATAATGATTTTTTAAGAGCTTGATTAACTTTTTGAACAAAAAAACGCATAAAATTTGCAAAATTCATCGGTTCTTTATTTGCGTTAAATTTGTTCAGGACATTTAGGTTTTTGAAAGAAAAATTTCAGTTTTTAATGTGTTGGACCGCGGTATGCGTCTTAAAAATGGTCAATTAGGGAAAAGTCCAAAAAATTTTTGGCAATTTTTCGAAACATTTCGTCGAATACCCCAATTTCTTCGGAAATAAATTCTTACAAAGTGGAAAATTAGTTGAAAGGCTTATTTTTATAAAAAACTTTAGGACTTTGGAAAAAAAGTAAACCAAAAAAATAGTTTTATAAAGGCGTTTAAAATTTGCAAATTTTATCTTGGTGGGGCCAACTTATTGGGCCATTTCTTGGAAAGGGGTGAAATTTTTTGTTTCCCAAGTTTTCCCTAGAAAATGGGCCAAAAAGAAATCGTCGAGCTGTGTTTGGAAATGTAGCCGGCCATCTTGTTTTGGGAATACCACCCCTCATCAACCAAGTTCAGTTCTCCAAAATTTTTGGCAACAAAAAGTTTGTTTTGGCATAAAAACGATTAAATCCATCGCCATTCACCGTAACGTTTTCCCCCAACAGCATCTTTGAAAATTATTGGTCCAGTTGATTTCGCCATATTTTTAGACCCACACCAAAAAGTTTAATTTTTGGGTGCAAAAACAGTTTTTTCAAAAAGCTTCTGGTTGCTCTTCACCCGAAATCCAATTTTGCTTATTTACGTTTTGGCCCAGTACAACCAGAAACCGGCCTCATTTGGGTATTTTGGACTTCGGAGCCAAACCCCCCTTTTCCGAACCAAACACCGAAAATTTTTGGTTTTTAATCGGCAACAATGGAATTTGCAAAAAATTTTTGCTCCCCTTGTAAGTTTTTATTTTTGATGATGAAATGTTTTTTAAATCCACACTGGGAAATTATTTTTTTGACAAACCATGTTCCTGACTTTCCCAAATGAATTTTCCCCTTTAAATTCTTTTCTGGCCCCTTTTTAAATGTCCTAAAAACCTTCTAAAAAATCACCCGTTATGTTCATGTAATATGAACTGGTGGTATTAACTTACATATATGTACATATGTATGTATGTATTTCCAGGTTGCTGGCTCTGTTTACATTTTTGATCCGAAATTGATTTGGGGCTTGCATTTCATAAAATAAATTTTAGCGCCTTATCTGGGCATTTCAGGAGTTTAGTTGGTGTTAGTCGCTGAATTAGATATAGGATGGTTGAGTCAAGTGTGTGGGGGCATAGCAGAGATATGCATCGAGATTCAAGAATACAGAGTCAATTAGGGAAAACGTACAGTGAATCAAAAAAGTTTTGACATATTTGTTTGAATCATGTTTTTTTAATACATATATACAAAAATTAAAAATAAAAAATTCATACAAGTAGGAAATTATTAAAAAAATAATGAAAAAGAGCTATATTCATATCAAAAAAGTATTGGCACAAAATATAAAAATGGTAAAACAAAAGATGAAGGAAAAGAAATTGAAAATGTTTAATATTTTATTGCACCTCTCTTGGCTTTAATAATCGCTCGCAAACGCCTTTGCATACTTGCGACCAAATGGGAAGTCTCCCGACTGGTAATATTGGGCCATTCTTCCTTCAGAGCATTTTTAAGGGATTCTTTCGAAGTTATTTGTTGCTTGCGAATTTTTTTTTTTGAAGAAAATGCCAAAGGATTGAGATCATGGGATTGTGGAGGTGTTTTCTGCTGCTTGCAGTTATAAATTAACCACTCTTGAGCCAAACACGAAGTACGTTTGGGATCATTGCCTTGCTGGAACTGCCACTTCTCTCCATCTATCCCACTTTAGTCACGCTCAGAAGCATTTTTTGGTCTATAAAAACAAGATTCCCAACTCCACTTGCCTCTATACACCATTACGTTTCCGCCGCCATGCTTGATTGTTTTTAAGATGTTATTTTCTTGGAGCTCCATGTTGGGCTTTCGCCATATTTTTTGAGACCCATCTGATCCAAATAAATTGAATTTGGATTAATCGCTAAAAATCACGTTTTTCCAAAAAGTTTCTGGTTGGTGTAGGTGAGCTTTAGCGAAATCCAACCTCTTTTTTTTGTTAGCTTTTGAAATTTGAGGCTTTCGTCGAGGTACACGACCATGATAACCGGCCTTATGTAGGGTATTTCGGACTTTCTGTGAGCCAAATGTTTTCCCCAGTTGTTCCTGCATTTTTTCACTCAATTTTACAGCCGAAATTTTTGGGTCTTTTGCCACTGCGGCAACAATGGATAGTTCCTCCCGAGCAGAAAAAGTTTTTGCCCTCCCAGATCTGTAACTGCTTTCTATTTTTCCGCTGTTTATGTAATGATTTATTACATTCCTTACACTGGAAAATTATCTATTGACAATTAGTCCTATTTCGCGCAATGATCTTTTTTCCAGGTACAAATTAAAAATGAATTTCCGCACTTCAACGGTTATCTCTTCTCTGCGACCCATTTTGCTCAATTTATGTCAGGGCTAAACACATTACTAAAAGTCAATTGCTCTAATTATTCATTAATATGCAATATCCAACAGAAGTCACTAAAAACGGGATCAAAGGAAGTCAACTTAAAGAGGAAAATGCAAAAAACATGATTTGTGCCAATGCTTTTTTGATATGAATGTGGCTCTTTTTCATTATTTTATTGATAATTTCCTACTTGTATGATTTTTTAATTTTTGTATACATACATATGTATATGCATTAAAAAAACATTATTTAAACAAATATATTTGTTTTTTTTTTGGTATGTTCAGTTATTTAAAAGTTATATTGAAGCAAAGTGGAAAAACTGAGGTGTGCCAAAACTTTTTTGATTCACTGTATGTATACAGTACATACATACATATGTATATGAAAATAAATATATGTACATACTTATGTACTTAAGTATGTACGCACGTATTAATTTAATTTTCTTCTAGAAGCAATGTACAAAATATACATATGCACATACATACATATGTATGTATTATGTAACTATATTTTTTTTGAAGCCGATACGAGCATTGCGTTCACTTGTCTTTCTTTGTCCCCTTATGTACGTAAATATGTATGTACATAGTATGTTTTTGTAAGTTTGTGCTTTCGTTTCCATGCATAGATTAAGGCACATACATATGTAAGTAAGTATGTACAAACTTGCACGTTAACTTGAATGCCTGAGAATAAATTTATGTGCTTACGTGTTATTTAAGCAACATTGTATGCATATAGATAACGTATGTACATTAGGGTGCCCGTTATTTCTGAATTTGATTTACACAGTTTCAGTTTTTGCCCTAAAAAAGATCCAACGTGAAAGAATTCTTTATTTTAACTTTTAATGATGCCTAAATCATCTTTTTTACCATGTATGTACATATGTATGTATATAACATGGTATTTTTTGCATTAAAGAAATAAATCTACAGACTTACATAAGTATATTCCTGCTAAGAGGGTATTTTAGTCTAGAAATTTAAAAAAATCGAAATTTTTTTATATTTTCAAAGTTTAACTATTCAAGAATATGTGTACAAGAGGATTTTTCAAAATTCAAATTATTTTCGGCGATATAGGCATTTTTCTGACCCGGTATCTAAACTGGTTCGGCTGGAACGCGAAACTTTAAACGCGTTTTCTCAAAACTGACTTTTTCGGAACGATAACCACAATTTCTCAGGTTCTACTGGACCGATTTACTTGAAATTTTTACAGAGTCTTCTTTATAGGCTCGTCTATGGTTTTTTTTATTTAAAAAAATCGAAATAGTAAGAAAAAGTGATCCAAAAAAACTTTTTTTTAGGCAGTCCCCAATTTGTGAAAATTTTTTTCCCCACTTCATGGGTATGGTCACGTAGAAATTTTTTACTTTTTTTAGTTTTTAACTTTTTTCTCTACTCTTCTAAAATTAACAAATAACTAATAAAAAATGAATAGTAAAAATATATTAATTGCCTTTTTTTACGACACTTTAAAAATTACCTGAAATCCATGCTTCTAGACTAGAATACCCCATTAAATTTTTTTTTCATATGCATATGAGAAAACTTAAGTGATTTATGCACATTTTAAATTGAAAATATAATTCAACGTTTGCAAAAAATTGGGATATAATGGATGCCCTAATATATATATGTATACATTCGTGTTTATTTCCTTTGTTTGTATGCCAATCACCCATTCGTCCCTAACACCCCTTCCCTAAATAAGCTGAGTTGTTGGACCGGGTTTGTATAAAAGTACACACATATGTACATATATAGTGCAGCGTTGCCAATTGACTGTCTTAAAACGCGAAATTCCTTAAAAAACACCGTGTTATTTTATCATTTCCAAAATACATATGTGTTTTGTTTTTAATATTCACTACGCTTATGTAAGAGCTGCGTTTAACATAAAAAAAGTTCGATAGGTAATAGCAATCGGCCGAGAAAAATATTTCTGATGTAAAAATTTCGACCAAATTAATTAATTCAATTCAAGACAATATAACATATAGAAAAATATAGGAATGAATTCAATTAAAATTAAAAATTGTTGAAATAAAAAATTCGGAATTCTGATTTTCATAGTTATTTAAAAGTTATATCAAAATATGTAGTATTCACATTATGGTCTCTGTATGGCTACCCTGTTGCGGTCGACACAAGCATAAATCCCACTCGCCCTTATGTGTATGGATGTAATATCAGCCACTCCGTTTGGTGGGGGTATAGCATTAATTATTGTTGTTACTTTATTGGTATGACGTTATATTCAAAGGAGTGGCGTCTGGCGACGCTGACGTGCTTAGCGAACGGCGTTCTTTGCATGGGAGTGAACAGTGTGGGAGACACGTGCGTGTTGTAACAGCAGCGCAGAGCAGCTGTAACAGCGAAAGCGACAAAAAAGAAAAGAAGAATGTTCCATTATCTCATACCTCCAATTACAAGAAATAGAAAATAACCATTACTATAACAAGCAAAGCATCGTTTTGCGCCACGTTGTGGCAGTCAAGTGCTGAACACATAGAGCGCAACAGACTGCAAGCGACATCTGTCAAATATTAAAATACACACGTTCTTAAGGACACAGTAATTTAGGCAGCTGCACGACTACACGACTGCAGGCCGTCAGTTGTCGCTCTCGCTAACTAGAAAATATGTTTATATTTGCCGACGACAGAAGAGTTGACAGTAGAGAGGAGTGATGCCACTATACATATATAAAATGTAAAATTATTCAAAGCTCTAACAAACCTGACTTTATTTTGCAAATGAAAGCATAAAATATCTCCGTTATATCATAAAAAATTTGGTATGGCAAGAACGAAATTGCGTATATACAAAATGAACATCTGTGTTGTTTTGTGTACATGCCGGTCATTGTTATGTCGCTGCCTTCTTACAAATGTTCATGTAGAAGAATTCACGAAACCGTTTAGTTCACTGTCGTGCTACGCTCTCTATGTGTTCGGAGCGTCAGTCGTTTGTCATCGTCGGCGATGGTGGCCAATTTTTGAACTTTACTGATTTTGAGCCTTTTCTCCAGACTTTTGCTTTCTCTGCGATGGTTGTTGTGTTAGCGAAACATTTACGAACGTATACAAACATACATACATACTTATGTACGTGCATACATGAGTTGTCTCCCACTATTGTTATTACTTTTTTTGGTGAATTATT
Source organism: Bactrocera correcta (assembly GCA_027475135.1). Lineage (NCBI taxonomy): Eukaryota > Metazoa > Arthropoda > Insecta > Diptera > Tephritidae > Bactrocera > Bactrocera correcta. The sequence goes on from CM050327.1 coordinate 33,179,236, forward strand.
GAGCTTTGCTTTTCTTTCCTTTACCGGCTTTCTTGATCGTTTTGTGGTCGCGCCTTTTTGTTGGTTAGGTCGCGTTTCAACAATTACATTTTTGTAATATTTATGTATATATTTATACTAGCAGAGTGAAATATTCAAATGATTTTCGGAATGTTTCTAATTACTAGATATTATGTATGTATAAGGATACTGCATAATGCAGTAAATACTGGCAAAACTGCTTATTTTATGCAGTGACTTGCAATTGCATGAAACAGCTCAAAACTGCGCATTAAAAAATTTGCTTTTTCAAACATACTTATGTATGTATGTATGTTAGAATATGTAAAATACATATGTACATATGTATGAATTTCTATTTAATACTCTCACTGAAGGCCTAGATAGCAAAAACGATCGATTTCTATTAGAAAGCTACAAAAAGAGAATGAATCGTGTTAAAAAATTGCAAATAGTTTTTAAGTCCAATGGATTATTCCAAAAGTGATAGCAGTAGTGCACTTGAAATACATATATATATAATGATATGGATGGATTATAATAATATGACATTAAATAAAAAAAAAAATAAATTAATTGATTGAATTAAAAGAGGACGTATAGCGAGTGGTATCTTTTCAATTGTCTCCGTTGTAAACTATTTTCCAGCACTTGAATACGCACAGTCAAGGAAAAAAGTCTACATTTTGATATACCAGAAAATTAGGAGCGATATTTGAAAGAAAGAAAAAACGTTATTTCGGCTGCACCGAAGCTAATATACCCTTCACAGGCGCATTTCTTTTAGTAACTATGTGTCCAGTTTGTATGGAAGCTATGTGCTATAGTAATCCGATCTGAACAATTTTGTCGAAGATTATGTTATTACCTTAAGCAGTATTCTATGTCAAATTTCGTGAAGATATCACGTCAATTGCGAGAGTTTTAATACATTGATTCTGATCGTTCGGTTTGTATAGCAACTATATGCTATATTGAGCCGATCTGAACAATTTCTTCCAAAATTGCATTATTTATAATATACCAAATTTCGTGAATTTATCTTGTCAAATGCAAAAGTTTTCAATGCCAGCCTAGATTCCGATATATTTCTTCGTATATTACATTATTATCTTTGAAAATAACCCGTGCCAACTTTTGTGATGATACATTGTCAAATGTGAAAATTTTCCGGACAAGAACTTGATTCTGATCGTTCAGTTTACATGGCAGCTATATGTTACAGAGGTCCGATATCGTCAGTTCCGACAAATGAGCAGCTTCTTGAAGAGAAATGAGGTTTACAAAATTTCAAACCGACATCTTAAAAACTGAGGGACTCGTTCGTATATATACAGACAGACGGACAGACATGATTAGTTTACATACTCCTAATACTGTATACGTCTACGCTTCCTTCTGGGTGTTACAAACTTCGTGACAAACTTAATATACACTGTTCAGGGTATAAAAATGTATATCAAGGTTTAAGGCACTAATAACAAATATTTTTTGTAGGAAAGAAAATATATTAAAAAAAAATTAAAAAAAAAGAAATTATTAAGGATAATAATAAACGGGAAAAAGTCTACATAAAGCATGGTAATTCTTAACATCAAACTGAAAATTAAGAGGACGCACGTTGTTTGAGACTGGCTTCTATACCCCTTATGTTAATAACCGGTTACCCACCGCGGTGTATTTGCGTAAATAGCTTAAAAAAAATTCAATATTTCATTTTAAGCTCTCAAATCGTCGTTTTTTAACCTAAAAGGAAGCTATTTGTGAGTTAATTTAATTGATTTATTTTTTATTTTAAATAAGCCTAAACTCTAGCCATCGCCCTATTAGCAACCGGGTACCAGGGTACCCACAGTGGAAATCAGGAAATAAATTGTATATAATTTCTATTAATGCATGCAACTAAATTTTATGAAAGAAAAATAAATAAATTTTACACTTTTTTATAATTAATGACATTGAACACATTGTACACGATTAACTGAGTGCTCGTCACAAACAGGTTGGTGGCAATTGGCACAGGCCTTTCATGTCTTTCGCCGTCTTCTTATTAGAAAAGCATTGCAGACATGACAAGATCCTGTTCCTCTTTCCTTCCGGTTTTATCTTTTGGAGTCTCTGGACCAAGATTTATCACGACTGTTTCTGTCAGTGTATGGCCTAATACACTTTCAACGGCAATCTTTGTGGAGATAAGACGGACAATTTGGTGGCATCAGTCCTCGTCGTCTTCAAATGCTAAAATATAACAAATTATCAGTTTATTTATAATTTCTTTTAAAGAATACTAAGTTTTTGTGGCGGTATGTACACTTTTTTCTAATGAATTTTTAATGTTTTTGTTATTGTTGGCTTTATTATGTAAGTGAATTCCTTCCTTATTTTATAAATAAACTAACTTAAAAGTGCCTTAAATATTGTCATAATTTTTTTTCTTCGCAAACTCCATAAAACTCATGAATTAAGGGGTGTACGTAGACTATTGATTGTATATTCTCATGATGCTCCAAAGGGAAGAGGTAACGTCATTTAAATTCTTCGATTGTTTCCTGTACCGTAAACATCTTTAGATTCCAGTGGAGGATATCGTTTCTCTATTGTGCGCAGAACTTTATTTTGAAAAGCTTAAATTACTTTTAAATTTAAATTCGCTGCACTACCCCAGATTTTAATGCCGCAGTCATCGTCAGTATATGTTGTCGTATGAAGTACATATCTGTGTCGTTTTACCATAACATCTTAAGTCTTAAAATTGAGTTTTGAGATATTGGCGATTTCCTCTAAAATCTATTGTGTTGAAATTTAATGAGTTATTTTTAATCAAGGAAAAAGTAAAACTATTTCTTAAGACATTATATGCCGATTTTGAAAAAAATTTTAGTTAGAAGTATGTTTTATTCGTTGTTTTGTACATAAGATATTTTAAAAAACGAAAAGTTAAGAAAAATCAGATCTTAATTTGACTTAAGATATTTTGTCAAAATGAATACTTCAGTTGGATAATACTTAAGTTGACATAAGAGCTTTTGCTAAAACTGCAACAAATACCTCATTGGATATAAGATTTTTATATTTGCTTATTTTTAAAACAAAAAATTTATTCATAACAAAAATATACAGCTTCATGTATTGTTTCTTAAATCATATTAATAAGTTCAACTGATAGTACAAAAAATCTGGTTTCAAAGCAAATTAAAGCATTAATTATTCATTAGTTTCATCAGCTTCGGTAAGATCTGGATGACAATCTAACTGCTCTTCTGTTGCTAAGTTTATATAAAATGGCTTATACACTTCATCCACAAAAGGTAACATATCTAAAAGATCTTGTTTCTTTTTTGTGCCAATTTTTATTGGTGCGTCGTAGCATATTTTTAAATCTGTCATTCTCACGCAGTTTATTCCTCGTTTAGATATATTTATCAATTTAAAAGGTTCTTCTTCATTTAAGGATTTTTTAAAATAAACATTTCCAGTTTCTTTGGTATATCTTAGCCATTTAATGTCGATCCAGCTATACTTTTCACCACTGTCATCTACTTTTCTCCATGTAAATAAATTCTTTGATGCATGTGCAAAGTCATATATGTATGTTCGACTGTGCCATTTCAACAAAAAATTTTTTTGTTACGCCAATTGTTCTGATAAACTGGTACCAATCACGGGGATGGTGAATTTTGGTTGAAGTTAGTTTTTTTCCTTTTTTCTATCAAAGCATGGTCGCTATCACTCTCCATATGAATATGACCAGGGACCAAGAATTTATGATCTATAATGTCTAAATTATTTTTAAATTGCATAAAAATTGCAAACTTAGTTGCAATGAATGAATTTTTATTTTGTCCTGGACATGAATGACTGTATAAAACAACGTGCTTTGCATTGGTATTTAATGTTAATAAATGATCAAATACGCACGATGCTAATTCATTAACTCTCTTTTTGCTATTGCTTCATGCCACATGTAGCATGAGGCCTGATTACTTGCACAATCATGCATAGTAAGACTAAAAGTCCACAAAGGCCTTTTATAAAAAGAAAGTGAGGTTCTTAATAATGGTATAGGAAGACACTGCTGTAGGTCAAAACACAACACTTTAAGTGTAGCATCAGCTAAAGCTCTCCGCTTATCATTTTTTTAGCATCATAAGTTTTTCTGCTAAATTTACATGTTTAGATTGCTCTAGTTGTAAAGAGTCAAATTCTTCGGGTTTAGCAACTTGTATTTTGCATTGGAGCAAATCACACTTATGACAAATGTCAATTTTAGGTTTTTTAAATTTCAAGTTGTGTGTGCTAAACAATTGCGAAAATTTTGAAATTAAAACGGAATAAGCGTATTTTTCATAATAGATGCATTTCATTCACAGATAAATCACTTGGCAAATAATGTTTTCATGTGTCCCTTCGAGTATAATGCGACTCATGTGATGGGAAGCTTTTAATAAAATCTAAAATTTCATTCTCTTTTGCGATAGAAAGTTTTTTAGCGCATTTATGTTTTCCACGTCCATCGCCGATTACACGCCCATCAAGTTTTGCACTCACAACCGTTTTTATAGATTGTTCTGTCTCGGATAATGAATATAAAGCATTTTTTGCATACTGCGATTTTATTACTACCAACTTCCAGGAAATAATTGTTTGTATAAGGTCTTATCCTTGGTTTTAAGTCATGTTTAGCCTTTTTTACTGTTTTTGTTTCTTCAACTTCAATTAAGCCACCAAGAAATGTTTTGCGTAAATTGTATGAGCCCTAGTTCCCAGTACTGTGTGTGTATACATTGCTGTTCTTCAATAGTGATTCTATCTGCGCATTTCTTTCTGCACGGTTCCAACCTGCGCACTGCACGTGCCTGAACAACCTTACCAGCGCTTGAGTTGTAACTTTGCCCTTTATTCCTGGAATCTTTTGCATCT